>SJYA01001902.1:260463-401041 GCA_006410615.1 Neotragus moschatus | reverse complement strand
GTGGGCATCCCTCAAACCAGGGGCACATAATCTGAGCGACGAGAAATGCAAAACACTGAGATAAGTTTTAGGAAATCCAACAATGTGCCAAGACAGAGATGGCCTGGGGATGGGGGGTGGGGGGTGGGAGTTGGGCATACAGGGGTTCAACATTTCCCTCATTACTCTGGAAAAGACAACCCTTCTCCAAACAAGGAAAGTATGTACCGAAGAGTGCACACTGTGCCTACTTGAAACTGAAGGTTTAAAAAAAAAAAAAAAATTATTTATAAGGAGAAGGGCATGAAAATTTAATTGAATGTTCACCTTAGGTAATTCTGTGTCTTATTGTTCAGAGCAATTACCATAAATCTGCATTTCAATAAGTGAGAACAGATGTCAGTTGTTCCCAGCGCTTGCCAATCAGGTCTGTTAGAAAGTGACAGATGGGTGGTTATGGAGCCTTCTTGTAAGGACTATTAGCAGGGAGTGCAGGGTGTGGAGGAGGGGAGGCTGGGCTCTGGGAAGAACCAGGGGCCTTTGTGGGCCCAGTCTGCACACCTCCCAAGTGTGTCCCCAACGCGAGCTCTGGTTTTGGCCAAAGTCTTCCCTCTTCTTTGCTCATCACAGACATGCTGAGACCATCTTTGCTCTGAGCCAGATCTCCAACCAGTACAGAAGTCGGTATGTGGTTCTTTCAGGCAGACACTTGCCCACTGTGATTTCGCTCTGACTTTGGAAACTTAGGCCAGAGATTCTGAAAGCGAATTACTACACGCTTCTGAACGTCAGCTCTGGAGAAGGAAATGGCAACCCACTCCAGTACTCTTGCCTGGAGAATCCCATGGAGGGAGGAGCCTAGTAGGCTACAGTCCACGGGGTCACAAAGAGTCGGACATGAATGGGCGACTTCACTTTCTGAATGTCAGAAATCAAGCGAAGCAGTTTTCCCTTTGTCTGTCATCAGATCCTCTTAGGCCACTGCTTCATAACTTCTGCAATTTCGTACTAACAAGCCCCCCCACCAACCCTAGAAAAATATTTCTCCTAGCAGAAAACCACCCCCTGATAAATTTGTGATGCTGTCCAGAATGAAAGATTTTCCTGTGGCTAACACTGGATTGCTTCTCTTGGAGCAGTTTTGGGGTTCTTGTGCAGGTCATTGACGGCTCAGATTTGCCTCTCAGTTGGCCTCTTCACTCGTCTGAGTGATAACATGCCTGGATTTGCGGATGCGCAGTGCACTGAGTGGCGGCCGGCGGGGAGGAGACAGGGAGCTCAGGCCACTTCCCTTGGTGACTCCGGGAAAGTCTGGTCTGTTTATTAAACTTCTCTCATCCTCAGTTGCCCCACTTGCGGAATGGGGTGCTGAGAGTCCCTATGCCATTAAGCTGCTGCAATATGTGGGAGTGCTGTGCCCTGACCCATGTACCACCACTTCCCTGTCCTTTTCCTAGTTTGGTTTTTCCAGCTGTTACGTAGTAACCGGTGGTGGTTTTCTCCTTGGCGTGCTGTAAAGTGTGACGATGGAGCGTAGGATTATTTCAAGGTGCTCTGTGAAAAGCAAACTGGTGTAATACTACCTTCATTTTTCCAACACGATGCTTTTTTCAGATGATCGTTGTTATAAAGAAACGAAAGACTGAAAAACCAGTTTTCCCTTATTCTTTCTTTTCTGGAAAAATCCAGACTCTTGGCCTGAACTCAGACCCCAAGTTACGGAGATTTCAGAAATTCATGGAAAAAGTACCACAGTTTGAGTGGGAAATGGACAAATTTTTATCACAAGTGATAAGAGGGAAAGTAAAATCAGTCAACTTGAAGGATGCACAAAAAATAAAAAGGGTGCGCATAAAAGCAGTCAGCTTATAAAGATTTCAGCCTTACTGTTATATTCTCTGCTTTTTAAATTTCAGATTTAGGAAAGGTACCCTTTCATAAAATCGTGAAATACTTAGGAAATTACTTTTAATTTGAAAGGAAAAAAATTTTTTTTTTAGAACAAAGAAGTATACAGTTTATGTCTCATTTGATTTTATCAATGTAACTAACTTTAGAAACTTGTCTCCTAATTTTTGTTGTTNCTCCTAGCAGAAAACCACCCCCTGATAAATTTGTGATGCTGTCCAGAATGAAAGATTTTCCTGTGGCTAACACTGGATTGCTTCTCTTGGAGCAGTTTTGGGGTTCTTGTGCAGGTCATTGACGGCTCAGATTTGCCTCTCAGTTGGCCTCTTCACTCGTCTGAGTGATAACATGCCTGGATTTGCGGATGCGCAGTGCACTGAGTGGCGGCCGGCGGGGAGGAGACAGGGAGCTCAGGCCACTTCCCTTGGTGACTCCGGGAAAGTCTGGTCTGTTTATTAAACTTCTCTCATCCTCAGTTGCCCCACTTGCGGAATGGGGTGCTGAGAGTCCCTATGCCATTAAGCTGCTGCAATATGTGGGAGTGCTGTGCCCTGACCCATGTACCACCACTTCCCTGTCCTTTTCCTAGTTTGGTTTTTCCAGCTGTTACGTAGTAACCGGTGGTGGTTTTCTCCTTGGCGTGCTGTAAAGTGTGACGATGGAGCGTAGGATTATTTCAAGGTGCTCTGTGAAAAGCAAACTGGTGTAATACTACCTTCATTTTTCCAACACGATGCTTTTTTCAGATGATCGTTGTTATAAAGAAACGAAAGACTGAAAAACCAGTTTTCCCTTATTCTTTCTTTTCTGGAAAAATCCAGACTCTTGGCCTGAACTCAGACCCCAAGTTACGGAGATTTCAGAAATTCATGGAAAAAGTACCACAGTTTGAGTGGGAAATGGACAAATTTTTATCACAAGTGATAAGAGGGAAAGTAAAATCAGTCAACTTGAAGGATGCACAAAAAATAAAAAGGGTGCGCATAAAAGCAGTCAGCTTATAAAGATTTCAGCCTTACTGTTATATTCTCTGCTTTTTAAATTTCAGATTTAGGAAAGGTACCCTTTCATAAAATCGTGAAATACTTAGGAAATTACTTTTAATTTGAAAGGAAAAAAATTTTTTTTTTAGAACAAAGAAGTATACAGTTTATGTCTCATTTGATTTTATCAATGTAACTAACTTTAGAAACTTGTCTCCTAATTTTTGTTGTTTTGTTTTTCTTTTCCAGCTTTATTTTCTCCTCAAACAGAAAATGTTTACTCATTCAGATGAGACATTCTAGACTGTGGTGAGACACTTCAGTTTCCTGTAGGACAGATCCTGTTTTCTGAGCTGTTCACAACATAGTATCACTGCTTTCCGAGATGATATTCACCGTCTGCGGACGGTGCTCTCAGCAGCGGTACTCGAGTCTGCCACGTGGAGTCAGCTCTCTAGACATGAACGTGGGTCTTGCCAGGTGGTTCTAGTGGTAAAGAACCCACCTACCAATGCAGGAGACATGAGAGATGCAAGTTCAATCTCTGGGCCGGGAAGATGCCCTGGAGGAGAAAATGGCCACCCACTGCAGTGTTCTTGCCTGGAGAATCCCATGGACAGAGGAGCCTGGCGGGCTACAGTCCACGGGGTTGCGACACTGCTCTCACTCCTCCACAGCCTCACTCGCTTACAGGCGCTGTGGTCCCAGGAGGGGTCTGGGATGAGGCACCTCTTGGTGAGAACCAGGCTCATGTATAACACGCAGGACACTGTACCCATTCGCTGACCCCAAACTTTCACAACTCATTCTTCTTTTTTTGTTTCTTATCTTTTATTATTATTTTTACAAGTCATTCTTAAAGATACTACTGTTAGTTTATGGAATGGTTTGTGGCTTAGATGTCCAGCTAAAGTCAAATTTCTTAATTCAAAAACCAGGCATTTCACTTAAGTTTCACTCACTTTCAGCAGCCCCAAAGTAGTCCACAAATGCCAGCTAGAGGAGGCCACACCCTCTCAGCGGGGATGCTGCAGGAGAATTCACAGGTGAGGGAGGAGGGGAAGGAAGTGAACGTTTTTAGGGAAATGGGGAAGAGGGGCCCCCCCTCCCACAATTCAGTGCGTGGGAGAACCTTCTTCCACAAAGGGACCCCTGTGACCCCTCCACTTTCCAGGATGGGTTTAGGTGACTGACGGTGAGAAAAGTCCTACTTCTGGGAGACAATGAAAGAGCCGGGGCCATAGAATTTGGTTGAAAAAAAACCCCACCATAATGCTTCCTGATTTTCCATAGGAATGAAGGGCACTCGTTACAGAAATGGTGAAGCAAAAGAACCCTGACACCCCCATCCTCAGTCCTCATTACTCAAGGTGACAGCAGAAAATGAGATACTCGGCCTTTGACTGCACAACCTGGGCAGCCTTGGTGCTGGATTTCACACGGAGGGTTTGAGAAAGGGGTATTTTGGAAGGCCGAGTGCATTTACAGACTGACTTTACATTAGCCATCTGCTCCACACACCTTCTAAGGTGACTCCCAGATACCCTCCATTGATAAACGAGGGCGAGGTGCCCAGACGCCAACATCCTGACCCGAGCTGGCGCGCTGTGGGCTCACAGCCTAATGAAGAGTGGCAGGGTGCCCTGTCCACCCGGAAGACACGCCGGGCAGCAGCCTCGGGACCCAGTGACCTTCTCTGCATAATGTAACCACGGCAATGGGAGAGCCTGAGGCTTCCTCTAAGGGAAGACTCTTATTCTGAATTTGGGGGCGGGGGGTTCTGACTGATTAGAAGAAAAATCCTGCCTTGGTGGAAAACACATGCATCTTGACATCTATTTCAGAGTGTGCAATCCAGAGGTTTTCTCTTTTTTAAAAATGTAGAAAACTCCCTGAATATTTAAGTTCTGTCTCTCCAGCCCCCTTCACAGAACTAAAAATAAATCAACCGTTCAAGGAGATGCTTAGCTCCGAGGCCAGCTTTCTCAACTGTGTTCATTAACATTCTGCCGAATGATTTCACTCCTTATTATTTTAACATCTATTTTTTCTAATAATCCCAAAGCTGTTTTATGACAGAATAGGTGGGCGGTGCCTGCAGATTTAAAGGGCCACGAGTGACCCAGCGTTGCTCTTACTGCAGGCCAGTCCACCCCGTCAGAAAGGTCACAATTCAGCCCCAGGGGCCACCACGGAAGGCGGGGCTGACCGCCACCAGAGGCACAGGAGGAGGGATCTGAGTGTGCTCATGCCCAGTCACTCCAGTTCTATCCAAAGTGACATAAGGAGAAGAAAAACAGTAACACAAGGCTATGGATTCAGGAGAAAAAGAGAAAAAAGGAGTTTTCACAGGGACAGATAAAGAAATCAGGCTTAGACCCTGCATATCCTGGGTCCATCTCGTTGACTCAGGGTGTCACTGATGGAAGCTACCGTGCTTGCCTCTAATATGCCAACCATCTGTTCTCCTCGCCCACTCTCCTCGATGGTTTTGGAACTGAGGAAGAAGCTTCCTGACTGTTCCTCACAGCAGGTTACTGGCTCCTATGTCCTGATTTGCTGCACGGGTCAGGGTATCAGCCTGGAAGGTGACTCAGCGGATCCGCCTTTCACTAACCGCTGCCCCTAGGTCACTACCAAAACAGCTCATCATCAAAAGAAGCCCTTCACGGGGTGGCTTTCACATTCAGTCCCACTGTGATTTTTTTCCCCCGACAACGAAGATTTCCACTTTCCCATAAAAGCTTCTGATGCACAATTCTATCAACTGGGATTCTTTAAAAAAAAAAAAAAAGGCACCCCTGTTAATTGTGGTTATCAAGGGACTGAAATGGTATCAGTCAGAGATAGGTCTGCAAGTCTAGCTTTCATTATGGAGGACAAAACATTTTTATTGACTGCCTGTTATTAAAATTTTAGAGGGATGTCAATCATGGCGGCTGCCTTGGATACACGACTCTTGCTGGAAATCCGCCCCCCCTCCCCCCGCCGCCCCCAGCAGTCAAACCCATTAAAAAAAATAAACACAACTCTGGAGGGTAAAAGAATCTGCCTGCAATGAGGGAAACCTGGGTTCTATTCCTGAGTCGGGAAGATCCCCTGGAGAAGGAAATAGCAACCCACTCCAGTATGCTTGCCTGGAGAATCCCATGGACAGAGGTGCCTGGGGGGCTACAATCCATGGGGTCACAAACAGACACAGCTGAGCGACTAACACTTTCTACTTTCTGGAGGGTACTATGCAGGAATTCTCAGCCCCCAATTTTCTCGTTATATAACTGTCGGAGATGCCAGGGATAAAAAATCAACTTCTGAGCAGCTTACTCTAAGGTTTAACACCTAAGCCAACAGGCCAGGTTTGTGGTTCTTTCCTCTTACTGTCTTCTTCGCCCTCTGAACCCATCCCAAATTCAGGCAACAGCGTGGTCCAAATGCCAGGCGGGCCTCATAACTTACCCGCCATCTGCTGAATGCCACTGAATGCACCCAGGTTGCTGGAGGAGGTGGCCTGCTGCAGAAGCTGAAAAAAAAACAAACAAAAACACCCAAAACAGAAACGTGTTATCAAAGAGAAATGGAGCTGAGGACAAAGGAACTTCTCACGTCCACAGGGGCACATCCAGTTCCCTGTACATCCACATAGTCAGCTACTGCCGCCTCTTAATGGGCTAAAGGTTCCCAGTGTTGGAGCCATAAATCCGTATTAATGTCTAATCTCTACTAAGAAACACAGACACTGGGGAGACTCAATAATGTCACTGCCTTAAACAATTCATCAATTTACAGTTTTTAACAACCAGGTGTTAAGTCTATGGAAACCAACATGGCGTGACTAATGCTATCTCTCTGGAGCTTAGTAGTTCTCGTAACTCATCTCTGTCAATCAGGGTCCAACTCTGGGTCTCCTCCACTTTCCTTCACAGCTCCCCGTCCTACAACCTTCATTAGGAACGCACAGATCCGCTGACTCCTGGACTAAGAGAGAAACCGCTGAGATACCTACAGAGAGAAACGTATCTATGCACAGCTCCACAGCTGCACTCATAACTCTAGGATAAAGACACCGGTCAACCATTTTAAGGTGGTCTTTGTGGGCACAGAGGAACATACTGTTTGTCAAAACTTAGAACTATGTGGCGCTATATACATTGATGCTATTATTATAAATATTATCAGCATCTTCCAGAAAGAAATGAAGACAGCTGTGAAAAGGTCTCTGCATTTTGTCTCTGGAGCTTCCAGAAGTACATTTATCCTGCACAGAGAAACAGGGCAGCACAAGGTAAGGCACGTGATTACCATTTGAAAGCACTCCTTTATTTATCCAAATAGGTTGAATAACAGGTTAGCTTAGGGTTTCTCTGGTGGCTCAGAGGGTAAAGACCTGACTGCAGCGTGGGGAAACTGGATCTGATCCCTGGGTCAGGAAGATCCCCTGGAGANAAAAAAAAAAAAAAAGGCACCCCTGTTAATTGTGGTTATCAAGGGACTGAAATGGTATCAGTCAGAGATAGGTCTGCAAGTCTAGCTTTCATTATGGAGGACAAAACATTTTTATTGACTGCCTGTTATTAAAATTTTAGAGGGATGTCAATCATGGCGGCTGCCTTGGATACACGACTCTTGCTGGAAATCCGCCCCCCCTCCCCCCGCCGCCCCCAGCAGTCAAACCCATTAAAAAAAATAAACACAACTCTGGAGGGTAAAAGAATCTGCCTGCAATGAGGGAAACCTGGGTTCTATTCCTGAGTCGGGAAGATCCCCTGGAGAAGGAAATAGCAACCCACTCCAGTATGCTTGCCTGGAGAATCCCATGGACAGAGGTGCCTGGGGGGCTACAATCCATGGGGTCACAAACAGACACAGCTGAGCGACTAACACTTTCTACTTTCTGGAGGGTACTATGCAGGAATTCTCAGCCCCCAATTTTCTCGTTATATAACTGTCGGAGATGCCAGGGATAAAAAATCAACTTCTGAGCAGCTTACTCTAAGGTTTAACACCTAAGCCAACAGGCCAGGTTTGTGGTTCTTTCCTCTTACTGTCTTCTTCGCCCTCTGAACCCATCCCAAATTCAGGCAACAGCGTGGTCCAAATGCCAGGCGGGCCTCATAACTTACCCGCCATCTGCTGAATGCCACTGAATGCACCCAGGTTGCTGGAGGAGGTGGCCTGCTGCAGAAGCTGAAAAAAAAACAAACAAAAACACCCAAAACAGAAACGTGTTATCAAAGAGAAATGGAGCTGAGGACAAAGGAACTTCTCACGTCCACAGGGGCACATCCAGTTCCCTGTACATCCACATAGTCAGCTACTGCCGCCTCTTAATGGGCTAAAGGTTCCCAGTGTTGGAGCCATAAATCCGTATTAATGTCTAATCTCTACTAAGAAACACAGACACCGGGGAGACTCAATAATGTCACTGCCTTAAACAATTCATCAATTTACAGTTTTTAACAACCAGGTGTTAAGTCTATGGAAACCAACATGGCGTGACTAATGCTATCTCTCTGGAGCTTAGTAGTTCTCGTAACTCATCTCTGTCAATCAGGGTCCAACTCTGGGTCTCCTCCACTTTCCTTCACAGCTCCCCGTCCTACAACCTTCATTAGGAACGCACAGATTCGCTGACTCCTGGACTAAGAGAGAAACCGCTGAGATACCTACAGAGAAAAACGTATCTATGCACAGCTCCACAGCTGCACTCATAACTCTAGGATAAAGACACCGGTCAACCATTTTAAGGTGGTCTTTGTGGGCACAGAGGAACATACTGTTTGTCAAAACTTAGAACTATGTGGCGCTATATACATTGATGCTATTATTATAAATATTATCAGCATCTTCCAGAAAGAAATGAAGACAGCTGTGAAAAGGTCTCCGCATTTTGTCTCTGGAGCTTCCAGAAGTACATTTATCCTGCACGGAGAAACAGGGCAGCACAAGGTAAGGCACGTGATTACCATTTGAAAGCACTCCTTTATTTATCCAAATAGGTTGAATAACCGGTTAGCTTAGGGTTTCTCTGGTGGCTCAGAGGGTAAAGACCTGACTGCAACGTGGGGAAACTGGATCTGATCCCTGGGTCAGGAAGATCCCCTGGAGAAGGAAGTATCAACCCACTCCAGTGTTCTTGCCTGGAGAATCCCATGGACAGAGGAGCCTGACAGGCTACAGTCCATGGGGTCGCAAAGAGTCAGACAGGACTGAGCGACTCTCACTTAGGTGCTGCACTAAGCGTGTGACTAGACTTACTGATATCCTCCTTCTGGTAGATCAGTACAGCCACAGTCTGTACCCTGGAGCGAGTATGGGGCTGTCTCCTATACTCAGAAGTCCATGGATGTCAAAAGCATAGATTCACCAAATCTATTATTAAAAAACTGCCACGGTTCTGTGAGCTGAGGAGGAACCAGAATCACTGTTTACAAAATAGGCTCTCATCTTTCACTTGGAGCTCTGCGCAGCCTAACGGAGAGTGTGCCACTCTGGCAGGTTGTCACTTTCCTCAGCTCTAGGAGGAGGAGACTCCACAAGGGTACAGGACTCACAAATGGGCATCCGGCAGCTGACTCGATTCTACCCAAGTCCTAGTTGCAACGATACTATGGGGATTAATGTCAACAGTTATCAGAAGTAGGTCTCCACCTTTCGCTCATCCTTCTGGATTCGGTGTAACAGACTACCTAGATATTATACTCAGACACACACACAGAGTGAGGAAGAGGAGGAAGCCAGGGATGATCCATTGTGACAGAAATCCCTTCTCTTGATTTCTCAGGTTTCCCATTCTCTTATGGTTGCAAGAAACTGGAGCTCTGCACAATTTTTTAAAAACTGAAGTTTAGTCAAATTAAATTAGCTTTGAAGATACTTTGAGGGATTAATAATTTCTATTGGAGGACGTTGCAATACCTGGAGGGTCATTAACCCAAGGATTCTTTCCACTGACCACCACACTCTGGTGAGCCAGCGTCAGAATCTACCCTCAACACAAAAAAGCAGGTGGTGGGGAGTGGGGCCAGAAGACTGGGACAGGCAGAGGGGTCCTGGTTCCTAGAAACAGTGGGACACGAAGCTGGATTCTTAGAAACTGAAAAGGTGAGCTTGCCATCAACCTATGATAGAAATCCTTGTTTTTATTTTTTCTTTCGGCAATAAAAATTTTTTATATTTTATTTCATATTTAATATATAAAACAAATATATGATTGATATATAAATATATAACTATATAAATTATAGATAACTTATTTTATATTTTATTTCAGCAATTTTACTTGAGCAAGACACGAGGAAATTTCACACGGGGTCCTTGTGGATAAGATGGAAAAATGGCTGGAAGGTGACAGCAAACTCGGTTATTGCTTCTGTCAGTGACTCAGGGGAAGGCAGGAGAGGCGTGCTTCTCCCGCAAGACACGCAGACGCGTCATGAGTAGTTACTGCTCATCAGACCCAGGCGTGAGGGTGGGAAAGGAGGACTATCCGGGGCTTCCCTGGTAGTCCAGGGGTGGAGGGTCCACCTTGCAATGCAGGAGGTGTGGGTGTGCTCTCTGATCTGGAAACTACGATCCCACCTGCATGGAGAAACTAAGCCTGCATACCACAACTGGAGAGCCTGTGCACTGCGATGACACGACTGAGCAACTTCACTTTCACGCGTTGGGAGAGGGAAATGGCAACCCACTCCAGTATTCTTGCCTGGAGAATCCCAGGGACGGCAGAGCCTGGTGGGCTGCCGTCTATGGGGTCGCACAGAGTCAGACACGACTGGAGCGACTTAGCAGCAGCAGCAACAATGAAGATCCCACAAACCTCGACTAAGACCCCACGTGGCCAAACAAGTAAATATTAAAATAAAAGGGGAATATGAGTCACATCTCCTTGGAGAAGCAGCCAGGCTGGATGGAGAGAGCACACAGGGCATTGAAATCCTGCCTGACCATCAGCGCCACGACCTTGGGTGAAGTAACGAAACCTCTTTAAGCCGTTCCTCCCTCACCTGCAGCAAGGGGATTGCCTTTCAAGGTTACAGGGAGGGCTGTTTTGCAGAACAGTATCGGTTCTACTACAAAGTACAGCTCATGGGTCATACTATCCTGAGGGCAACAGTTTAAAGGTCAGGACAGAATTAGGATACACATACCCGGACAGTGGCTAGAATCAAAGGCCCAAATGCACAATATAAAATTACATTGATTAATGTGTAGCCCTGCAGAAAAGTGGGGTAGAGAAGCATAGTTCAGCAATGGTTCAAGTAAAAGTAAGCAAAACCTTAGAGGAGTATGAGCTGCCTTCCACCACTTTCAAGCTATGTGCAGATGCTTTGAAGTTCACACTAGGGCTCGCTCCTCGTGCTGTTTAGATTCTACCAGGGGAATGATCCTAGGTTTTGACTCTTGCATTTTAATAAAGACAGTGGCAAAGTGAAACGGGCAGCACAAAGGGGCAAAAAAACAAAAAAGGAGGTGAAAGTTTACGAACAATGAAGTGTAAGGGATGGCTGAAAGAGCAAGGTCTATTTGTCCTGAGATAGGGTCTGAGTTTCGGGTTTCCAACAGATAAAGAAACACTGGAACTGAATCAACATCCCTCCTTCGGGAAGACCCAGTGAAGAACGGTTCCAGTGAAGGACGGTTCCACGAGGCCTCCCTCCTAGGTCCCGCCAAGGAACGCCCAGTCCCGGGCACAGAGAGTGGGCAGACCACGGCTGCCTGGGGACCTTAAATCACGGTGCAGGGAGCATGTCATACCCCTCCTAATGCAGGAGTTGATGCTGGAACACTGGTGAACACCCAGCCTTGTGGAGCCCAGCTCAGCTTCCATCTAGCTAGACAGAAGGGTCCATCCTTATGCTCATCAATTTCACCTGGAAAAACTCTGCCTTGAGGCCAAGGATTTCCTGGCATTCACAGCGGCCCGAGGCAGAGCTTTTGGTGTACTGAGGGAAGGAGGAGTCTGGAAGAGTTCCAGGGGCGGGGCTCTCTCTCCCCCTGGGGACCCCACGCCCCCCGCCCCCCCCCCCCAGGAACTTACCGCCAGGTACTGCGGGGTGAGGCCGCCCAGACCGGTCAGGTTCCCCCAGGTGGCAGTGTTGAGCTGCTGCATCTGCTGCGCCAGCTGCTGCTGGAGGCGCCTTTGCTCCTTGTCCTTCTGGGTGTCCGCGAACTTCACCACGATGGGTGAAGAGCAGCCCTGTGGTCAGACACAGCGGAAAGTGAAGAGGGGGTTACAGCCTGGTCCACCGGGCTTGGGACATTCAGTCAGCGTGGGGCCTAGCTTTCCGAATGACTGCGGCAGAGGGGACGGGCTGGGCTGGTTTTTAAGTGGTTTGACGGTCCTTCGTCTTCTCTGAATAGCACCGTCAACAGAATATTATTCCAGGGTCTCTCACTGGTGTCTTTGGGGCTCTGGTGCTTGAAGAAGCCACTTTGCTCTCGTGATCTGCTTATTACACTGCCTCGCCTTCTCTCTCCAGGGGTCTTCCTTCCACCATCCCCAGGACCTCCTCAGGGACAAGAGACCTGATCACTGGCCCTTAATTAGGCTTCACGGTTCATTTGTCTGAAAGATGGACTTGTCGTGGTGTGTCTGTCTGTTGCTATGTGTAACCAGGGCTCAAAGAGGGGGAGACGTAATGGGAGTGAGAGTGCCTGTCATTCACATTTTTTTTTTTTTTTTTTTTTTTTTAACTCTTTCCAATGCTCAGTAAGCATTTTCTAACTTTGGAATGGTGGGAATTACATCGACCCAGTAATATAATCGGGAGCACTGGGTTTCGTTTTTAGGAACATGGATGAAGGAAGGAGATATTCAGGGAATGCAGGCATGAGCGGATGTCCCGGTCCCCATGTTTTTAGAAAGGTCTCCTCCTTCTCTACCACATCTAATCTAGCACTAATCCCAGGCTACTGCAAATCACAAATGATGTATCGGGATCGTGTTCTAGTCCAGGGAGGTGGAGATTTCAAATGGGAGGTGGAGATTTCTACTTGGCAGCTTCTCCTAATCCATCTTGCTGTTCTAGGAGCATCTTTCCATGTTCATTTCCTTTAAAAGGCAGGAGCAGGGGTAGTGAGTGAGAAATGGCCATAGGTTATATAACAGGACCAGCATCTCTGAGATGGAGGCGGTCCTTAGGGAAAGTAAGGGCCTAACGCCCCAGACAGGAGGGCTTCCTTTGAAAAGCACTTTTCAACATTCGCCACTTGGAAACACTCAGTGGAAACCAACTGGTTTCCTTCTCCATACAGCTTACTACACATTCCATCACAATTAAAGCTGTGAAATTTCGCGGAGAAAAAAGAAGTTAATTCTACCCGTGTGATTAAAAAAAACAACAAACTTTTATTGAAACTCAGCGTGATAACAGACCTCTCTCTTCTGTCAGAAATTTATTATTCCTATTTAAATGAGCTTTCCCCTTCCCTTTGGGTTAATTTTTCTTTCTCTTAGAAGACAAAGTTGCATTTTTTTTCTTGTCACCTTGGGTAGTTCCTGGGGATGGAGCTATGCATAGATGAGGCAATCATGCCCGTCATTAACCCCCCAACTGTGGTAAAAGTGAGGTGACTGGCTGTTGAACCTCCAGTGGACTGATCTTCAGCTCTGGGGGTCACAGTCACAACCCAGGATGTTAAGAGTCAATAAGCTGCATAAAAGTAACATTTTCACCATTAAAAAAAAAAAAAAAAAAAAAAAATCTACATTTCATTTTTCTTTGTCTGCTCTGTATTTTAGTGCTTCATCATTTTAAAGAGAGCAAAACCACTCTGAAGATGGAAATTACAGAGAGCAAGGGTTTTGCATGGAAAGGGTTGTTATTCTATCAAATTCATTCTGTAACAAATTATAGCATCTCCTGCTAACAGTTCTCTTACGGTTGACTTTTTTTTTCCTTCCTTAAATACCAGAAAATGATATAAAAGCAGAAAATCAGGCCAATGATTATAGCTCAAAAAAGGAATTGTATAAACTATGAAAGGGAAACACAGGGTGGGCAGAGACTGGAGGAAGGTGGGAAAAATCAAGGTACCATATAAAATTAATGACTTATTTTTCTTTAAAGAATGTGTTCATCTAAACTTCAACAGTCACATCATCTTGAATTCGTATCTCTTAGATCATACATTTTGGTTGAAGATGTGAGCCAGAGTCTTAAAAATAATGTGATTAATTAAAAAAAAGAAACCAGTTATACAACTCTAATGAGGCTGAATAATAGACAGTCTTCCATTTGAATCTCAATATTTTTGAATTAGACAAGAAATTTAAGCGTCTAAGGGCCCCTCTGATTTAAGCATGGATGTCCATATTTAAAAATAAGTGCATCAGATCTGATTTCTGCTAAGAGCGATATTAAAGGATCAACAACTTCTGAAGAATAAATACACCCCATTCTCTATAGCAAATTCTTTTCCTTCTGAGAGCCTGTTATTTTCTTGGTTTGGGTTCATACCCAGTTCTGCTGTATTTTCTCGTGTTCTCCGTCTGTAGGGACGTACAGAACACAGTCCTCCCATTCGGGTGGGGGGCCCTGGGTGAGGGTACTGGGGTGGCAATGTTTCCAACAGGGCTAAAATAGCTGGGGTGAAAAAAATAATCTAAGGTGAGACCAATCAGGAACAGATCACTCCATCACAGGAAATAAATATTTAAGAGTGAAAGACACATGTGTATCAAGACTTTCTTTTTCTTAACAGTCCTTTTGCTTTCATTTCCAGGTTGATCCACCACAGTGGAGCCTCCCAAGGTAAGAGAAAGGGGCGGGGACGAGGGCGGGAGGGGAACAGACATGTGATCACATGTGTGACTGCTTGTTTGAGACTGGATTCCTAGATATTTCAAACCCCGCTAATTCTCTCTCATTGTGGCTGACTTTCACCTGAGCTTGCCTTCACGTGGGGGGGGGGGGAGGTGAGTGCCTTAAAAATGCATTGCACTGAAAGGAAAACACAGTGATTATATAAGGTGTGTTAGGAATACTGAAGTCAAAAGGAAGTTTGAAAAAGACAATAGGCTTTGCAATGCTGTCAAAACTCAGAAAAGTACAGTAAACACTGAATGACAATGCCATGCACACTCTCGTCCCCCACACTTCCAGCCCCCCCCCCTCTGCTCCCTAGAAAAAGTTTGCCCACAGAACAAGACCCAGAAAGATCACTGAGCTCCCGGCATGCTTCGGGAGATGCAGCATGGCCAAAACAATAAAAAAAACCGAACAACAAAAAAATTAAAACCCCCCGCAAAAGTGGAGGCAAAAAAGAAGCTCAAACAATAGAGAACTTTTGGCACATTAAATAAAACTGAGAAAAAAAAAAAATTCTTTTTTTCTTTCAAAAGATGAAAAACATAACTTGAGGTAATAGTACAAAGCCACCTCCAGAAAAGATCACCCATACACAAAGATACAGTTTACATGATACAGCAGAACATGCACTCCCAAAGGATTCTATCAGACAATACAGAGTAAGGAACTGCATATCACTCTTGGAATGCTTTTGTGCAAAATCCTGAAAGGCCATGACCCGAATCACAGACTCAAAGGACAGAGCTGTCGTCTACATTTGTGGGCCCATGCCAGCGTATTTCTCTTCCCCCAGAGCCACTGTGTCTCTCATTAGGAGATCACTGTTTTTTTTTTTTTTTTTTTNATGCTTTTGTGCAAAATCCTGAAAGGCCATGACCCGAATCACAGACTCAAAGGACAGAGCTGTCGTCTACATTTGTGGGCCCATGCCAGCGTATTTCTCTTCCCCCAGAGCCACTGTGTCTCTCATTAGGAGATCATTTTTTTTTTTTTTTTTTTTTTAGCAAGGGGGCAAATCTAATTTTTGGGGTGGGGGTGCTCTCATACATGAACATTTGCACTGGTTCCATCTTGTAGGAGAAGTCTTAACTTTCTCCAACACTGCTGATGCAAACACAATTCTGTTTGTCTTGATTAAAGGTCACTTGACCTCACATTTAAAAAGAAGACAAAGAAGAAATCAAATAACGCTGTGACTGAGCACAGGGCCCACTGCAATTTGGAATGGGGGCTGTTAGCGTTCAACCCATCCCACCCTGGGGGCTGGCAAACGTACTTGTTCCTTGAGGGACACAAGGATGCCCGGGTTAAATGGCATCATGAACTTTACACGGCAGGACCTGGGCCACCGCAACAAAAGGCTCAGAAAAGAATGCAGAGCAAGTGGAAGGTTTTACTAGGTGCGTTTCCAGCCATTAGGGGAAAAACTCAGAGAGGGGAACGAGCGGGAGGGAGAAGAAAGTGGGGCCGGGGGGAGAGAGATTAAGGGAGGAGGAGTACGGATGAATGAAGAGAAAGGTGGTGAAAGTTTGCATCTGTGATTGTCATGGGAACAATCCACACAGGAGAGAATCGCTTTCCATTCCCCACCATTTGCACAAAGAAAACAAAGAGAGGGCAGATGATACAGTACCTCCATGGTCTGAGACTGATGCATGGCTTTGATTGCATTCTGTGCCATTGCCCTTGTAGAAAATGTGACAAACGCACAGCCTGTGGGAAACAAGGGGACAGGGAGCAGGAAAGACAAAAAACAACAAGACAAAAGGTTTGGACGCTTGTTAAACCAACACAGTCTACGAGAACTGCCACAGGACGACACTGTTCTCAGTAGTACATGAAATCAACAACTTCTCTCTTTGGTTTTAATCTCATGTTGCTTTTTTACTTACAGTGCTGACTTGCTAATCTGACCAAAGCAGAGAGATTTACTGATGGATTAGTTTATTTATTTTTAGAATGCAGTCCAGGGAATGGAGGCTGGGTACTCATTTTTTTTTTTTTTTTAAAAGTTTTTTTAGCCACAGGTTTGAAATGTGCAAGACCTAGTTTGCATTTTCTAAAATAAAGAGTTGCAATTTTACATTTTCTCCTTGGCTGACTATCATGACTGAGGGCATCCACCCATTCTGGTTCTATATTTCAAATGGGAGCCTTGATTTTTAAGCAGCCAATAATAAAATCCTCACACCCAGGGCAAATTAGCAAAGAGACTCCAATAGCTTGAAATGTCAGCAAATAAATATACTTCATCTTTTCTGGGTGGTTTAAAAATTAGATATATGTATAAATACACATTCATGTTACTTAAATGCAAATAAATATACCCAAATCCTGTACAAACTACTTAGTAACTGTTAATGATGAACAAAAACAAACCCCCTATTAACAAATGCGCCATTACTCTGGGAATATTCAACAGTGCATATAAAGTAAAATGTAACCATTTGCATTGGATTTGTTATTTGTATCAAATCTTCATGACTTCTGAAAGTTGCAACTTGCGGTTTCTATCAGAGATTGGACCTCAAGTGGAACATACACAAGACAATGCACATTTCTCTGAATGTCTCCCCTGAGGCCCAGTAAACCCTCCATGGCTATTTTTTTTTCTTTCCCGGCTGTAAAATAACTAGCATCCATAGGACTCCTTGTAGCAGTGTCAGCTACCATGCAGGTCATCGCTCCAACTACATGGCTCACTGCCCTTTCCACTAATAAAAACACTGCCTTCTAAAATTTACATTTTATTTATCATGCACCCTTGGGCTTCTCAGAGAAAAAGACTGTGAAATTAATGCAGATTCAGGCTGATTTTATAATAATACCACGGCACACTAAAAGCTTAGCTAAAGCAATGCCGACTATTTCACTTATGATCTCTAATGACTTTAAAAGTGCATTGATTTTCAGCTTCTTTAGCCTTGCACAGTTTGAACTTAGGTATCAGAGAATAATTTAGTGTTCCACTCAATTGCCTCAAAACATTATTATTATTGCTACTTAAGAAGATTTGCAAATGAAGCAGAGCTGAACACCAAGGGGCCAAAGCCTGTCGTCTCTGAGCGAGTGCAGAGAAGCGGAGTTCTGGCACCCATCACGTGAGATGGGTGCCTCTATGGCCAAGAAGCCACGCAGAAAGCTCTACATCTAAACAACCAGCGCGCGGCTCGGTGCATGGGAGTCACCGTGGGGGCCATCGAATATCTTTTCTCTGTTTGCTCTGCCTGTGTACCTGGTGAGATTATCAAGTCAATACTGTATTAGCACTTTTTCATCAAACAGCAATAAGAGAAAGCAATGCCTGCCCACACCCCCAAAGCACAACAACATCCAGTCGTGAAAAAAAGTCAATGCATTTTTTTTTTTTTTGCATCATGCTGTAAGTTTTAATGCACAAAAACTCTCAGTACATGGGAGGTTCATCTCATTCATCTCTGCGTTAAGCTGTCCTAGTGAAGCCTGCAGTCTCGCTCACTAAGAATGCCAAGCTATTTCTTAGTTCTTCCGACGTTACAGCAGCTGGTGAAGCTGTTTGAGCATGGTGCCTGTATCTACACTGGCTGTGGTTTCTGTCATCAACAGAAGCAGCTGGGCGGCCTCCTCTAAGGCATCGAGATGAGATGATGTGTGTAATGCCGTGAGAGACCTACAGCGGGGCCTCTGCTGGCTCCATACTGAAATGTACTCAGCTCCAAGATGAGAGAGTCCCAAATTTACCATCCGTTTCGGAGTAATATCTCTTGAAGACTGTGATTATCACTGACACTATTAGCAGGGGAAATAAGACCGGGAGATTTTTCTTTCTTATTTCTTATCTGGAGACTGCAGGAGAGGCACAAGGAATCATCTAATGGAGGCAGATCTGAAACCATGGGCTAACTCGGTTTCATTCACTTTGCTCTTATTATTCGGGGGCATGTGCCAAACTGAGTGTCCAAACGGAGGTTCAGAATGCATAAAAAACATGTAAAATGTCAACAAAAATCAATAAGGCACAGTATATGCATTTACTACAGTTTCAGAGCAAGCAGAACTTTTGTTAACTTCAGGACAAAGATCTAGCAATTAACAGGTCTCAAAAGAAAAGTCTAGCAAGAGAACAATGAAGTGATCTCTCTATAAACTCGAACCATTCATTGCCCTTTGCTCTATGAAACCTGCAATTAAAAGCTTGACTGATGCTTCTAATTATACAGTCCTCATCCCCTCCCAAAAAATGATCTGACAAATCTGATGACTTCTTTAACCTTTTAATTCTGTTGGCAGCAGTGCAGTGAGAGAAAACCTGTCTCCTAGGGACTCTGTCAACTTCCACGCTCTGTGCTGTGTTCAGTTACTTAAGGGAGAAAAATGACTGTGTCATTTATAAAAGGGGAGCATGTGTCTGTTTGCTGCTCTGGATAAAGTCAAGCAACTTCAGAACCAGATGTTCCACAGGCTGGTAGCTTGTTAACCTTTGCAACGTCTCTAAAACAGGAGGGTGTGGGTAGTCCTATGACTAGGTTCATTTTAAGCACCACTGAAAACACTGGCTTTGGAGTGAGCCCTCAAATCTGTGGCTTGTCACTAACATAGGGTCACTCGAGTGCCTATGGTCAAAATGGGCTGGCGCCTTCTTCCACAAGCCAGTCAGGTGACTTTCCACTGGACAGAAACGTCTTAGGTCCACTGTCCCCCTTCTCTTTCTACAAGTGAGCTTCTGGGTACAGTGAAGTCCACTGGGTCTCAACAGGACAAGTGCTCTGATCTCACAGGGTCAGCCCTCAACTGTTCTAGGCTGTCAGAAATGCTGGCAAAATGGAGGAGAACTTAGATTTGGGGGGAAAAGTACCGGTGCCAAGATAATGAAGCTACTTTGGGTGGTGGTGCTAGGGCGGGTAAGAGAGCCTATATATCTTAAAGCTTCCAAATATATAATAGCAAAAAAAAAAAAAGGGCAAAAATTCCACCTGTAAATGTATCCAACCTGTAATTTAGCTTGCCAATATTTATTGTCTCCACTTTCAGAGTGTCAGAGATCGCTAATAGAAAAGAAAGGAGTTGAGTTTCTCTTGTGACGGTGAGGCTGTCTTCCTGCCGTTGGAGGAGATGAATGATTGAGTGGGGAAGGTTTCTCAAGAGTGATTTCCTCCCACAGACAGGATCTAAGGGGAGCACAGAGCCCTGTCGCCGAGCGGGTTTTGGTCCCCGTCTATTACACTTCTCGTTTCGATTGAAAGGATGTCTTAACTCAGGTGTTCTACCTTTTCTCTAGGGTGCAAGGGAATTTTGAGAGAACTAGATGAAATTCTTGCTGTGCCCCAAAAAGAGAGCGAGAGAGAAGAAAGAAAGAAAGAAAGGGAAAGAGCAGAGGCACTAGCACTTTTAAAAGCACATAAAATGATGCCAAGGCCTCTTGTTTTCTGCTGCTTCTTTGAAAGAGCAGCAACAGCCACTTTATTTCAACTGAATGAAGCATAATTTAAGATAACTTGTGTGGCATGAGAAGATGTCAGCTTACGGAAAACCTGTTTACAAATTCCTCTTCAGCTGTAGGAAGATCTTAGCGCAGCCAGTCTTCTTCTCTGTATCTTCTGAGCAGGATTTAAACTACTCCATGAGTAAAACACTGGAGCATCAGAATTAATACTATGATGCACAATTCCAAGGTCAGGTTCGTTTATTTAAAACTGGCATGGAGAGATTGTTCATTCATGGCCTTGAAGGGAGGCTAGGACTTCAGAGCTGGCAAAATCTCACCCCTGAGATGAGACTGGAAGAGTATCCAGAACAGGATGACTTGCGTGCTCAGTCACGTCTGATCTTTGTGACCCTGTGGACTGTACCCGCCAGCTCCTCTGTCCATGGGATTCTCCAGGCAAGAATACTAGAGTGGGTTGCCGTTTCCTACTCCAGCAGATCTTCCTGACCCAGGGATCGAACCCATATCTCTTGCGTCTCCTGCATTGGCAGGTGGATTCCTCACCACTGAGCTACCTGGGCAGGATGACAAGATGACCCAGGAGGCCTTTGGCACAGGTTCCCATGTATCTGAACATTTGGGCACCACGTGGACATGACCAAAATGTCACGGTCAAAACTGAGTCCTCTCCCTGTACATGTTTTAAAGGTCAAAAGCCCACTCCCATATTTCAGATCAGCTATAATGAAAACAAATGAGGATATAATGGCTACATCCAGACTGTGCTCACCAACATCCCTGAAAATATCGCCAATTCCTGTGTCAAGGGTTTTGGCAGGACAATGTTGGAACATCATAAACACAGCTGGAATATTCTTAAACAAGCAGAAAGTTACCTTAAATGGCAGTGAAAATCTGACTGCAGCTCATGGGAAAGAAGAACGAAATCAACCCCTTCACTGTCTCTGAGTTACAGATATACCACTGCCACGGTGTAGCAAACCCGGCAGATCGTACCCAGGTCATTCAATCTGACCGTGGGATTGTGGGTGAGAACGTTTGTATTTTAGGAAACGGACACGCTCAGGTTACACTGTCCAGCAGATGTGCTGGTGTGGCAGTCTGAGGCTGTGCTTCTAACAGCAGACGTCTCGTTTTGCCTGCCATGGCTGGGCTCGTGGAATCTGGCCTGCTTCTCAGTGAAGGCTCACGTGGGGGCCCTGAGAGGCAGATCTGCCACTGCAGAAAGATCCGAATCTCATGAGGGGCTGAAAAGCATTCCAAACCAGGTTTTCCAAAACGGCAGAATGGATTACCGCCCCCAAAGGAGAAGATGTGTGTTTAGATGTGGGCACGCGGTTTAAAGGGAGCAGAGTCTGGATGTCTGTTGGGTCGTTTCAACAGGCCTGGCAGGTGCCGTCCACGTGTAGACACAACAGTTTCCCTGGGGGAGAGGGCAGGATGGGAGGTCCTGTCTCAAAACACGGCACAGATCTGGGTGCCGGTGAATAACTAGGGGGCCTTTAAAACAGCCTTTCCTGCCTATATGGAGGTCATGACTTTTTTCCTTTTTAAACAGTGATTCTAACTGAAAGTACAGCAAGACTTGATAAATGTGAGCTCTGGCAGCTACTCTCACTTGGGGCAGGGGTACTCAGCCAACAGGCCTGGAGGAACCGCAGCCTAACACCTGCCAGGTAGGAATGTCAACTACTGACATGGCAGTAGAGAAGGAAAGACATCAGACGCCTGTTGGAGACCCAGGGCTACTAAGTGGAAATGTGCACGACTCAAGGGCATCTCTCCCCTACCATAATCATGTGGTTTGATTTAAATCCTTTCCTACTGACTAGTTTATACTCTGGTTTAGTATTAAAAGGTGCTTTTCAGAGCAGCCAATCTCGCATTTCACTTCATTTTTATTTATTCTGTAAACAGCTGAGCCAGCAACAGGCATGGAGACCGGAAATGCTGAGTGTTCCTGCTCGGGAGTGCCGCTGATGGGAGATACTTATTAATATTTGATTGAAAAATGCAATTCTTTAATGAAAGGAAAATAGCAGCATGAAAGAGAATTGTTCTTTCAACAAATACACTGATTCAGGAGCAGTCCCCAGTACCCAGGAGTCCCTGGGTACTGCTAATTGAAAAATGCACCACTGTCTGTCTTTATATTTCAGAACAAATGACTATAAATGAGTATTTTCTTTTTGCCATAGGGGATTCTCATCAGTTTGCTAGAAATTCAGAAATTACTTTTCTGTTGGAAAAAAGCGGGGGGGGGGGGGCAAGAAAGAACATTCTACTCTTTACATTAAACCAGCATTTGCATAAAATATTGAAGAAAGTGTAACTTGTTTCAGAAATAGGCTGCTTCTGGTGCCAAGTGCTGGTGCTTCAGCCGAATGGCAGGTTGAACTGGCCAATTTCTCTCAAGTACGGTGTCTTGAAGCTCTTTTCTATGAAAGTTTTGGCCGCTTTAAAATCTCAGCTGCAGAAGTTATCTACCATATGCTTAAGGATCTCTAGACAGCAGTGCTGTTCCCATCTCTGCCCCCACTGGAGAGGTGGAGAAATTGAGTCAGAGACTCTATTCATAAATCAATAGAGGGAGAACAGAAGTCCGGCATGCCTACTTCATAGTCAAGGCCTCCAGGACACCCTATGAATGGTCTGCTTCTACAAAAACATAGAAGCATTCCCTGGAGGTCCAGGGGTGAGGACCCCGCGCTTTCACTGCCAAGGGACTGGGTTCGATTTCTGATTGGGGAACTAAGATCCTGCAAGCTGCAGTGTGGCCCCCTCCCTCCCCAAAAAAGAAAAGAAGACAATAAAAGTGTGGACGCTAACCATGCCCTATTCGAGAAGGGCACATATTTTGACTGCTGCCATCTTCATGGGGGAAACTGAGGACAGAGACAGGAAAAGGAATGGACAGCACCCCATGAGTTTCTCTGGAGAAGCTCTAGGTCTGGAGCCCAGGGTCATCGACCTCCAAGGCACTGCACAGTTCACTATGACTGTCTGTTCCTTGTCCACACAGTACACCTGAGCAGATGCAAAATGCAAAGGTGACACGGAAACGTGCCTGAGACTTGTAATGGGGGAGAACGGTGGTTCTTAGGGCTAAACTGGCAGCAGAAAAGGGTTCACAAAAATACTCCCGCCTTTCTTGCCTATTTAGTTCAGCCACACTGTATTTCCCCCAGGCATCTGCTCTCCGTGACTGTGCGCCTATCTGCCTCTCCCGGCTGCAGTAGGCCTGGACGATCTGATGTGAAGATCAGCTCTCCTGGCGTGGGGGCTGCTGGGGTGCTGCAGAGGGATCCGGGCTGCAAACCTTGGCAGCCTTCTGCCTGCGAGGCTGTGCGGGTCCCCAGCACAAGGAGCCAGCCGGGGTGATGCTGGTGCAGGCTCAGGTGCTAAGGGACAGATTAGCGCAAGGCACTGGGTCTGCTACACAGGGACCCCACTTGACATGGTGTCTTGCTCAGCTTTTACACTCCCATCTTTTCAGGGAGTGTTAAGCGTCATTTCCAGGCCACCTCCTCCTTCTCTCTCTCTTTTTTAAAGCCACCTTCAGAAGGAAACGTAGGGATCACAAGATTGGAGTTATTCCTCCTCCTCCCATAGTTTCCCTCGACACTCCCTTTGTTTTGGGGCTCTGGGGGTGGAGGCAGGTGGAAAGCTTTTGTTCCCTGTGCCTTTGAGCAGCTGACATCGTGTTTTGTGTCTAAAAGTCAAAAGAACACATGTTCTTCTTCCCAGGCTGGAGAGTTTAGGTAAGACTAGGGAAATGGGTGAACACTAGTGCCTTGATACTTAAGGTCCAAACTTTTCTTTCAACACAGGGTTCAGGACAGAGGCAGGCAGTGCAGTCCTAGAAACCAGCGATGGGGACCCAAGAGACGTTTCTAATTATCCCTGTGGAACCTGCCTTGGAAACATCACTAACTGAATGAAATCCTCTCTGTGTTGCCAAAACAGCTTTCTTATGAGAACGGACAAATGTGTTTTACACGTACAGCTTCCCCTGGGCCTCGCTGAGCTGACTCAGGTAACTCAGTCAGATGACTGGGGACCCAGTGACAAGCCTTATGAGTGGTTTAAGGAAGGAGGTGTATGGCCTTGTCAAAGGGGGAGATAAGTGTGGAAACAGAACAGTCATCTGCAACCACCTTGCATCGCTGTTGGCGCAAGTGCTGGTTTTCATCAGTGCTGGAAAGCCCAGCAGTTGCCTCTATCCTGGTGGCAAAGAAGAACCTGCAAGCTTCTGGATGAAGTCATTTCTCTGTCACTTAACGGACTCTCTGTTTAGGACTCCAGAAGGTTTGCTCCTTGCTGTGAAACCCTAACACCCCAAGACAGGCTGGGTTACTCTGAGTCTGTATCTGCTCTCTGCTATGCAGGGCAATGTTTTCCCTTGGTTTATTTCGCTGTTAAGACACCCACACCCTCAACACCTCTTCCAGGAACAGGCAGAAAAGTCAGAAAACTAAGATGCAAGCGGCACACATTCTCTCTTGCCCGCCAAGTCTCTCCCCCACCCGTCCCCAATCTCCTCTAATCTGAGACTGAAAAGCAATGTGTAATGACAGGGCAGCCTGAAGGCCTCCTGTCTGACAGTGATAACCTGAGCTAATATGCTGGCACCAGGGCCTTCTCGACTCAAGAAATAAGAGGTGATCACTCCTGCCATGGTGAGAAGTTCGGACTGGCTAAGTTCGTCCCGTGGGGCGTGTCTCGGGGCGACCTCCGGCCGAGCGCGGGGCTGCGTCTACCTTGGCTGGGATGCGGGGCTCCAATTAGCGCAGAAGGGCAGAGACGCTGCAGAAGGCACACTCACCTCGGCTCAGCCCGTCGGGCCCCCGGAGGATCCGGCATTCTTCTATCTGACCAAACGGAGAAAACATCACCCGGATATCATTCTCGTTACATTTCTTCGAAACCATTCCTATGAACAATTTTCTGTCTTCCACAGCTAGGAGATAGAAATAACGAATGAGCCAAGGCCATTTCATCTTACTCCTTGCAGGCAACGCTTCATCCCCACCTCCGACCGGCCCGGAGGCTAGATCTTCAGACGCCCAGGCCACCTCTCCCCTCCCACCCGGCCCTTCCTCAGTGTCTCAGCTCCTATTCCAACGCCAGGAGTTTGTACACTAACAAAACATCTCCAAGGGACATGGAACACTGTTTTTAAGTTCTTTCCCTCCCACTTTTAAGCAAACAGTAATATGTTCACTAAAATGGTAAAGTTCTGGGTAACTGCTGATACCCTTGCACAGAAGTATTTAGGGATACAAATTTTGTTTTGTGGTTGCGGGTGGGGGATAGATGCTCTTCTAACTTGACAGGGAAAGAGAATGGTCAGGAGAGGAAAAACAACAGAAAGCAAGTGAAAAAGTGGTCAACAAAGCTTTTAACAAAGCGCTGACGGAAGAAAACGTTCTCCTTCCCCGATTTCAAACAGCTTCGTCCTCAGGGGTCCAGACAAGAACAGGAGAGGAGACGAGAATTTCTCCAGGGGGCTGGGCAATNTGCCAAGGGACTGGGTTCGATTTCTGATTGGGGAACTAAGATCCTGCAAGCTGCAGTGTGGCCCCCTCCCTCCCCAAAAAAGAAAAGAAGACAATAAAAATGTGGACGCTAACCATGCCCTATTCGAGAAGGGCACATATTTTGACTGCTGCCATCTTCATGGGGGAAACTGAGGACAGAGACAGGAAAAGGAATGGACAGCACCCCATGAGTTTCTCTGGAGAAGCTCTAGGTCTGGAGCCCAGGGTCATCGACCTCCAAGGCACTGCACAGTTCACTATGACTGTCTGTTCCTTGTCCACACAGTATACCTGAGCAGATGCAAAATGCAAAGGTGACACGGAAACGTGCCTGAGACTTGTAATGGGGGAGAACGGTGGTTCTTAGGGCTAAACTGGCAGCAGAAAAGGGTTCACAAAAATACTCCCGCCTTTCTTGCCTATTTAGTTCAGCCACACTGTATTTCCCCCAGGCATCTGCTCTCCGTGACTGTGCGCCTATCTGCCTCTCCCGGCTGCAGTAGGCCTGGACGATCTGATGTGAAGATCAGCTCTCCTGGCGTGGGGGCTGCTGGGGTGCTGCAGAGGGATCCGGGCTGCAAACCTTGGCAGCCTTCTGCCTGCGAGGCTGTGCGGGTCCCCAGCACAAGGAGCCAGCCGGGGTGATGCTGGTGCAGGCTCAGGTGCTAAGGGACAGATTAGCGCAAGGCACTGGGTCTGCTACACAGGGACCCCACTTGACATGGTGTCTTGCTCAGCTTTTACACTCCCATCTTTTCAGGGAGTGTTAAGCGTCATTTCCAGGCCACCTCCTCCTTCTCTCTCTTTTTTAAAGCCACCTTCAGAAGGAAACGTAGGGATCACAAGATTGGAGTTATTCCTCCTCCTCCCATAGTTTCCCTCGACACTCCCTTTGTTTTGGGGCTCTGGGGGTGGAGGCAGGTGGAAAGCTTTTGTTCCCTGTGCCTTTGAGCAGCTGACATCGTGTTTTGTGTCTAAAAGTCAAAAGAACACATGTTCTTCTTCCCAGGCTGGAGAGTTTAGGTAAGACTAGGGAAATGGGTGAACACTAGTGCCTTGATACTTAAGGTCCAAACTTTTCTTTCAACACAGGGTTCAGGACAGAGGCAGGCAGTGCAGTCCTAGAAACCAGCGATGGGGACCCAAGAGACGTTTCTAATTATCCCTGTGGAACCTGCCTTGGAAACATCACTAACTGAATGAAATCCTCTCTGTGTTGCCAAAACAGCTTTCTTATGAGAACGGACAAATGTGTTTTACACGTACAGCTTCCCCTGGGCCTCGCTGAGCTGACTCAGGTAACTCAGTCAGATGACTGGGGACCCAGTGACAAGCCTTATGAGTGGTTTAAGGAAGGAGGTGTATGGCCTTGTCAAAGGGGGAGATAAGTGTGGAAACAGAACAGTCATCTGCAACCACCTTGCATCGCTGTTGGCGCAAGTGCTGGTTTTCATCAGTGCTGGAAAGCCCAGCAGTTGCCTCTATCCTGGTGGCAAAGAAGAACCTGCAAGCTTCTGGATGAAGTCATTTCTCTGTCACTTAACGGACTCTCTGTTTAGGACTCCAGAAGGTTTGCTCCTTGCTGTGAAACCCTAACACCCCAAGACAGGCTGGGTTACTCTGAGTCTGTATCTGCTCTCTGCTATGCAGGGCAATGTTTTCCCTTGGTTTATTTCGCTGTTAAGACACCCACACCCTCAACACCTCTTCCAGGAACAGGCAGAAAAGTCAGAAAACTAAGATGCAAGCGGCACACATTCTCTCTTGCCCGCCAAGTCTCTCCCCCACCCGTCCCCAATCTCCTCTAATCTGAGACTGAAAAGCAATGTGTAATGACAGGGCAGCCTGAAGGCCTCCTGTCTGACAGTGATAACCTGAGCTAATATGCTGGCACCAGGGCCTTCTCGACTCAAGAAATAAGAGGTGATCACTCCTGCCATGGTGAGAAGTTCGGACTGGCTAAGTTCGTCCCGTGGGGCGTGTCTCGGGGCGACCTCCGGCTGAGCGCGGGGCTGCGTCTACCTTGGCTGGGATGCGGGGCTCCAATTAGCGCAGAAGGGCAGAGACGCTGCAGAAGGCACACTCACCTCGGCTCAGCCCGTCGGGCCCCCGGAGGATCCGGCATTCTTCTATCTGACCAAACGGAGAAAACATCACCCGGATATCATTCTCGTTACATTTCTTCGAAACCATTCCTATGAACAATTTTCTGTCTTCCACAGCTAGGAGATAGAAATAACGAATGAGCCAAGGCCATTTCATCTTACTCCTTGCAGGCAACGCTTCATCCCCACCTCCGACCGGCCCGGAGGCTAGATCTTCAGACGCCCAGGCCACCTCTCCCCTCCCACCCGGCCCTTCCTCAGTGTCTCAGCTCCTATTCCAACGCCAGGAGTTTGTACACTAACAAAACATCTCCAAGGGACATGGAACACTGTTTTTAAGTCCTTTCCCTCCCACTTTTAAGCAAACAGTAATATGTTCACTAAAATGGTAAAGTTCTGGGTAACTGCTGATACCCTTGCACAGAAGTATTTAGGGATACAAATTTTGTTTTGTGGTTGCGGGTGGGGGATAGATGCTCTTCTAACTTGACAGGGAAAGAGAATGGTCAGGAGAGGAAAAACAACAGAAAGCAAGTGAAAAAGTGGTCAACAAAGCTTTTAACAAAGCGCTGACGGAAGAAAACGTTCTCCTTCCCCGATTTCAAACAGCTTCGTCCTCAGGGGTCCAGACAAGAACAGGAGAGGAGACGAGAATTTCTCCAGGGGGCTGGGCAATGGCCTTCTGTCTGTAGCACTGGCTATACAGCCCCACCCAGCACACATGGTCTGCCCGTTATGATTAAAGATGAAGGCAACTGCAGTCAGGTGAGCGTGGCTGCAGTTATTTGAGAATCTCGTGTAAGGGGTGGGCTCCGTCTCAGGGTGAAATCTATCAACAACAACAAAAGTATAAGGAAGGAACAATACTATCCTGTCCTTTTGGAGGCACTTTTTTTTTTTTTCCCCCCTGTGGCTGTACACAGCATGTGGGATCTTATGGGAGACCTTAGTTCCCCAGCCAGGAATCAAACCTGTGCCCCTTGAAGTGGAAGCGCAGAGTCTTAACCACTAAACCACCAGGGAAGTCCGGGACGTAGGATTCATGACGCACAGAAATGCATTTGGGTGCCAGGGCAACAATGCGCCAAGTCTAACCTTGGAAGCTGACAGTGGGCAGAGATCAGGGAAGGTTTATTCCTGATGACCTGGGAGAATTTCCCCCTAAACCAATGTGCTTGAGCTCAGGATAACAGTGTATGCTCAGTCTCAAAGGCAGGACTACCATGGATTTCAACATAGCCTTCTGTAGGAGTGTGCACAAAATTGTCCTAGAAGCCCTCAGGGAGAAGGCTTACTTCCCATGTTTCACTTCATTTCTTAGAATAATAATAATAATAAAAATAATAAAAAAACGGCCAGCTACAGCAGCACTTCAGAAAGTCCTAGCTTAAGGGATTCTTTTATATCTGTATTATAACCTTGTCATTGCTATTTAATTGGCTTTCATTCCTGTTTCTCTTACTCTTTCCCTGGACGGTAAGTATCTCATTATCCTCTAACTGGCAAGAGTGTATTTGAGACTTGCCAGGGCCAATTGCTTCAGGTACCGAAGTCAGACTCCGTGGTCTGTGTCTTCCAGGAGCTGGAACGGACGATCTGTTGATGTAATGGAGAAAGACTGGTTTCCTCTGAAGCAACGCCATCCAGGAGAGCTTGGCAGGAAGGCGGAAGTCTGGTCTGTGACGTCCACCCCAGTAGCTAAAGCTGCCTGAGGCCACAGAGCACTCTGAAAGCTGGCCAGTGTGCGCGAGAAGGTGAATTCTTCTTGTGACGTAATTTTCACTAATTTAAAAGCCGCATGTGACTGCTACATTGGACAGGGTGGTGCTCAGGGGCTAAGAACTTGCAGTCACAGAATCCCAGGCCGGAAGTAACAGCCTTGAAAGACATGTTGTGTGACTCTAAAGAGACGCCTGAGGCCCAGTAGGGGGAAGGGTCCAGCCATGGGTCCTTCCATAAGTGGGTAGCCTGACCTGGACCAGGATCCGGTCCCCTCTCCAGCCAGGGGTTCTGCTCCCTCCACTGTGTTTCTGGCAAGTCCGGAGAAGGCAGATGAGGCCAGGAGAGGAGGCCACTGCTGTGACTTGGGGACCCTGGTCCTCACTCCAGCGCTGCCCAGAGGGTGATGGGTGACCTTGGGGGCTAAGCAGACCTCTCTAGACCTTAGTCTTATCATCCATGGAATGAAGGTTTCCATTCTTTTTCTTCTTTCTCTCTCTCAAGTGATAGAGAGAAGGCAGCCTGATTATATGGTTCGCCTACCATGAAATTAAAAGACACTTACTCCTTAGAAGGAAAGTTATGACCAACCTAGACAGCATATTAAAAAGCAGAGACATTACTTTGCCAACAAAGGTCTGTCTAGTCAAGGCTATGGTTTTTCCAGTGGTCATGTATGGATGTGAGTTGGACTATAAAGAAAGCTGAGTGCCAAAGAATTGATTCTTTTGAACTGTGGTGTTGGAGAAGACTCTTGAGAGTCCCTTGGACTGCAAGAAGACCCAACCAATCCAACCGAAAGGAGATCAGTCCTGGGTGTTCATTGGAAGGACTGATGCTGAAGCTGAAACTCCAATACTTTGGCCACCTGATGCAAAGAGCTGACTCACTGGAAAAGACCCTGATGCTGGGAAAGATTGAAGGAAAGAGAAGGGGATGACAGAGCATGAGATGGTTGGATGGCATCATCTACTCGATGGACATGGGTTGGGTGGACTCTAGGAGTTGGGACAGACAGGGAGGCCTGGCATGCTGCAGTTTATGGGGTCGCAAAGAGTCGGACACCACTGAGCGACCAAACAGATCAGAACAGAACANGAAGGAAAGAGAAGGGGATGACAGAGCATGAGATGGTTGGATGGCATCACCTACTCGATGGACATGGGTTGGGTGGACTCTAGGAGTTGGGACAGACAGGGAGGCCTGGCATGCTGCAGTTTATGGGGTCGCAAAGAGTCGGACACCACTGAGCGACCAAACAGATCAGAACAGAACAGAACTGAAACACTTGGGTTTGGAGGCTCGTGGACTTCAGAATCCCTTTCTACTAGCCCCTCTCCACACAGGTCGTGGCTTCCAAGACAATGCAGAGAAAAGAGGGTTCCAAGGAATTCAGGCTGAAAACCACAATTCCACAATTCCTGTGAAATATGAATTGTGCTCTAGAGCTTGAGAAAGGCTTGATATTAGATGTGGAATTGAAGCTGGACTTTAAGAAGTATTGGCAGGGTCTGGATGGACTGGCAATGGGCTGGGGACATCATATATTAACCAGACAAGGTGCAGAGTTAGGGTAGAACAAGGACGGTCCTTGGGGTGCGCAGAGGCAGGCAGCCTTACTGGAGAATCATATGTATGAGTTTCTGCTTTGCCGGCAGAGAGGGGCTCAGTGCGGAAGGAAGGTCACCAGTGGTCCAGGGCCCTTGACCCTTGTCGAGGAAGCAATGGGCATCACAGGCTCTGATTCCTGGGCAGAGGCCGTGGAGAACCCATTACTTTGTGCAGATGAAGATTTTTTAATTTAAGAAACCCTTTTTTCTCCTGTCAGAGTAAGTGGACTCCTGGTCCTCTAGTAGGAGCTGGTGAAGTACAGTTAAGTCGAAGGTTGGGTTGGCCCAAGGATCCAAGTATTTCTAGAAGCATCAGATACCAGAGAGGATCTTCTTGCCAGTGGGAGCTTCTGAGCTCCAGTGTGAGGACCTTGACAGTATGAGGCATTCCCCTGAACTTGAAGGGGAACAGACAGGACTGACGGAAATGGGACTGAGGAGGGAGGGAAACTTAGGGAAGGAGAGGAACTGTCCTGACCCCTTCCCACCCTCATCTCTGGGACTCTCACCCTCAGGAATCTATGGCTGATATCTCGATGAGTACAAAGCTAATTTCTGTTGTATTTCTTCTTATCCGGAAGAATCTAGTTTTTGTTCTTTCAAACAAAAGCAAGAGATAAAGTCCCAGTTGGTCCTTGGTTTCCCTGGTAAACCTATAATTACAATATTTAACCAAAATAGTTTTCAGGGTTTGAGCTTTGTTGGGGTGGGAGAATGCTAGAGTCACCTAAACGTGCAGCTCCTGAGGAAGTTCAAAAATGATTTCTTTCTATAAGAATATTTAAGAAAAAAAAAGGAAACCACTTAAGAAACCCTGACTTCCTAGGCTCAATGGAGGGGTAAACTCTGACAAGCAGAGGGAGGAAACATCACTGTCACTTTTTTCAGTAACAAGTATTAGCTTAAAAGGAAATCTACACCATCCACATGCTACTCAAAGTGCTAACTTCCTTCACCATGCGTGTAATGTGTGTGGACATGCCCGTGTGCATGCATGTGAGTGAACATGTGTGGGGACATATGTGTGTGAACATGCATGTATGCATGAGTGGACATGTGTGGACACGCATGCATGCACATGTGAGTGGACATGAGTGGATACGCATGCATGCATGTGAGTGGACATATGTGCACGGACACACGTGCACGCATGTGCGAGTGGACATGTGTGTGGACATGTGTGGATGCACGTGTGAGTGGACATGCGTGTGGACATGATATGCATGTGAGTGGACGTGTGTGGACACATGCACGTATGTGTAAGTGGACGTGTGTGGACACGTGTATGCATGTGTGAGTGGACATGTGTGTATGCATGAGTGAGTGGACATGTGTGTGGACACGTGTGAATGGACATGTGTGTGTATGTGTTACCACGTGTGTGCATGTATATAGGAACCTGAATGGGAGCAATCTCTTGAGCCAAAGCTGCTCTGTGGTTTTAACAGTTGGACCTTGTTTACTGTAGTGGCAAAATGGGAATAACTACAAACACTGAGCTTTCCTCTCCTTGAGTTCTCCTGGATCTTCCAGTGAAATTTTATCCTTGAAATTTATTCCTCAGATTCCCATTCTAAGATCGCCGAACAGTTCCGTCAACATGTTAAATAAACATAATCATCCTGAATTCACTTAACTGTTTCATCAACATTAGATGCATTTTCTGCTGGGCCTTGCCTAAGTACTCCCAAGCAGTTACGTAGCTCACTAATTTTTTTTCCCATCCACAAGAACGCCAGCTGCTTAAATAAACCTACCACATCCATAATGTTCTGCTAAGTGCTTTAGGGAAACTAAAAAAAAAAAAAAAGATAATGTCTTTGCCTTCTGGAGGAAAAGTCCATCTTCCTTTAGGATAACCAATGAATGAATGAGGGGAAATGCTTCATACACCCGGGGCTACACAGTCGGGGTGGCCACGAATGCCGGGAGCCAAGCTGAAAGTAGATTCACAGCAGCGACCACTGCCAGCTCCCCTTCTACAGGGTAAATGAGAAGGGTTAATATTACAGGCATGTGGGGACTTTTTAAGTTCAGGGACTAGAAACTTACTTTTTAACGTGCCCCCACCCCCAACTGTAAGTCTGTGGTAACACCCTGGTGTACAGCCTGTCAAAGTCACACCTGTATTCAGGGAGGCCTGAATTCATTAACAACTTTCCAATGTGTTGGTGCTAACATACGGCATTTAATTACACCCTCTGAATGCCAGAGTCTGCTTTGAATTTCAAAATGATTTCTTCCTTTTCCAGTGTATCAGCAAGTGACTGCAGGGGGACACCCAGATCCCCATCTCTACAGGCCTCACCCTCCCTGGACAGACAGCGTTCCCTTATACTGGCTCTCGTGAGCCTGGAACTGGATGCCGGGTCACTGGAGGTTTCAGAGGCCTTGAGGAAAGAGATGGGGCTTAAGTGGCATTTCTGGATGCGAGGCTCTCGGGACCCTTGACAGGCCGTGAGGCTGGAAGTTAAAGCAGAATGGACCTGAACATTCTGTCCACAGAGTCAAAAAAAGAATCCTTGAAGCTAGGAGCACGACCTCAGAAGTACACACGGCTCCAGCCCCTGGGACCCCAAGCCCAGAACCAAAGGCAACCACCACGACTTCCTCATCACCCACTGCTGGACTGACTTCAGACCAGTAACTGCCTTTAACCTTCAGTCCTGCACAGCTGGTTGCTTTTTCTGCATGGCGATGGAGGATTAAAAGCTGGAAACAGGCCCTCTGATGGGAGAGAGAATGAAGAAGAGTGTGTGTGTGTGAGTGTGGCTGGTCCCTGCAATAATCCATGCATCCTCAAATGCTCTTCCTCTACTGCCCACTCAACTAGGGAAAAACAGCCACAAAGGGTGGGTGCTGTTGAGACCCGGGCATATGTTCAGCATGTTCTTCTCAAAGTCCCTGATGTTTTATTGCTGGCCCAGAGTAGGATCTTTTTTTTGGATGCCTGGTGCAGTAGAAGCGCAAGAACGTGGAGTATTGATGAAATGCTGGGAGTCTGCATAAATGTGCTGCAGGCTACAGCTGAAGCCAGAGCCACTGGAAGCGCAGGTTCCAGGAAGGGTGGAGATCTCGCAGATTTGCTCCAGAAAACATTCAAGTACAGGGAACATACAAGAGCACATTCACATTTCTCAGTAGGGGGCTTCCCTGGTGGCTCAGTAGTAAAGAACCTGCCTGCAATGCAGGAGACCTGGGTGCGATCCCTGGGTCGGGAAGATCCCTGGACAATGAAAGGTCAACCCACTCCAGTATTCTTGCCTGGGAAATCCCATGGACAGAGGAGCCTGGCGTGCTACAGTCCATGGGGTCATAAAGAGTCAGACATGACTTAGTAACTGAACAATAAACCACATTTCTGGGCCCAGCACAGAGGTTCCCTCTGTCAGAATCCCTGAGTGGACAAAAGCTTAAATGAGTGATTGCTTTTCTGGAGTTCATTTGTCCATTACTAATGAATCTGTGATGAATCTTGCTCAGCAAATACGAAGTTGGAGAAATCTGAACACTGATAATGACGAGAGTAACTGCCTCACTATGATGAGTCCTTTGTGCCATCCATAAATGTCAGCAAACTCAGAAAAAAAAAAAAAAGTGCAATTAGAGCTCATTATACTTCTTTCACAGCCACAGGAGCTATTTTGAGCATCTGAGCCCAAGAAATCTTGATGCTCTCTGAGCTGCAGAAACTATGAAACAGTGAAAAGTTAAAGTAAAAGTCTCTCAGTCATCTCTGACTCTGTGACCCCATGGACTGTAGCCTGCCAGGCTCCTCTGTCCATGGAATTCTCCAGGCAAGAGTACTGGAGTGGGTAGCCATTCCCTTCTCCAGGGGATCTTCTAACCCAGGAATTAAACTGGGGTCTCCAGCATTGCAGGTGGATTCTTTACCAGCTGAACTACCAGGGAAGCCTCTCAGAAACTATGCTTACCTGTCAAAAATGCCATGTGATGGCAGAAAAGGCCTACAGCTTGCATCCTTGGCTTTGGGACAAAATGCCTTTCTCCTTCCACTTAGATCCAAGGAGAACCCTGAAGTTTGCTCATGACTGCAAGGCAGGAGCCTCTGAAGAAGAGCTCTTTAAAAGCCACCTTTGGTCCCTTTATACTATTTGACTTTTTGTTTCTTAAATGAAAATTCAGAAAATGAACTTCAATCTGCAAGCCAAGGGACCAACGGCCCAGAAAGAAGGTTTGTGGTTTTCCTTTGTGTGTTCAGATCTAAGCTTTGGCAGGAAGAGCTCAAGGCTGGAAGGGCCGGCCTCTGCTCTCAGGAGGCACCAGAGAAGCTGCCTCTGAGGGATGGAGTTATGTCCTTAGTGGAGCAGAGTGGATGCTCGCCTCGCACCAGGTGTGACCCTAAGTTCTGCAGATGTCAACTGCGGGATGACACTGTCAGGTGGGCCTTACGGGCAGAGCACAGACTGGAAGACCACAGCCCCTCTTACAGCTGGAGACCTGGAGGCTGGGTGAGGTTAGAGGAACTTGCCAAAAGTCACAGCCAACAAGGGCACGGTCAGGGGTCAAGTTCAGGCTCCTCGAAGAGGGTGCTTCTTGAGACCTGGCATTTTTGGGTATTTGCTCATCTTAGTAAAACAGTACCCAGTCCTGCTTGGCTTCTGAGACTGTGCAAAATGTGGTGTGTCCCTGGCAGTTGCATCCTGTGGCTGTGGTTCCAGGCCCCAAGCAAACACCACCCTCAGTGTCCAGAGGACAGTCACGGTTTGTACCTGCCCAGCAGACAATGCAGAATAAACCTTCTCTTGGTTCAACTCTTCAGGTATTTTAAGTCACACATTTCCAACTTGGTTCTCTGTCAGGTTTATCACGATGGCCTAAGGCTCAAATGAAGCCTCTTCTGCAGACTTTGATCCCATGACTGGTGTCCTGACAGTTTGGAGGATTATGGAGTCAAAGCACAGGGAGCATCTCCTGGTGTGGACACGCCAGCATGACCTTTGCCGATTCATCCCACAGATAAACAGCTCCATCCCTCCCCTCTCCCAGGAGGAAGAGAATGGGCTGCAGGCATGCCCACCCGGAGCATGTGGGCTCAGGGAGCCCGCCTTCTGCCTGAGCAGATGCACTGGATGCAGGACCCTAAGGGCCAGGGAAGAATGGGAGTGGAGACACCAAGCAACACTTTATACAAGCGCTCAGTCACTTACAGCGCTATCCCAAATATCTAGGAAAAAAGCTCAGCTCTGAGAGGCAGTTACCTTTATTTCTATTCTATGAACGAGATTAAAGTCCAGTCTCTCCGTGACTTTCAGATACTGAAACCAATGACAATGGACACAAGTTCCAGGAGGGAATGGACAGTGTCTTTTGCATCCTTTTCTGCTTTTAAAAATTCAGTGCTGCAGCCCCGGCCCCTGGCAACCTGCCCGGCACAGAGTAAGTAACTGATGAAGAATTGTCAAACAAAGGATGAAACGAGTGGACTAAGACCCCACAACAAAGCAGTGGCAGGCTTTAGACCCTCTGACACCCAACACCACAACTATGATAAAGAACTGTAGGAAAAAGGGAATCAGACCCAAAGAGAAGGGTGCGGATGGTCAGGATGGTCGTGAAGCACCAATGTTTACTCCCCGACAGGCGAACCCAGTGCCGGCAGCATCCCCATACGGCAGGGAACTTCCTTCAAAACTTTCTAGTTGATGTGGCCAGAAAATGGGATGCACTACAATCAGCAAAAACACACCTCATGGAGAGGCAGAGCCTCCTCATAATTTACACATGCGGATATGCGGATCTCCGAGTGGTGGCTTCTGCCCCGAGACGAATTAATTAGGTGCAGAGCTGCCTGGAGGCCGGAAACCAAGCTGATTGGGTCAGTCTTGTGGGATGGGGGTGCTGGGCTCCAGGAAGGCAGGAGGTTCCTCTAACACACATTCAGTCAATCCCAAGAACAAAATGGGGAGAGACGGTCTGCACAAGTGGAAGCAGAAACTCCAGAGAGAAATGTGCCTATCAACCCTCCGATGTCATGGAGAGGCAAGTCCATTATTCCACGGACCTCGTCAAATGCATACATATATATATATTTTTTCTTTTTTTGCACTTAAGTGTGTGTTTATTAACGAGAGGACTGAATTCTGAATGAATATAGGTGCAAATGCATGGCTACAACCTAGAGAAAAGTGAATTCAGACACTCTCAAAGCCAGAGGACCAAAGGAAAGGTGGGGAGAAAGGACAGCCCAAGTCCTGGTGGGCGAGGCCCTCCTCACCTGGCTTCTCTGCCTGGTGTAAGGTCATTCCTCCCCTTCAGGGGCCTGTGCCGCTGTCAGAGGAGGAAGACAAGAGCCAAAGGCCACAGGGTCACCATACTGATCACGTCCCAAACAGAGGGAGACGGAAAACCGCTACTTGTAGCATCTTCACGGGTCTTTACACCAGATACAGGAGGGAGGGGACTGAAGTTCACGTTTCTCCAGAGGTGCCCAGTGGAAGCTCCTGGAGCACATCTCTCCTCCTTCCCCAGAGAAATAGCCAGCTCCTCCCTGCACCCCCTCCCTCTGCCAGCCTCACTTCTGTGCTTAAGAAAACAGACATGAATAGGAGACAGTTGGTCACCACCTACCGTTTGATTTTTCACTATCTGCAGGTTTCATCTGAATGGGATGATGCATCTAAAAATAGAAAAGCGAGAAGGTAAGGCAGATTGAACAATAGTTCAACAGTCTCAGAAACCCCACGCCGTTCAACAAGACTACAGATACCTTTATAAGGGCATTTAAATAATAACGAGACCTCTCTCAGTTAACAGGAACTATTATGTTAAATGCAAGCATGTGTTTGACGTTCAGCAACAGGATGCTTTTAAGTCCCAGGGCTCTGTGACATGGTATCTTAACACGTGAGCTTTGCAGCCAGGCTCAAGTTCAAAACCTGGTTCTACCACTCAGTGTGGTTTCTGCCTGGATCTGACAGGTGATTCTGGCTCTGCTGTTCATTATAGCGGCATGACCTTGGGCAAGCGTCTTCTCTGAGCTTTAGTTGCCTCATCTGACAGCTGTACAGTAGGGGTGGAGAGAATTACCAGAGAAGGTGCATGTGATGTGCTTAACAAATGAGGCATAGGAAAAAACAGCTACCGTTATTATTATTACAAATGATTACAGACGGTCCATTTTTCTCCTGGTCACTCTATATCTGCTGCATGGCTGTTTCTTGGGTTTTAGAGTTCTGAGTAATTTGCAGGTTGGCCCACTGATTGATTTGGGTGTCACCATCCAATTTTTATTAAACATGAAGAATGAGACAGGAATGCAAAGGCAGTGAAAGAATGGACAGAAGGCGAGAGGGAGGGAGTAAAGGATGAGGGAGGGCTGACAATCACATTCAGTGCGCATGTAGGTGGGGAAAGCACCCGAGGCAACGTGGGACCAGATCCTGCGTCTTGGAGGAAGAAGATGCTCCATGCTCTTTAAATGATGCCAATCATACTCCTGTGCGTGATCTGCAGAGTTGACTCCAAGCACAGAAAGCTGCCACCGTTTCCAATTAAAATAAATTCCTCAAATGACTTTCAGGGGCTCTCTCGCTTCATATTTCATCCTACCCCAAGGACTGTCGACGCCACGGGGTAGATGGAATCAGTGGATGTGCAAATGCTTTTATTATAATGGGTCCCATTCTGTCTGAACCTTTAATTTCCCCAGTGGACTTCCCTCACTTGCCAGCCACAGCTCTGGGTTTTATCTAATTTAAATGAAAGGGGAACGCTACTTGGCTCTGGCACCGAAATGATGGGAAGTGATTATCGGTCGGTTGAGACCACGTGCACCTAATGCCTGCCAGGGTCTTCCAAACACTAGAGGAAGAGGACGAGAGAGCAGTACGGGGGGACGAGAGGCTAAATAATTCAGAGCTGCTTCGTTTACGCTCCAAGGCAAGATGCTCTTACGCACAGAACACAGGCCTTGAGGTGTGGGGTCTACTTGTATTCCCACTCCACTCATTAATACGTTCAATTTGTAGAGAAGAGACCAGCATGAGAGTGGAATGCTTAGGGGTCAGTAAGCAAACTTGTCTTTTCAGAAAAGGGGCCGTGGGAGTCCATGGGAGCAGGCACTTCACTCTGCCTGGTGAGGGCCGTGGGGGTGGTGTGGCAAAGGGCCCGTCTGCTTCGAGTCCTAAAGGCTGGCGGACTTGCCAGCAGTGAAGGGGGGCAGCCAGTGGGCTGTCCCACACACAGACATGGTGGTGAGGAGGCGCCCAGCCCTCCTGGAGGCAGTGCACAGTGTGAGTGTCTGTGTCAGTGTGGGGGGCACGTGGGGGGCACGTGAGGGGACAGCTGGTGTCCAGGCTGCTGACCATCTCACAGGCTAAGGCGTTGCAATTTCACCTAAAAGTCAGCGATCAGGAATAGAATGTTTAAGCAGCAAAGCCATGAGATTCCATTTGCTTTCTCGAAAAGCCACCTTTGGCTGCAGCATTGGAGGGTGGAGACTCAGGAGGCGAGCGGTACAGTTCAGAGGAGACTGACACAAACAGCTCCTGAGAGCTGGTGAAGGCCTGAACCCCAGAGGGAACTGGCTGGTGGTGGCAGAAGCCCAGGCCTGGATAGCTGAACCCCGGCCTGTTCACTTCACCTCTGGGTCCTGCATATAACGCCGTGCCCTACAAGTAACTGCCTCAGCAGAGAAAACACGAGAAAGCTGGCCGGGGAGGTGGTGGGCAGAGACTGAGGGGCACGGGTCAGGACGCCCTGCATTTGGTGTGAAGCTGGAAACATGGGTCTCGACTGTCAGGACGGCTCTGGGAGCGGGCTGATGCTACAGGTGTGGCTGAAACTGTCCAGAGAAGGAAGTGAGTGAAGGGAGATGACAACCAAGGGCAGCACCAAAGGGACAGCGGGAAGAGGAGTGGTCAGAGGCAGAGCAAGGGCCAGCCAGGAGAAACAGGAACAGAACCGCGTGCCCCACAGGCGCCACCCAGGGAGAGTTTCAAGAACAAGGTGGTGGTCAGAGCAAGTGCTGTTAGATGCTGCGATCAAAGCGCCCCATGGTCCTTCTGCATCTGGCAATACAGATTTTTTTACAATTTATCAAAACAGCTTCTGTGGGGTAGTGGGGGCCAGAATGCCAACCTGTAGGTAGTGGGAGGGTAACAGGAAAGGTAATAGTTATATGATAGATGCAGATAATTACTTCGAGATTTGTTCTAAGAGGAGGCAGGGGGGAAGACAGGAGGCTTGGTGGCTGATGAGGGTGGAGTCTTTCCAGACAGGAAACACTTGTGCATGTGTGCAAGACCTGTACAGGAAACACAGGTCCATGAGCTGAAAAGACGCAGATGAATGTCACAGGTTAAAGGGTTAGGAGAGATGAGAGTACCAACATCACATACAGGACACAAAAATTCAATGAACAGGACTCTTGCCTTTAAGACGCTGCCCACCCAACGTGGTAACTGACATGCATGTAAATAAAGGAGGAAGCTGGTGACGGGGATCAGAAAAGCAGTACAGAGAGAGTGCTGTGAGCCCTCAGACTCATCGGCGACGTGCACAGAGGGCAGGATGGGGAAATCTGGGAGCTGCAAGGACAGGATCATGTGACTGAAGCTGCCAAGGGCCCTGCGAATCGTCTCCCCCAATACTCTCAATATCTGAAGGGTACAAGGGACTCCACGAAGGACACACAGCTGGGATCAGAAACCAGCGTTCCCTACTCTTCAACCAGGGCTGATTCCCACAAACTGCTTGGCTTCCGCCACAGATGCCCACCACGGTGTTTGGACTCCTGAGCCTACAAGGAGAAGCTGAAGGCGCCAGAGAGACACTCACTTGGAGGCGCCAGCAGTACCCCCTTGGGGAAAAGCAGTCTTCCTCTGCCTTCCCACCACATTTCCCCAACAGAACTCCACCATGGGTATTGTGCAAAGACGTGACTCTGGGTTTTCCTGCTGTTGCTGAGAACTGACCCCGATTCTGATCTAAGACTATCCAGAGGGCTCAGGAATGTACCACCGGTAGCAATAAAACAGCTGGGGCCACTCTGGACTTGAACTGGGTTTCTCTGAACTTGAACTCCTGGATCCGGAGAAGGAGAGATCTCCTTATGGAGATCTGGACTGTCAGACCAAGGTGATTCTAAACGGGTGGTCACCCTACTCCAGGGATGTTCTGAAACCAACTGTGATAAATGTATGTAAAGCGCCTTGACCTTCTTGGAGAGAGGTGTTCAATCAGGACTGTATTAGGAAAGGCTCATTATCACGAACAGTTCATTTGAGTTTCAAATTCCTGATCAGGTACAGGATGTAAATGTCAAGGAAGAACAAAAAAAAAAATGGTTTGGAGGAGTTATTCTCATAATGTTATGTCACTTCCTCACAGTCTTATGATTCCAAGAACTTTGGGAGAACTCGTTGAGTGGAGTAGGGAAGTTCCTGCAAAGGAGGGGGCATTCCAGTTTAAAGTTTCAATATAATATAATATTATAATATAGCGAGATTCCTCCCCTCTAACAGGAAATGGTATCAAAGATTCACCTTGGCAGGGTGCCAAGACAACTCACACATTCACTTCATTCTGTTTTGTTACATGGTGGGAATAATGGGTGAAGAAGAGCTCTTATCACAACAGAGTGTCTAACGTAAGGGTAGAGAGACACACACCAGGCGTTTTCCACATGCAACGGGGGAACTCAGAGGGACACCCGACACAAAGGAAGGGCAAGTGCAGAACCCATCTCAGCTGGAGTGATGGTCGGGCTCAATCCTGAAGGGCCCGAATGCTAACCAGGACTTGAGTGAAGGGCATTTCAGGGAGGGAACAACCTACTTGAAGGAAGGGAGTCAGAGAAACGAAGCTGCACCGCTCCCAGTGAAAGGTGACGATGCATCCTAACCAACAGAGCGGGCAACGGATGTCGCCAGAGACCACTCACCAAACCCTAAATAACAAAGCGCTACGGGACCCACCGTCAGGGACAAGCTCACGGTCAGAGGAGCTCAAGCGCAGAGAAAACAGCACAGATCTCAGCCCTGGGCTGAGAATGGCCCTGGGCTGGCAGCCAGAGGCCACACCCTCAGTGCCCTCCTCGAGGACTGAAGAGGACACCGTGGCATCAGAACTGCAGCTTGGCAACACAGCTGTCATCGCGACGGGGACACTGGCCACCTCCACTGCCCGAGCTGTTATCACGACGGGGACACGGGCCACCTCCACTGCCCACAGCTTTTACCACGACAGGGACACTGGCCACTTCCACCGCCTACAGCTGTCATCGTGATGGGGACACGGGCCACCTCCACCGCCTGAGCTGTTCTCGCAATGGGGACACTGGCCACCTCCACTGCCTACAGCTGTCATTGTGATGGGGACACTGGCCACCTCCACCACCCGAGCTGGGGGGCGGGGTGTGCACCGTGCTCAGCAGCTGGGCATGCGACAGCAGTAACGGGGGGAAAGGCCCAAGAGCTCGGCCGTCGCTGTTCCAGTCTCCTACCTGAGCCAGTCATGCGCACGTCCACTCTTGCTTGGATCCTTTTCCCACACAGGCCATTACAGAGTACTGAGTAGAGTTCTTTGTGCTATATATTGGATTCCTATTTTATACATAGTAGTGTGTGATGTCAACCCCCATCTCTCACTTTATCTCACCTCCTGTCCCCCTTGGTAACCAACAATCTGTTTTCTGCATCTGTGACCCTATTTCTCTTTTATAAGTAAGTCCGTCTGTACTTTTTTTTAGATTTCACATGAGCGATCATGATATTTGTCGTCGTCTGACTTCACTCAGTGCGACTGTCTCTAGGTCCATCCATGTTACTGCAAATGGCAACATCTTGTTCTTTTTAATTGCCGAGTAACATTTCATCGTATATATGTTACTGCTAAGTCACTTCAGTCGTGCCCGACTCTTCGCGACCCCATGGACCGCAGCCCACCAGGCTCCTCCGTCCACGGGATTTTCCAGGCAAGACTGCTGGAGTGGGGTGGCATTGCCTTCTCATATATGTTAAGAGGCGTGTTAGTTACTCCGAGGCTGCATCTCCATCGTCACACAGGATCAGCTGGGTCTGAAGAAACCTTCACTGGTCTGTATTGTTATGATCTGTCTACACAGCTAGACGAGCCTAGGGATTTACAACCTCTAGCCAGTGGCACTGACAGGGTAGCTTCCTTGAGGCCTGGAGGAACAGCAGCAGTGAACTGAAGCACGCGTGCTAAGTCACTAAGTTGTGTCCAACTCTTTGCGGCCCTATGGACCATAGCCCGCCAGGCTCCTCTGTCCATGGGATTCATTCTCCATGCAAGAATACTGCAGTGGGTAGCCATTTCCTTCTCCAGGGGATCTTTCTGACCCAGTGGTTGAACCCTCAACTCTTCATGTCTCCGGCATCGGCAGGCGGGTTCTTTACCACTAGCACCACCTGGGAAGCCCAGTGAGTCTAAGACTTGAGTCCAGCTCAGCTGCCCTTGGCGCAGTGACCACAGCAGGGCCCTGGCTGTCCTACTCCAGGTTCCCCACAGCAGAGGGCTTGTCCAGGGAAATGGCAAAATCAAGTATTTTGGAAACAGATCTGCTTCATGGCAGCACATTTAACAGAGTTCATCAAGTTTACGTTTCTATGAAGAAAGCCTTCTAAACCCATTTCCTTGAAGATTGCCTTGCATGTGAATTTGTTTTACATTTTATTACAGAACAGTGACATCATGTCTCACATTCCACAGTAAGGTCTTAGGTAACTTGTTGGTTTCTATTTAGTCCTACTTACTTAAAGGCAAATGAAATCTATAGATAAACAACTAGGATTTACTGTATCTTTCAGGGCATTATGTTCAATATCCTGGAATAAACTATAATGGAAAAGAATAAAGGAATATATATAATTACATATACATGTATACCTGAATCACTTTGGTATATACCTGAAACTAATGTAATGCTATCAACTATATTTCAATTAAACAAACAAATGCAAATGAAGTCTGATGAAAGGGGGACTGGTCAAGCAGATTTGAGAGAAACTGGCTTTTACTTTCAGTTACATCTGAGTATTCAGTATTGATCATAAAAGCAAAGAGCACTGTGGCTGCAGGCCACTGAGCTGCTGCCTCTCGAGGGCTGATCAGGGCCTCTCGACTTGGGGGGCCCTCCTCTCTGGCTTGGGCTAGCTACATCCCGCGCCTCCACTCTCTCAGGATGCTGTCAGCATCCAGGGCTCCAGCCTCCACTAAGCCTCACCCCGTAGCTTGCCTCCTAATGGTGAGTGTGAGGCCCCTGGCCCTCCCTCAGCGTCTCCCGCACATTTACAGGGGCCCTAGATCTGAGGCCCTTACTGCTGGCAGGACCTGCTGCTTCTCACTCTGGAACATGTCAGCCTGGGATGCGTCACCAGGAGCCTGGCTGTGGCTCACAGAAATGAATATGAGGACGTAACTCTGGGGCAAAGGCACACCCCAAAGGCTGTGGAGGTGACGGCATGGGGAGGGAGCTGCAGATGCCCCTGGTGGCAGCCGTCACCACCCTCGTGATGAGTCCCATCACATCCCAGTGACAAAGACAAGCCTGGACCACAACCACCAGCATCCACGAACCACATTCTCTACAAGTCTGAGTCATTTCCCCAGATCTTTCTGCCTTGACCCTGTGATGGCTAAGGAGGTGATTCTGAGCTGAAATGGCCAGTGTTAACCCAGATGGAGGCTGGAAGACCCAGGGCCCTGTTTCTTATACCAAGGAGAATTTGTGTTGAAACTTGTTTAACCCCAGCCATCACCAAAGGATGAGTGAACCACCTTTAACACCAGTCTCCGTACAAAACATGCCATTTTTCAACCTGAAATGGGTTTTACGGAGTCACCACCACTCAGCTCATTATTAACCCCACTGTGACCCCTAGAAGGAGCAGCCGTGATGGCACATGTTATAAGCTTCCTGCCCACGAAGTACTGAAAGGGAGGAAGAGCGGGGAGGGCAGAAGTGACTGCATGCAAGAGTCACGCGCCGAATGAGAAAATTAACAGACTCCGCTCAGGAGAGGCAAACTGAAATTTCTCTTCTGCTCCCTCCCTGGCAAAGCAACCCGACTCATGGAGAATGTATGTCGTATCTTGTTACAGCAGACTATGAGATACCAAAGGCATCTTCGCTTCCACTGACTGCTGTAGGCTCTTTATATGTATCCTAGTTCATTTAATTCTCACAACAACCCTGAGATAGATGTGAATAAGGAACTAAAGGGACAGGGCTGGGGGAGGGATGGGAGGAGGAAGACAAAGAGAGGTTGAAGAACTTGGCCGAGGCACACTNGCTTCCTCAGTTTTCCTCCGAAATGTTTTGCACATGGGCAAAAATAAACTTCAGAAGCACTGCCACCAGCTGGAGGCAGACCATCACCCCAAAGGCAGATGTACTGTCAAGGGATCTTCTATGACCATAAGCAACTCCCAGAGCCATAGAGGCTCCCCCATCTCTCTAGGAAGGAAATTCTGCCAATTCCATCACTGCTTTTTATACTCTGCGTAAAGCAGGCTGGGAAGAAACAAAAGGAGTTTTAGGAATGTTGACCTCTCAGTATTGAATAAGGACCTTTGAATTTCTCTGATTTTTGAAAATGGTGACGTATCGCTAAACTTCCCAAAACAGCTTTTACAGAGTGACGGCTCTGCAAGAATACAGACGATCAGAGTCACATGTGGGATCCGTCTCCATCAGGAGAAAGCTGGGCTTGGTGCTCACAGTTGAGCATATAGGCAATTTTGGAGAAAACAGAGGACCTCTCCCCTGTGCTCTCAGTTTTCCCGGGCTAAGCACTGACTGCTGTAGGCTCTTTATATGTATCCTAGTTCATTTAATTCTCACAACAACCCTGAGATAGATGTGAATAAGGAACTAAAGGGACAGGGCTGGGGGAGGGATGGGAGGAGGAAGACAAAGAGAGGTTGAAGAACTTGGCCGAGGCACACTGCACATCAGCAGTGGAGCGGGGATTTGAACTGGGGCCGTCCCAGGCTCGAGCACAGACTCTCAACCCCTCTTGCACACTGAGCCTCCCCTTAGCATATCCAGACAGCTATGCTGTGAGATGGTGGTTTCTACCAACCTAGAGCATTACCAAAATCTCCTCTTCCACGCTAGACATAAAGACTGTCTCAGTCTGGAGGGTATCTCCCAATTAGAAACTTATATATGAATGTGACTATGTGTATATACGTGTACATTCATATATACTTCACACGCCATATGAAATACATATTTTTTAAGGCAAACAAAGACCCCAGTTCAGCAGTTTTTCCCACCTCTCACTCCCAGCCTCTGGCAATCACCCATCCTCTGTATCTGTGAGCTTTTTTTAAAATTAATTTTTAGATTCCACATATAAGGGAGATCATAAAATATCTGTTTTTCTGTGACTTATTTCAATTTAGCATAATACCTCCAGGGTCCTTCATTTGTCCAAAGGCAAGATTTCAGTTTTTAAATAGCTGAATCATATTTCATTATGAATGAATATATGTGTATATGTATATATACACAAATATATACACACACATATTTAAATATGAAACAATCTCTCTATCCATTCATCCAACACTTTGGTAGCTTTCATAGCTTGGCTATTGTAAATATATGCTGCGATGGACATGGGAGTATTAGTTATCATTTTCAAGTTAATGTCTTTGTTTCTCCCAGGTAAATACCCAGGNATATATACACAAATATATACACACACATATTTAAATATGAAACAATCTCTCTATCCATTCATCCAACACTTTGGTAGCTTTCATAGCTTGGCTATTGTAAATATACGCTGCGATGGACATGGGAGTATTAGTTATCATTTTCAAGTTAATGTCTTTGTTTCTCCCAGGTAAATACCCAGGAGGAGAACTGAGGTATCATATGATAGTTCTATTTTTAATTTTTTGAGGAAATTCCACATTATTTTTCATAGTGGCTGCATCCATTCATATTCCCACCAACAGTGGACAAAGGTTCCCCTTTCTCCACATCCTCCGTAACGCTTTTTATTTTTTATCTTTCAGCTCTTCTGACAGGCGTGAAGTTACAGCTCACTGTGGTTGTGATTTGCAGTTCCCTGAAGAATGACGCTGAGGATCTTCTCGTCTGCCTACTGGCCATCAAGATGTCTTCTTAGGAAAAATGTCTGTTCAGATCTTCTGCCTACTTTTTAATCACACTGTTTCTTTGCTACTGATTTTATGAGTTCCTTATATATTTTGGATATTAATCGCTTGAATATATGATTTGCAAATAATTTTCTCCCATTCACTAGACTGTCCATTTTGTCAGCAGTTTGCTTTGCTGTGCAGAAGTTTTTTAGTGTGATGTAGTATCACTCATTTATTTCTGCTTTGCTTGCCTCTGCTTTGGTGACGGTTTAAAAAAAAAAATCATCACCAACGGCTATGTCAAGGAGCCTGCCACCTATGTTTTCTGCTGGGAGTCTTATGATTTCAGGTCTTATATTAAAACCTTTAATCCACTTTCTTAACTTTTGTGTATTGTGTGAGATAGTGGTCCAGTTCTCCCAACATCATTTATTTGAGACTGTTCTTTGCCCACTGTTTATTCTTGGCTCCTCTGTCATAAATTAACTGACTATATATGTGTGAGTTTATTTCCTGGGTTTCTATTCTGTTCCATTGATCTGTGTGTTTGCTTTTAATGTCCATACCATACTCCTTTGATTACTACAGCTTTGTAATATACTTTGAAATAGGGGCATGTTGCTTCCAGCTTTGTTCTTTTTCAAGACTGCTTTGCCCATTCAGGGTCTTCTGTTGTTCCACACACATTTTACAACTATTTGTTCTGTTTCTGTGAAGCATATCAGTGAATTCTGACAGGGATGGCACCAAATCTGTAGCTTTCCTTGGGTAGTATGGCAACTATAACAATATTAATTCTTCTGATCGTGAACACAGAAAATCCTTACATTTATGTGTGTCTTCTTCCATGCCTTTCATTAAGGTCCTGTAGTTTTCTATATACACTCCTTGGTTAAATTTATTATTTTAGATGCAATTGTAAATGGAACTGTTTTCTTAATTTCTCTTTCTGATATTTCATTATTAGTGAATAGAAACACAACAGTTTTTTTGTGTATTCATTTTGAATCCTGTGACTTTACTAAATTTGTTTGTGAGTTCTAATAGTTTTTTGATGGAGTCTAAGGTTTTCTCTGAATTTGGCAATAAGGAGCTGATGATCTGAGCCACAGTCAGCTCCTGGTCTTGTTTTGTTGACTGTATAGAGCTTCTCCATCTTTGGATGCAAAGACTATAATTAATCTGATTTTGGTGTTGCCCATCTGGTGATGTCCATGTGTAGAGTCTNATGGCTGGATGGCATCACTGACTCGATGGGCGTGAGTCTCAGTGAACTCCAGGAGTTGGTGATGGACAGGGAGGCCTGGTGTGCTATGATTCATGGGGTCGCAAAGAGTCGGACACGACTGAGTGACTGAACTGAACTGAACTGAAGGTTTTCTCTATATAATAATCATATATCATCTTCAAATAGTGAGAATTTTTATGGAAAAAAAATGATAGCTTAAGGGACTTATGAGACAACACCAAAAAGGACGGGCATTCATATTCTAGGGATCCCACAAGGAAAATAGACAAATGGGAAGAATAATTATTTAAGGAAATAATGGCTGAAAGCTTACTTAACCTGGGGAAGAAAACAGACATTCAGATCCAGGAGCCCAGAGTATGTCAAATAACTCAAAGAGATCTACACAAAGATTATTATTAAAATTTCAGAAGTTAAAGACAAGGAAAGATTATTAAAAGCCGCAAGAGAAAAACAACTTATTATGTACAAAGAAGCCCCCGTAAGATTACTAGTAGATTTTTCAGCAGAAATAATGAAGGCCACAAGGGAATGGCACAATACATTCAAAGTGCTGAGAAAAAACACAAAAAACTCCCAACCAAGACTACTCTACCCAACAGATTGATCATTCAGAATTGAGAGAGTTTTCCAGACAAGCAGAAACCAAGTGAATCAGTAATACACTAAAAAGTCATATGCCATGATCAAACAGGATTTACTCCAGGGATGCAAGGATGGTTCAACATCCACAAATCAGTCAGTGTGATACACCGCTTTAAAATGAAGCGTAAAAATCATGTGATAATCAACAGATGCAGAAAAAGTGTGTGACAAAATTCAACATCTACTTGTGAGAGGGGGAAAAGAAAACCTCTCAACAAAGGGGGTACAGAGGGAGTGCACCTCAATCTAATAAAGGGCATGTATGGCAAGCTCACAGATAACACACTAAACCGTGAAAAATGGAAAGCTTTTCCTTCAAGCTCAGCAACCAGACAAGGATGCCCACTTCTGGCACTTCCATTCAATGTAATACTGGAAGTCTTAGCCACAGCAATGAGGCAAGAGAAAGAAATAAAAGACACACAGACTGGAAAGGAGGAACAGAAATATTTTAGTCTCAGAACAAAAATGGAGGTCTAGGTTTTCTCTATGAAAAAGGTAGGAAAGAAAACTTAAAATGCTGTCATGAGTCAAAGAAAAACAGCCTTACAGCCATGCTAGGAAAGTACAGCTCTGATCTGTGTGCCATCTGACCACAGACTGTATGCTCGAATTCAGAGAGATCACATGTTAATTCTTCTACAGTTCCTTCAGGTCATTTAAAATACATGCAAAATGGAATTAGACTGTGAATAAATTATATTATGGGCCAAGTTATCCAAAATGTTCTATACCTATGATGATGAGTAACAACTGACAAGCAAAATTAGCTCTCAGTCTACAACAGAATAATAGTTTGAATTACTGAGAACTGGTCCTACAGTTTGTGGTTTCTTCACAAACTGTTAGTGGGAAAAGTACACTGGAATCTAGAAAATGAATCAAGTATAGACCACTTATTAGATAAGTCAGCATTTACACAGGTAGGCACTGGTATTTGGCGTTACGATAGCTGACTGAATTGTACAATGCCTGTTCCTATTTGAATGTGTGTGTGTGGTCACGGTCAGTTGTGTCCAACTCTCTTTGCAACCCCATGGACTGTAGCCCACCAGGCTCCTCTGTCCACTGAATTCTTTAGGCAAGAATACTGGAGTGGGTTCCTATTTACAACTTCAGGGGATCTTCCTGACCCAAGGAGCAAACCCACGTCTCGTGTGTCTCCTGCACTGGCAGGTAGATTCTTCACTGTCCTACCTGGGGAGCCAAGTAATCGTCTGAACACTGATTTGGAAGGCAGCTATACTCACCCCACCACCACCAATGCTGAACGCTGCTTTGGAAATTCTGGAGGACACTGTGTCGACAGTGGCCTTTTGAAGATGCACACTCACTGGGGCAAGCAGAGTGTATGGACTCATTTATGCTTTGAGTCACAGTGCTATTCCAAATTGGTCTTTTGTGCATCTCTAAGTTGATAGAGAAGGCACACGGAAAACTGTGAACGGACATTTGCCAAAGTGTGTCTTTACAAAAGTGATCAGAGCCAAGCACAAAAGGGGATGTGAAGATGACAATAACAAAGAAACACGTCACCCTTTCTCTTCCCGTGGCAAATCACAACCAGAGGAAAAAACCTACAGTGGAAATAAACGACGATTTCTTCCTAATAGCCATGGACACGTGTGAAGTGCTTAAAGCACTGCCTGCATAATATGTGCCCAATACAGTCATCATTATCACTGACATTACTGTTTGGCAGAGGCAAAGGAGATCGCTGAGGGAAAAGGCCCCAATCAAAACATGCGGGAAGGAACAGCCTTTCTTAGTCACAGGGGAGGAATACAGCTCATACTGCTCCCAGCCTTTTCCATATATACTAACAACCCAGTGAGAGAAAACGACCTACAGAACCCAGAATTATATATCTGCTTTTGGCTTCTCGGGCTCCAAAGGCAGCCTTTTTTTTTTTTTTTCTGTAATGTTACTAGCTATTTACATTTCTGTTACAATCGTATGGTACAGGAGAGGGGGGAAGTCAAGCAGCATAACCGTTTAGTCCTGGCAAAAAATAAAATAAATAAAATATTGCAGGAAAATTAGATTACTCTGGGTGGAATTAGAGGAGGGGAGCTCGAGTCTGCTACAGTGATTAAGTCATCATTTCTGACAGATGACTCTAATCGCCTGTCAAATAGCATTCCTCAACCCCATCTGTAACTTGGCGTCCTCGTTACTCAGCCCATGTTACCTTCTGTATAGAAAACACACACAAACAAGGGGAGGTGCAGCCCAGCGTTTATTACACTCATTAGCTATAATTAGGTTCCGTGTTTTCATACTAAGTAATAACATGAGCTTCCATTTTGCTTTATGTATTCTTAAAATGAGAAGGAAAATGAATAGGCTCAAAATAGGAGGCACAGGACGTGAATGAAAAATAATTGTTATAACAAAGTGTGAGCGTAATGCTTTCTGAAGCACTCCTATTGAAGAAGGATGTTAATCCTTTCTTAATTTTTCACAGAACTGTGGGAAGCATATTACTTAGAGAGGTAAATCTATGGCACTTTTTAACCCTCCGGTCAGATGTGGGGCCTAATTAGCTGTGATTTCAGGAGAAGGTATTAGCACTGCTCAGTCTTATTTTTACAAACAGAAAGCAATGTCTTTGATAAGATTTTGGTTCTTCCCTCTGCCACTGACTCTCTGGGAAAGAGTATAAACAAATGATCCAATCAGCTGTGCTCCCAAATAAATTCAATGAAAAGAAAAGCAGAACCAGTTAAAATTGAGTGGCTATACGTAGGCTTTCTGGAATCCTCTGTTTAGAGCTGCACGTTTTAATGACGCAAGACTGGGGGGTCTAGAACACATCCAGAGACGGAGGGAAGTGGAAAGGCAACGTAGGAAGAGGCGTGTAGGATCATAGTGCCCATAGGACAGCCCCCACAAGCACAGCAGAGGACCACACAAGTCACACACACACACGGGACCGAGTGCAACAGCCACTCCTGATTAATAAGCCCGAATTAACAACAAACAGATAGGCTTTCTAACCATGATTTCCTTCTGACGGTGGAACTGCGTTCCCAAACCCAGTGATGAATGTGCCAAGAGTCACTCTTCCAGATGTTACCCAGACGCTCCATTAGATACACTCCCCGACTGAGCCAGGGAAAACACAGATGGAAATAACAGGGCCTGACCTGGCCGCAGAGGAGAGACTTAATGATCTGGTCGTTCCCCTGCATTGCCAGTATGATGGTTCTACAGGCCGCAAACTTAGTATCCTCTCGTATTTTAAGACAGATGAGTCTGGTTTAAAAATAAATTGTCCTCTTGACATTAGCCTTGACCCGTCTCAGCCACCTTTGGGCTCGCCTCTCACATGGCCGGGGTCTAACCCTGAAGCCAGCCCACTGGGCTTGCGGTGGCCCCCTGCCCGACGCTGTCATCCAAGTGGTCGCGGTTACCCAGGTCTCAGCTCCCTGGACTGAGGGCAGTGAAGCCTGTAGGCTGGTAAGCAGAGGGTGGTCCACCTCGCTCACTGACGTGCCCTCTGGGGGGAGATGCCCGTTGTGCTTAACCGGCCCTTCTGCTGGGTCTGCGTGGCTGGCGAACTCCTCATCCCGTCGTGAAGCTCAGTCAAGACTGGGAGCATGCTTCCCCCTTCATCTCTCTGCCCTCTTCCCAGGACCCAGCTCGGTTCCTGACATTCCCTGGTACAGGTTCCCAGGCTTCTCTCTACTCGATTTCAGCCACACTCCTGCCTCACTCTTGTAGGAAGCAGCCTTTTGCACAGTGAAAGCTGCCCACACCGCACTGGGTTTCGGTCGGTCCCGGGAAACACCAGTGTGGGGCCGAGCCTGGTGCTTAAGCAGCATCAGCTCAGGACTGGCAGCAGCTGTCTACTCTGTGTTCCCAGACCCCTCGTGGGACCGGAACCCAGGCCACACTGGCTTACTCTTCTGCTTCTTGGAATTCTCACTCTAGATCTAAGTTTCTTTCCCACTCCTGCTCACACAGGTGCCTGTAACAGACTCCTTGCATGCTAGTCCTTGCCTCCCAGAGCATCGTACACACTGCTGCCTTTTTTAGTCCATCGAAGATGCAGCTGTAATGATGTCTGTGCCCGGCTCAAACACTTTCAATGATCTATCAAATTACATTCTGGCTCCTTGGCCCATCTTTCAAGGAACTCCATGCTTTGCTCCCAAATTACCTTTGCAGGCTGACTTCCCACGATTGCTCTACATTTCCCATCTCTTCCAGTCAAACTGAAGAACCTCTTCTTCCTGGTTCTTCTGCCACAGGCTCACCTATAGAAAGGCATCATGACCCTTTCCGTGCATCTACAGAGTATTTTCTCTGTCAATAATAGCCTCTGTATATTTGTTACTCAGAAACACCTATATGTCAAGTTACAGGCCAACCATGTGAAATTGCCGTTTTAGTAGATTAACAGTGGTCGAATGGTGAGAATTTCATACAGTATGACCTCCCATCCTGCATAGCAAGGAGTGGTATCATCTTCTTTTCGGATGACCCATAAGAAGCCCTCAACGTCCAGGTCATGCAGGATACCTCCTCTGCTAGGCTTGAAGATCTTTCCAGTAATCCATCTGCATATTTACAAGCTGCATCAGTTCAATTAAACATTGACCTGATAACAAAAAAACATGACCCTCTAAACCAACCTTGGACTTGATGGGTATTTGGTGTGCAACCCAAGACACTTTTTATCTGCTCTTAGTAGCTTCCATGCTCTCTCAAGATCAGTGATGCTTTATCCAGTAATCTCTAGTCTCCTTTCAACTCTAAGGCAAACCAAAGCCACCACACCACAATGCCCCTCTAACAAGCAAATCTTTAAAACCTCTGGTTCAAAACTAACTTGGAAGATTTAAGCCAACCGTATCTTATCTTGAACCTTCTGACAGGGAAAGGCGTTTCATCTGATCAGGAGAAAAGCATCACTGAAGTCTGTATTCTAATGACCCTGCCAGAGCTTAGCTTCTCAGTTCTGAGTGTTTGAGTTGCTCTGCCAGCCACGTTTATTAATTAGTGTATAACATTTCCATCTCTCTGCAAGTTGCAACCTCTCATAAAAAATGCATGATTTGATTGGCTTAGGAATGACAACTTCATTTACAACAGTCAAATAAATACCATACCTCACTCAGCAGTCTCTTCCCATTTATTTATTTAACTACCTCCATGGCCTTTGGGACTTGTACTGACTCAGTGAATGAAAGGAGATAACTAGTGTAATTTTCTTTTCTTAATCATGTTTAAGCAAAAATGATTAAATCTCTTTTTTTTTTAAAGAAACGAGGACTGGCTAAAAAAAATTCCCTACTAAAAATAGATGGCAAATTTGAAAAAATGCCTTAAGGGCTATTTCATACTACCCATGTTCAAAATGCAAATCCATTAAACATCTGAGCAGGACATCTGATATTGCTTTTAGCAGCTATATTTATTCATCTCATCTTCCGCCACGGTACTAAACTTCGGTTGATATTTTGCCAAATGAGGATCTCTCCTCCAGCGCTGCTAATTCTTTATGAGTTTGAGCTTAATTTCACGGTCTCGTTTTGATCTCCACCTTCTATTCTAATGTGCAAGATCGTTTACCAACTTTGGAAATGACTTGTTGGCAGAGCTTAGGGAAATTATGACGGTTCGATTGTTCTATAAATACCTTCCGCTGAAGCTCAGTCTTCTAGAAATCAAATTCAAGGCTTGAGCCTTTCAATATATGACATGTGACCAAAGTTTAAATGGCAAAGGGAAACTAAGAAAGGGGATCCATGAGATAAGACTTTCCTAAGAAATTTATTCTACGGAAATAAAGGGAGAACGCTTTGCTGACATTCAATCTGCAGGGGCAAGTCTACTCTGATGGTTCCTTACTTCTCTGGATGTGCTGTACTGAATGTGGGTCTGGGAAACTGTGGTTGCTTTATGTTTCCTTTGTAATGGAAAGAACACTTCAGTCAGAATCATGAGGTTTGGTGGGGTTTGCACGTTGGCTTTGCCAATGCTAAGTACCTAGAGTCAAGCCACTCGGCCTGGTTAAGCTCCAGGAAACTCATGTTGGAAGCAAGGATCATATCAGCAAATTCACTGTCCGGTCTTGAGTCCATGTTTCACCTTGGGCTTCTAGTCTGTAGGGTAGGAGTCTATGTGACCCAAAGGAGTGTGGAAGACCATGCAAGAGCCGAGACTACGTACACTCCTCTCACTTTTACCCCACTGTGTGTAAAGAACTCTCGAGATTATCTGATACTGTGAGAGTGTCTACGAATAAAAGCTATCCCCTTGGGAGTTTGTTTACGCAACAAACATTTGCGGAGCCAGAGCCCAAGGGTACGAAGCACCACCCTGGCCTCTGAGAACATTACTTCCGAAGCTGGAGCCTTGTGTGGGAGACACTGATGCGTAAGTCACAGGGGAACAGAACACAGCAGTGGGAAGGGTGAATTTCAGCACGGGCGAAATTATGCACAGTGGACCACAAAGCAGGAATATTCACTCCTACCTTCCGGAAGCGTGAGGCTGTGTTTTCACAGCGGGAACACAGTGTGTGAGCAAGGATGGCGAAGAAACTGAAGACGCGGTAGAGACACGAGTTGGACTTCCCACGTCACCCTCGAGAGTTGACAGTTGTGCTCATTTTTTTTCGGCCAAAAGACACAACACAACAATGTTCACACACTCCCAAGAGCAGCTAAGGAAACGTGAAGCCCCCACCATCTGGTGGTAACTCCACCATCCGCTGCCCTTGCAGGAAAGCACTTAAAAGGTTAACAGGTTTAGCTCTGGGTAGGGCAACTCCAAAAATTCCCCTAAGCCCATCTGTGCTTTTATAAGCTGTGAGGACGACTGATGAGATCCAAGTGACGAAGAGGCTGAAGTTAAGCTGCTTCTCAGGGAGAACGCAGACCTGATAATAAATGGCGCCCAGGCAGGGGGAAGACACAGGATGAGGGGAACCTGAGGATGATTTCAGCTGCTTGTCTCGGTTGGCCCTCATGTCCGTGTAGGTGACGCACGAGGAGGGCTGGGCTTGTAGGGGGAGAGGACTTCAGGTTTGGAATTTCCTGTGGGCCATCTGGATAGAACTTCCCAATAACCGATGCTGAATATCAAGGTTTGGGGCTTGACAGAAAGGTCTGATGTCAAGGTCAAGTGTGGGGATCCAACAGCCTACAGGAGGTGGAGGGAAGCCAGGAGAATGACCGACGGAGACACAGTGAAGTCGCCCCGTATGAGAAAGTGACCCTAGGGCGCAGAGAGGTTTAAGGCGTAGTCCTCTGCTTGCCAGCTTTAGGCGAAATATACGTTTTCATTAGAATGTCATTGATCATTTCTCTCCACCACGTGTGGGAGGCACTGGGAAGACACAGCTTGAGACGTCTTTCCGTTCTCGTCTGCACTCAGCTCTGTTCTGCTCCAGCTTCATCCGTGTTCCAAGCTTTAGGCCAGACCCAGCCTCCCCTTCCATAAATCAGTATCAGGGCGGCCAGCTGGTGTATTTTTTTTTCCTTTCATTTCTTAGAATTTTGTTAAAGTCTCAGCTACATTTTCTCACTCCCAATAAAGCTTTTAAAAGATACAATGGAAATGTTGATATGCTGCACTTCCATAAAACTCATCTTTGAGCCTATCATGTTTAGAGAAGAGACTCAAACTAAAATGCTGACGGAAACACCCCAAGAATCCAACTACCACATCTGTCCAACCAAATGCTGCCAAAGAGACTGAAGGTCATGCTCAAATGAGACTCTGAGATGTTATTCTGGAAGCTGGGCACTTGGCACAGTTGCGGTGGAAAGACCTGCCCTGTTGGAGCCCTAACCTGTATGCAAAGGGTTTTTCATTTTCCTTTTCTGTTCGGTGACTCTGAGCGACTTTCACCTGAGAAGCAAATGACACAGAAATACAGGAGTGTGTCTTTAAAAATCAATACAGGGTATGTCTTTACGATCTGCATCAGGAGGGTACCTCTCAGGAGGTGTCTCAAGGATTGAAACCTCCTTAGCCTTGAGTTCTCTCCTCCTTCCTGAAGGATAAGAGGGGTTCATGGTTAGTCAGCTGTGTTACTGGCTTCTGCTTGTTTCCAAGACCAAAGATGAGGGGGCTCAACTCGTGGGACTCAGAGCACAGTGAGCTCCAGTGAGAACACAGTAAGGGTTATGAACCTCCAAACTGCCTAAGGAAGAAGCAGAAGCTTTTTTTTTTCCCCCCTAAAGTTCAAATTCAGCTCAAAGCAGAGACTGAAATAAAAACACAGGCAGAGGGAGTGAGCATGACCAAGTAGGAATCACCTGTACACAAACCCAGCTGACGCAAGTTCTTCCTCAAGGGCTAGTTATTTGCTTGCACTAAAAACGAGAAGCACAAGATGCACGCGGCAGGTCCGGAGGAAGCCTGGTGGCCTCTCTCTTGCACAGCGTGTTCTCCTTCTGGGCCCCCTTTGCTCCTGGGCTCTAATACACCACCAGCAGGCGACACGCCGAACTCTTCTTCCTCTGGGCACCTCCTGTCCTGCCCACTGCCTGGCCTCCTGCTGCTGCTTCGGTCAACAGGCCACGATTCATGCTTTGATGCTGGCGTGACAAGTGACAGCTGTGACTTCGGGACAGGGTGGCTGTGGATTCCATTCTTTGTGGCAACAAGTGACCCAGTGCAAACAGACTGCCAGCGAGGACGCTTGAGGATTAGAAATAAGCCAAAATGCGAAAAACGTCTTTAGATTTGTAAGAAGAATGGATGGAAAACGAGAACCCAGTCAAGGTGAAGCCGCAAAATGACTCTTTAGGGCAGGTGACCTTTCGTTCAAGCCTTCCAAACTGCAGAAACGTAGGGACCTAAAGCATCTCTTGCCAGGAGACAGTCTATACTCTCCCCTAGTGTTCGGGTGGTGGTTACAGCTTCTTGCCTCTCAAGCTGTGGATTCCAAGAGAAACAGGAGAGTGAGCCCTCTGCTTTCCTCTGAAGGCGTTTCAAGCCCATGAAGGATGAAGCAGCAGGGATTCTGGAAGTTCCTGCGAGGTGGGGCTGGGCTGACGAGTATTACTGACTCACTCTTGGTGGCAGAAAATTGCTCTTCTTGCTTCAGAATAAAACTGGGCTGAAAACAGCACCCACTCCACTCGTTCCCTGCCAGTCTGGGACCCGTGAACTCTGCATCAGTCTCATCCATCTCACCTGTGGGTCTTTTGGGGTTGATGGAACAGAAAAATACCAGTGCCCAGAAACAAGGATGCTGGGGAAGGAAGGGTCCCTTCCAGGCCCAGTGGAGCTGCCTCTTCCTTCACCTGTCCCGGACGGCCAGGTCACCCCGATGCCCTGTTAACGAGTGTCCACAAGGGCACCAGGGAAGGTGTCCGTGTCTCTGCCTTCTCCAGGACTCAGAAGAGTGGAGAGACAGACTGAGCCGTGGCAAGAGGCACGCAAGCACACACGTTCAGAGCAGCTTAAAGGGAACTGCGATGGATTCCCAGGACGGCAGCACTGATGAGGCCTGTTTCTACCAGTGCATAAGCACCAAACTTCACACACTAGGTATTCACATCACCCAGGGATCTAGTTCAAACGCAGGTCTGGGGTGGGGCCAGAGGACATTTCTAACACGCTCCCAGATGATGGCCAAGCCACTGGTCCACAGACCACAGCTTGAGTAGTGAGGCTATGCTGTACTCGTGGGAGGACAACCAGCAGGTAAGGTGCTCGCAGGCGTCAGGATGGACAGTGGAAGAAGCAACCTATTCACCCCCCCCTCCCCCCCGGGGGCTGATGACGAGCCTCCCAGCTGCCGTTCTCAAATCTGCCCAAACACAGGGCTCTCTGTGGGGACTTTAAAAACACTGAAGCTAAGCTCCCACCCTGAGAAATTCTTAGCTAATTTGCTTGAGGTATGGCCTGGGCATGTGCAGTTTCAAAAATTCCCCAAGTGAGACTGGTTATCAGTCAGGGTTACTAATCACTGCCCCAGCTGTAGATGCAAATAGACTTCAATTTAAGGACTTTCCTTTTTCTCCTTCCATTCTTCATAAGTTCATCTCACTCGTCTGTCATTTTAGGTAAGGGGCCAGGAAGAATATTGTCATTATCTCTCTGGGTCTTGCTCGGAGAATGGAAATGAGAAAAGGAATCGCCACATTCGCTTGCCTCACATCCCAGAGTGTAATCCAGGGACAGGGCTGGTAGTCGGGGCTCTGAATTTCCGATTCCTTAAATTGCTGTTTTGGCATCATTGCAAAGAGAAGTTCTAGAGACCTGAGAAAAAAACAACAGGTGCAGAACTGGGAGGCGTGAGTTGTCCCACCTCCACTGCCAGGTGGCTGCGTGACCTTCCACACATCACCTAACATCTCTGAGGTTTCCGTTTCCTCGACCATAAAGTGGGGACATTGGACGGTGTTGTTTCTAAGTATACTTATGATTAGATCTGGTCTTTTTCCTCCGCATGCCCTGTGTTCCTCTGTTGACCTAGAGAACAACACTGAAATAAGCAGAAACCTGCTGAGATTAGCCATGGATTTCCTAAGTCTGTGACTCTGACTTTTCTTCTTCTTACTGATGATGGTTAGTTTTTGTCAATGACCTCCAGGGGTTTATCTGGACAACTTTGACTTAGGAGTGATTTCAGTAACTCAGAAGTGATTTGAGTGAGGAAGATTCTTTGATAAATGACTCACTGGTACCTGTGAGTTTCTTTTTCTTTCTTTTTTTAGGGCTTGTGATTATAGTTACTGCCTCCATGAGCAGAAGACATGTGAGAACTCACTTAATTTGGGGCTAATGCTCTTCTCTTTAAATGATATCTTATAAATATTAGGCTATCATAAAGCAGGTACTACCGATGGATGAAGGTGACAAGGAGAAGTTAGCCTGAAATTAGCTCATAGCTGTCTTTCCCATCCAACTTGTATCTAGTATAGGAGGGAAATTATTAGCCGTAGAGGTCAGTAAGCATTCACTATCAGTATGATTTTTATTAACTGAACATTGATTATCTAAATTCTGAAAGCCAGTGAAAAAGATCAGGTTTATTGAATCAAAACTTGCTAGAAACCTAATCCTCCCAGGGTTCCACCACTATGGGTCTGACTTCACACCCAGGATGCAGGATGGAGTGAGGAGATACCAGAGGATTTTCTCTTTCCTAACCCACACGACTTGTTGGCAGTTCATTTGCGGTGCCCTGGACCCCATACAACACTTAATGCAAAATAACTGGCACAGTTTTCTGGTATAATACTTGAATATATGCTCCCCTGGAGAAATGACGATACAGTCTCCACGTGGGAAGGGCACGATGCGCGGAACTGAATAACCCAGAACATACTCCACGGACCTTCCAGGGAAGGAGGCGAGTTTTCCGGGGAGCCTGCTCTTTGCTCTTTTGTGGTCCCTCCTGGCCCTAAGGAAGGCGGGGGGCCAGAGAGCACAGGACTCTGTGTCTCATAACCTCACACGCCCAGGGTCACATGTTTCCATGACCAAGACAGCGGCAGAGGTGACGCGTGTCTAAGCCTGCACAATAATCCACTTACCCGCCTTCTTAGCCACACAGAAATCACAGCGTGATGACTGCACAGAATTTCTCACACCCCTGCCCTCGTATCTTCATCGATCCTCCAGCCTTTGATCCAAACTCGAAGGGGGAGGATGGAGCCAATGGTGGGGGCGGGGGCGGGGCCCAGACAGGACAGCTGAGCGAACCCAGGGCAGAGCAGCCGCTGGCCTGGCCTCCCTGCCCCCGACGTGCTGTAGCCACAAAGACAGCACTGCTGGTGCGGCTGCTTAGGGAGGCTGTCCCACCGCCCGTGGTGGCTGCTGCAGATCTAAGCGCCCTCGTTTGGGGGGAGTCTGGTCCCTCGTTTCCAGAAGCAGAGGATGCAGATGCCTGGATGGTTTTGCAGACCTCACCTCCCAGACCCTGGTTCCTCACCCACGAAGTAAGAGGGTAGGTGGGTCTGATTGTTCAGTAAAGGCCCCCTGGTCTTGTTGAGGCCACAGGGTGGGTGAGGGTGGCGGGCCTGGGGCTCCTCCGAGATCCCCCTTGCTGGCCCACAGCTTTGGATGGCACGTGACAGGGTTTATGCTGCATCTTCGGAGATGAGCCCTGTCCCCGTCTGCCCTCGCCCCTTGGACAAAGAGCCCAGAGATGGAAGAGGACAGGGAGGCCAGCTGGACAGAGACAGGACATTAGAATGCAGATAGTGGAGTTGGGGCTGAGAGCCTGGGGTTGCAGATAAAGAACCCTAATAACCTGAATGTTAATGAGCCGACATTGGTGAAGCTACGCTCCTCTGAAGAGAAGTGCTGCATTTATAATCATGTCTGCAAAGCAGATCCTCTTACAGTAAGGACTGCTTCTGATACGTGGGCTCCGTCTCAGTGAACCTGGTCTCAGTCACCTTGGACCCAAGTGACCAGGAAATCCTGCCTCTCGCACCTGCTGTTTGTGGGGACCTCAGTCGGGGCCCAAGAGTGTGGTTTCACGTCTTGGGCAGGGTGAGAGGCTGAGGCCTCACGGGGTGTCAGGACTGATCCTCGGGGAAGGGGTGCTTGGCTGGCTGTGGGGAGGGCAGTCCTGGGTCCAGGAGCTCTGGCCCTCGGGTGGGACCCCCACGCAGCACCATGAGAAGGGGTGATGGGAGTGCTGAGGCTTCAAACTGGCTTTAGGATGGCTGCGCAGGGAGCCAGGGTGGTTATCGGGAGCTGTTGGTGAAGCCAGGGACTGGCTGGGGACACATTTCCTGCCGCAGGAATGGGGGTGCCCAACGGGGCTTAGGACCTGTAAGCCTCTGAGCGCCTGTAGAGTGGGGTGCAAACTTGACAGGTGCAGAGGTGCTCATCCGAACCCGACTGTCTGTCCACTCCCCATTATGGGTTGTGCCACCCTGGACAAGTCGCTCCCTTTCTCTGAGGTTCAGCTTCTTCACCAGCAAAGGGGCTGGGTGACACCTGCCTCGTGCAACAGCTGTGACAATGCCAAGTGCTACATCCCGAAAGCCTCCGTTCATCAGGGGCCTGACACCTGGGCCACTGACAGTCGTTACCACGTAGTGATTTTCACTGTCAGGCTGCGTTGGCCTCTTGAGTCTGACTCCCCAGCCCCTCCAAGGGGGAAGGCATCAGACCAAAATCTCCCATCAGGAGGCCAGGCTATTGGGGAGGCTGAGGGACTGTGACTTTAATTCTGGTTCCATCACTCCTGTGCCAGGGAAGGGCAGAGAAGTTAATTTAATCTTCCAGAGCCTCCGTGTCCTCCGCACAACAAGGTGAACGCTATCACTTCATCCCTAAATGTTTTTAGGATGGGCAGCAAATAAACCATATCAGAAAGCCGTCTACAAACACAGGCAACTCACTATGCATGTGGATCGGGGCCAGAGACCGACAACAAAGGAAACCCACCTCCATCCTGGAGCCTCGTTAGGTTAGACACCCTCCGTCAGACCAAGACCAGAAGCAGGGAAATGGGCCCACCTGCTGGAATTCACCGCCGTCCTTTTCCTTTCTCTGTTCCCTGGCAGAAGAATCCTGAGCGCTAAGTCCCCGCTGGTCCTCAACCAGCGGGGAGCAAACAGGCTGGGAACCTCAGAGGGGAGCATCACACGCTGGATGGCCCACTGCGTCTCTCTCTGCCATCACCACCCCACACCCGCGGCAAGTCACTCAGAGACGTTTACCTTCCTCCTACCTATGGACCCACATTCCTACCTAGACAGGTTCCCGTAATTTCCACGGGACACTAGTGCGATCAACGCACAGGCGCCCGAGAAGGGCTCTAAGGGTCACTGCAGTCTGACCGCTTCACCCTTTGGATGAAGAAAGGATGACTCGCGATCGCTTCTGTTGTACTCAGGGGGAGGGGGTGGCCTGCAGACATGAACTTTGACCTGCCATCGCCTGACGGCAGGCGAGGACGTCAGGAACAGCAAAGGAGACAGAAGGGAACACGGGTCACAGCGCCCCCACCCCGCCCCGAGCGTCCCACAGCCGTTGCCCTTTCTCCTTTCGTCTCTGTGACTCGTGGGTGGAGAGAGCGGGAATCAGCTGGTCCTGAAATGCTGCTAAGTCGCTTCACTTGTGTCCGACTCTGTGCGACCCCATAGATGGCAGCCCACCAGGCTCCGCCGTCCCTGGGATTCTCCAGGCAAGAACACTGGAGTGGGCTGCCATTTCCTTCTCCAGGTCCTGAAATACTGCTTTGTTATCAAAACAACTTCACTAGCCCATGTCGTAAGGTGCTTCCCGAGCGCCTGTGCACTGTGACGCCACGAGCAGAGGACACGTGAGGTCCCCCACCGGCCCCAGGCGCTGGTCTCCTTCCCTTGCTCCCGAGCAGATTGGCTCCAGCCGGCAGTGGAGCGCCGAGGCTCCCTCTCCCGGCCTCCCTGGCCCCAGCTCAGCAGCTCTCTGTTTCTTGGTGGCTGGGGAAGACCTCAGGGCTCCTGGAGAGCGGTCCTCACAGCTCCCCATGTCATATACTCTGTTTGGTGGCCCAGAGTTGGAGGCTCTGAACTGGTCATCCCACCTGCCCTAGACGTCTCCTGAGTTGGGCTCAGCCCACCCGTGAAAGAGTAGAGGTCTGTCCAGCTCAACGGCCCTGTTTCAGGTGATACATTCTCACAGAGACCACTCACTCTGAAGACAGAACCTGAACTCTTTGCCAACTTTAAAAAATTTCCCCTTTTATCCAACTGTCATAATCCCTTCCTCCACAGTTCCATCTAGACCTTTAGTCAAATTCATGGGTTTCCCGCCCCAATCTTCTCTTGAGTGAAACCTTATCAGCCTTGTGGGAACGGAGATTTGTGTAACTGAACGGAATACAGTTAAGTCCTGACACAGGGCGGGGCTTCCTGGCGGCTCAGCAGTAAAGAATCTGCCTGCAATTCAGCAGATGAGGGTTTGACCCTTGGGTCGGGGGAAGATGTCCTAAAGAAGGAAATGGCAACCCACTCCCCTATTCTTGCCTGGGAAATCCCAGGCACAGAGGAGCCAAGGCAGGCTACCGTCCATGGGACTGCGAAAGAGTCAGGCTCGACCAAGCCACTGAACCACTACCACCTGCGCGTGAACCTTGATGGGGCAAACTGTCACAGACCCAAATGTGCGCTGACACGTGCAGTCGCGTGAGCGAGCTGACGGGCCCGGGGTGCACTGTCGCGCCCGAGCACCCTCTACACGTGGCTGTGCCCTAGCGTCCTTCACTGTGAAGTGCTGCAGGGAGTACGGCAGCACAGCACCTTTATTTCAAGCCCACGGTGTCTGGAAGCAGGTGCCAAAGCAGTAGCGTGCAGTCAGCTGTGCTGATCGGGGATCGAGGCTACTTTCTCGGACTCACCTACAAATCGGGCTTGTGCAAGCGCTCCTGAAATGGAATGTGCTCCTGGAACCGAACTCGTTCGTACGTAGGGGCCTCGCTGTATTCCCAAATGACAAACTCTGAAATCTAACGATGACTTCATTTTGCCATCCACTCCCTTCAGACACCAACACTTCTCAGACAATGCCATAGGTGACGCGCAGATGTGGCCGAACACCTGTGCTAGGTTGCTGGCATGCACACTTGAGTAAGCCATTTCCTTCTCCAGAGGATCTTCCCAGACCAGGGATCAAACCTGTGTCTCCTGCATGGGCACCACTGAGCCACGTGGGAAATTGCTAAGCTCTCAGAACAGTCCTGTTAACTAGGTCGGTGTTTGAGACTATGTTGTTTGCAAAACTGGAAGGCCTTCCACTGAGTTCTGTTACCAAAAACGTGGTGTAGCTGTTTCCTGTTTTAACCCTGGCCTTTGCACCTCAGCCATTCTCAACTTGCCACCACTAAGGATCCCTCATGAATCACCTCCCACAGGCTTCCTTGCTTTAAGGAGGCCATATTCTTTAAACAAAACAAAACTGGTTTTTCGTTTAAGGTAATTAAACCCAGACACCAGGAAATGCCCAAAGTTACTGAATGGATTGTTGGCCTGTCCAAAGCAGAAGCGCCCACTATTCAGGTAGCTTGTAAAACCTTATGGTGGGTAAATGGACAGTTTCCAACAGCCTAAAAAACATTTTTTTTTAATTGGAGAATAGCTGGTTTAAAACGTTGTATTAGTTTTTGCTGTACAGTGAGTTAGTTACACAGATACATCTATCCACTACCTCTCTTTTATTAAAGATTCTTATCCCATGTGGGTCATTACAGAGTACTGAGAAGAGTTCCCTGTGGTATACAGTAGACCCTTATTAGTTATCTATTTTATATACACTAATGGACTTGTTGTCTGTTAGTTGCTTAGTTGCATCTAACTCTTTGCAACCCCATGGACTTTAGCCCACCAGGCTCCTCTGTCCATGGAATTCTCCAGCAAGAATACTGGAGCGGGTTGTCATTCCCTTCTCCAGGGAATCTTCCTGACCCCGGGTCTCCTGCATTGCAGGCAGATTCCTTATCATCTGAGCCACCATGGCAGCCGAACAGCTTCTTATAAAGTATTAAAACATACCTTCCCAGATCCCCTGGGATTGGCCTGAAGCCTATGAAGGACCAGGCCAAGGATTTCTCCCTCTCTCCAGCTTTCTTGGGTTTAAGCCAATGGATTGGTCAGCAATCCTGCCACACCAGGCTGAGATCCCTTTGGGGCTGGTTCTACACCCTGGACCTGTCTTCACACTGGCTTGGCTCCGGAGGTGCAGGTGGTGGGGTGGGGGGCTTCTGCACCCACCCCTCCCAGGAGCGCCTCTGCAGCCACACGGTGGTGCTCTCCATCACAGGCCTTTTAAAGTGATTATTGATAACAAGGACTTCCCTGGTGGCTCAACCAGTAAAATAATCCACCTGCAATGCAAGAGGCACAGGAGACACGGGCTTGATCCCTGATTTGGGAAGATCCCTGGAGGAAGGATGGCTGCCCACTCCGGAACTCGTGCCTTGGAAATCTCATGGACAGAGAAGCCTGGCAGGCTACAGTCCCTAGTGAGCAAGCGCAGGCACCGTAGGGGAAACAGCCGCTCAGGGCTAGAGAGACCAAGTATCTCGGCCCTGACCAAATTCTGCAAAGGTTAAGTTTGAAGAATGTACACCCAACAGGTGTCCTGACGTCATCCCCAGCAACGTTTTTGCTCCCCCCAAAAACTTCACACCTACAGAAACTGTCAAGTAGAAATAATGTCTTATAAGTCCATTTCTTCAGGGGCTCAGAAAGCTTTACATACATTCTCATTCAGCGTCTACTCTTCTCTTATGGAGGTGGAAGGCAGGGATCGCCATCATTAAATGGCAGTTGTCAAGTGCCATTGTACTTGTGCTGTGAATCAGCTGCGATCCTAAGCTGAAACAGAATCCAACCAGACAACAAACGTGAAGAACTACACAGCTCGTGAAGTCTAAGTTAAGAAAAGTGACTACCAGGTAAGGAACAATATGTGGGCAGGCCAAACAGAAAATGAGATTTTCTATTTCTTCCTGTGTTTATTTGACTGAACTGATAACCACATATGGATGTGTGTGAATGTTTTTCCTGTAGGAATACAGAGATATACATAAATATATAGATCTCTATATGTGAACCAAACTATCATCATATAAACAGTTCAGTTCAGTCACTCAGTCGTGTCAGACTCTTTGCAACCCCATGGACTGCAGCATGCCAGGCTTTCCTGTCCATCACCAATTCCTGGAGCTTGCTCAAACTCATGNTTAATTTTCTGAATGTTGAGCTTTAAGCCAACTTTTTCACCCTCCTCTTTCACTTTCATCAAGAGGCTTTTAAGTTCCTCTTCAAGATCTGCCATAAGGGTGGTGTCATCTGCATATCTGAGGTTACTGACATTTCTCCCAGCAATCTTGATTCCAGCTTGTGTTTCTTACAGCCCAGAGTTTCTCATGATGTACTTTGCATATAAGTTAAATAAGCAAGATGACAATATACAGCTTGGTTGTACTCCTTTTCCTATTTGGAACTAGTCTGTTGTTCCATGTCCAGTTCTAGCTGTTGCTTCCTGAGCTGCATACAAATTTCTCAAGAGGCAGGTCAGGTGGTCTGGTATTCCCATCTCTTTCAGAATTTTCCACAGTTTATTGTGATCCACACAGTCAAACGCTTTGGCATAGTCAAAAAAGCAGAAATAGATGTTTTTCTGGAACTCTCTTGCTTTTTCAATGATCCAGCGAATGTTGGCAATTTGATCTTGGTTCCTCTGCCTTTTCTAAAACTAGCTTGAACATCTGAAAGTTCATGGTTCACATATTGCTGAAGCCTGGCTTGGAGAAGTTTGATCATTACTTTACTAGCGTGTGAGATGAGTGCAGTTGTGCAGCAGTTTAAGCATTCTTTGGCATTGCCTTTCTTTGGGATTGGAATAAAAACTGACCTTTTCCAGTCCTATAGCCACTNTTTGCTTCTTGACCTGCATACAGATTTCTCAAGAGGCAGGTCAGGTGGTCTGGTATTCTCATCTCTTTAATGCAGAGATATACATAATACATAGATATATAGCTCTCTCTATATGAAACAAGCTATCATTATATACACAGGGAATCACACATCTGCACGCAGCTTGCATTTTGGAGTGTTTGGGCAAAATCATTTTTTTGAATAAAACTCAACTCCTCTATAGGTATTTTTCTTTAACTCATTTGATCATTAAATATCCAAGAGCAATTTATTAAACACTAACTATACATAAGCACATTGGCTGGCTTTGTTTCTTAAAGATTTAGCTATAAACATCACAGTAGCTACCATAGGTGTCTGGAACCTAGAATGGCGCCTGACCAACCATAAAAATTCAGTAAATATCTCTTGAACGAAGGTACGAATGTTTTGTGTGTTCTCCACGGCACAGGAGTTTGAGGACTCAAACCTGTTCATACTGATCTTTTGCCTTTTTTTTTTTTTTTCCTCTAACAATTTTCAATAAAAGGCGCCCGAGGAGGAAGAAATACTTTGAGCACAACCTCGTCAGGCTTTGATTCAAATGGGATGGTTCAGGGGGAAATTTCCAGGATAGGGAGAGCTGGAGTTCGTGATATTTTTATGACAGAAATAACGATGATGATGATGAAAAAATAATCACCACGGCTCTGAGAACAAAGACAGTAAGTGCGTATTAATAATCAGAAGAGGTGGTGCAGAGTGAGCGAGGCCCTGGAAAAGCATTACCGCGGGCAAAGTGAATCTGCTCCCAGTGCCAGTCATTGCTGCTCTGCCGCAAGAAACGAAGCCCCAGCACTCCTCTCTGAGAGGACACTGGGGGACAGTTCTATGGAGAGCTGTGTTCCAGGCCACCGGGGAGGGCTGCCCGCCCACACAGGGCCAGCCGGGAAGGGGGGCATTCATGCCACGCGGGCGAGCACATGTGGCCCAAGAGGGCCTTTCACTTACAGCTTCTTCCTGGTGGATCAAGCCCATTGGTTTTTATCTCTCAGATCCACGTGTCATTCCCGTCTGCCACGGCTAACATGCAGCGCTCTAAACCAATGTGCTCTCCGGGCAGTAACTCCTTAATATAAACTGCATTTAATAAAACTGGTAGGGACTCTTAGAAAGGAGGGAGGCAGGTTTGGAGAAAGTGGCTGGAAGAAATTTGCAATTAATATTCCAATTTCTCCTTGCTGTTCAAATTTAAGAGCTTTTTCAAAACTGTATTCGTCTGTTATTACATCCTTAATTAAATTAATTTATATGGTGAATGCTCTAACGATGCTGCTGGAGATTTTCAATCAAAAAGCCTTATTGCAAGAGACAATGTGTGTGAAGACCTTGAAAAAAGAGTGGCGCTAGGCCTGGAGCAGGGGGATATTTGGCCGTGACACCTGATTATTGAAGGGGTCGTGCCAGTTTTCCTGGGCCTCCACTGAGGTCGTTATTTTATTTTTTAATTAAGCTAAATGAGGTCAGGGAAAACAAAATGAATCTCAAGAGTTGCCTTCACAGGGTTTTTCTCTCTCTGGCAAGCACCATGGCAGACGATGACATTTCTATTGAGTAATTCTACCAGTGAGGTTGTGCCTGCCCGAAACCCTGAACAAAGACAGTACCTCTCAGCCCAATCGGCTGTATCATCAAAGGAGAGGGAATCAAGATTTGTCCAAGGACACAAGTGGCTCAGCTATGGAAAAGGTCAGGCTCAGAAGTTAGTACCAAGGCCAGTGACTCATCCAGTGGTCCTTTCTGCACAGACATGGTCAAAGACTCACTAGAGGTATCAAGGGCATGTGTGTGGTATAACTGTAGAGCTCTGCCGCCTGGCACACCAGAAGCACCCGATACTCATGAGTGGATGTTAGCCTAATGTGCCGGTGTGCTCAGCTGTGTCTTACTCTTGGCGACCCCATGGACCGTAGCCCGGCAGGCTCCTCTGTCCGTGGGATTCTCCAGGCCAGAATGGTGGAGTGGGTGGCCATTTCCTCCTCCATCGGATCTTCCCGACCTGGGGATCAAATCCGCGGTCTCCTGTGTCTCCTGCATGGCGGGCGGATTCTTTACCTGCTGAGCCATCAGGGAAGCTCTAACCTAATGAAATGTTGGGAATAAATCGTGCCTGTGCCTAAGATGTGATCTCTTCCTTAAGTGTCAAACCACTATCTCCAGAGCAGAGTGTCAGCAAACCAGGAGAAGGACCTCCCAACCCTCTGAAGCTCATTTCTCGCTCCCTTTGTAGAGCTGCTGAATTTGCTCCCTTATCTTCTAAGAGTGTATTTCTAGGATTTAGTTTGAGCATTTCAGAGGATGTAGGACCCAGTGTCTTTCTCAGTCACACAGTAAGAGACAGGCTTAAGAGATGTGTCCTTCATGACTCTCTGCTGCTAAGTAATGCCCTGATGCTTCACCCTACACCCGACCAAGGAAAGGGTCTCTATAATCCACACATTACGCAGGAGGAAGAGTGTGTAAAAGAATGTTCCACTGCATAAAAGAACGGCCCATCAGCTTTTCTTTCTTTTCCATATGAACCAAGTTCTTTGTTTCTCTCAAGAATGAAAATTCCTTGACATTCACCAAGTTTGGTTGCATGATGAAAAGTTCCATATGACCAAACACATCAACTGCAAGAGAAAATTAAACAGGAAAGAAAAGAAAAAGGCAAACCAAACACCCAGCACTATTTGATCTTGCTTTAAATGGAAAGTTCTGGACACTTTAGAAGAAAAAAAAAAAAAAAAAAAGGCAGCAAGTGCCTTTTTAATGGATTTTATCCACAGGAGAAATGATTACAACCAGAAAAGCTTTAAACTGTCAGCTGGTGATGCATTTTTCTTTATCCTTTTTATTTTTATTCAGAGAGAAACTGAAGGCATATGGCAAAGTGCATCATTAATTTCTTATTAATTTCATAATAGGAAGGCAACCAGTTAAAATAGTAGTGCTACAACTTTAAATTACTGAACTTGCTTGGTATTTAATGAGAGATTTAGCACAGCAGGGATTCTATTAAATTAAGTTGTGCCTTCACATCACAGTGGGAAAACAGGTGTATATTGGTTTAGAATTATGGAAATGTTGACTAATTCCAAGGCTTGTAATCAAACAGCAAGGCACCCTGTAATATTTTTTCCCCAAGAATATGCATTAATCTTTTATGTCTGGTCCCATTTCCTCCCGTCCACCAAAGCTCCCAGCTGATAGGAAACCACTTTCATGTTCTTGCTGGAGCTGTTAAGGGTGATGCTGATCAGATAAAGCAATACATAAATGCGAGACGTGGGACTCTGCTCCCATTCACCTAATTTGAAATGGCAGATGTAGCAACAGTGTGTGTGCTGTGAAGCCTCGGAGCTTACAAATCAGACCTGACTTCTCAGAATTTTCACTTAACCTGCCTCAAGTAATTGGGCAGAGGAAATTGAACCGGATGAAAAGAAAGCGGAAAACAATCCACAAACCGTCTTTTCCAACCCCAGAATTCTTGTTGTTAATAATGGGTTTCCAAAATCAGCAGCCCTAACTTTTGCATGCAGAAAATTTTAAAGCGAAAGAGAGACATGAGTTTTTTTTTTTTTTTTAAATACAGAAGATGCTATTTGTTTGCTGAGAAGGGGGTCAGAGTAAAATGTCTGATGTCCCAAACAGAAGCAAGCTCATCAGTCATTTGCATGAGTTTCAACACAGCCCATTCGTTAACCCATTCGGGTTTTGAGGAGCATCACGCGTGAAAATGGCATGTCAGGAGTTGTGCTCCTTCCAGTGGAGGGGATGAACTCAAATAAACCAAGCTTCACATTAATTTAAAATAGGATGAGATTTGGCACCGACAGACCCTAAATGCTATAATAACAATTCATCATCTCAAGTAATTTGTTTAAACACATAGAAGGGATTTTAGTAATTTTTACACTAATTACTGTAAAGTATTTCATTCTAAAAGAGGGAATACCAAGTGGTCTCTGGGTTGGATTAGGAGCCTGGGAAATAAAAATTATTATTTTTTTCTATCATAAACAGTAAATATTTACCTCGGTTGCTGCATTCAATAATGTAACCTAACATTGCAACCTCCCAGAACTTACACTGGAAAAACTCCATTTATACAGGGAATGAAGCTGAAATAATATTTTAAAAAATCATCAGGCAAAGCACTTAGACCCAGGAAAATCTTCCCTACTAAACAAGTACCTAAGACGTTTCAGAGAGAAGTAGTTAAATTAAATTAGAAGGGAGAATTACACTGGTATTACACTTTCTTTTCTGAATCCCAGTCTGTCTGATTTGCTCACACAAAAAGGGGAAAACCAAAGCAGTGTGGTTTAAGACCACAGTTCATAATTTACTACTTTTTTTTATTATTATCAAGTTAATGTTTTGAAAACATTTTACTGAGTATCTTGCCACTAAAATATTTGATTTTCAATGGAGCTAAGGTGAGTTAAACAAATGCTATCTTCTCTGTGGGTGACAGGGTATCAAATGACTTGCATACATAGGTTTGCATGACAGATAAATGATAAGACATTACAATTATACCCTGAAAACATTAGGGACACCATGTTATTTTTCTTTTACTCTTATCAAACCAGGTTTCAATAAAATCATTAACACAGCACTGCTTACCAGAGGTTCTTCATTATCAGCAACACGCATCATTCTGCCATTAAATAAAGTCATCCCTGATAGCTGAATCAACGGGGAAAATATCCCAACTAGCACAGAGAAATTTCCACCAACATGCACTAGATAAAACGGTCACCAACCCCCAGAAATCATGTATTCTCATGCAGCAGCTACAGCCAACATTAGTTCATTTTTAGTGAATGGTACCAAATGTCCAGTATGACTGGGAAGGAAATGGAAACAAAAAATTGTAAGCTTTGTATTTTCTGTTCTCTATCGACATGAAGCCACAAATTGGGCATTAAAACATTGACTTTGTTAACCACCACTGACTGTTTAGAAGCCATTAGGAGGTTGAATATTACGGCTGTGCAGAGTACATTTTGTCCTTTCAAAAGAAAAATCTAAGGACTAAATTTGAAAAGAGGCTCCTGGTGAGTAAAAGCTTTTCCTTTTCCATTTGCTCCTCTGGTGTACTGCACGCGTGTGTGCGTGAGATCTTTTTTTTTCCCTTTACAATCGCTGCCCATCCAATCCTCTGTAGCAGCCACTGCGACCCAGTGGGGTCATTCTGATTTTCTGACCAGGGGATACACTCTCTGAGAGGTCTTTCTGTCAGCATTAATGCCAGCGCTTCTTGAGGGACTGGTTAGCCGCTCTGGCTGCTGCAAGGGGGACCGGGGGCCAGGTAGGGGGGGTGGGTAGTCAGCATACCCTCCTCAAAAGCCCAAAGTCATTTTTGGCACTAAGAGCCCATCACTAGAACCTTCAGTTGAAAGGACCATTTTCAAGCAATAAAGTGATTTTGGTACAAAAGTAAACCGACTCACCCCAGGTAAAGTTTTAATATTGTGCAGTGCATTCTGGGCCTCAAGTGCAGCTTTTCTTGTATAAAATGTTACGAAACAACAACCTACAGAGAGAAATGAAAAGGTTTTAGAAATTTCTGTGAATGCTTTGCTTAGATATAATGGAGACTGGGGCAAACGAGTCAACTACTTAAAAGGATGCACAATTTAAAAATAAGGTGCACGGCACCAGTAATAACAACAGCTCAAGCATTTACCCAGCGCCTTTCATCCTAAATCATATTTATTAGCTTTTCCCCACGTTGGGGAATCAATTCATAACTGTGCACCAACCACTGGGAGCCCGGGTCTTCAGGAACGGGGGTGGGAGGCTGTGGGTGAGTTGTTAGTGGGACTTGTGGCGCAGTCACAGCATCAAGCGAAGTGTTTAATCACAACCACAAGAGCAGACACTTATATTAACTATAATTGTCTTAGAGGATATCTCTAGAACATCACCCTTTTAAAACACTTTCTCAACTCCGAGGCTTAGACAACCGGATAATAAGCTGCCTAGGAGCTGAGAACAAGCCCTCTTCTTCCCAATTTCCACCGCAGCACATCATGCAAAGTTCCACGCACAAAACATGCAATATTTGTTTGTGGAAATGAAAGACGATTTTAGCTGGTTGAGAAAGGGAGCTCTATGTGGTGGGCAGATGCTGAAACAGATGTTTGCCCTCTCTGTGCTGAGAATGAAACACGGCCATGGGACATCAACCACTAATCTCTTGATTCCTCATTTCTAAGAGGTGATGGGAGTCCAGGCTGAAGGCTCCTCCAAGGGAGACCAGCCGATACTCTTCTCCAAACCACCTCCCTCCACCAAAGAAAATGGTCTTGAAACCTCTTATTCCTTCTGTATTCTAAAGCAAGGCTCACTCCTCCTTCAGCCTGTGCCTAAAGATACTGGTTAACATGGTTAAACCAGATGAAGACACTGGTTAATAATCTGTTACCTAGCATAGCGTTTCTTAGCACAACCAAGTGTAGATAAAAGGGATAAAAAACTTTAGAAATTAAAAGAAAAAGATGCTCCCTCTAACCTGCCTGTCTTGGATGAGTTGGGTGGAGAAAAAGAGGCAGAGAGATGCAGTCACACTCAATTAGCTCTGATTCTTATCCTCATGCTTAGAGAGATGGGGAGAGCCTCGAGACGTCCTCAGATGCCAAGAACAGCAAGTGGCTGTAGAGAAATTCACGGCACCAAGGCATCAACTTTGGCTCTATTTAGGGGAATGACATAAGACTACGGACAGAAAAAAGTGGCCCATTTGGAGAGTAGGAAGTTGGCACCACAAACCATCAAAGGTTCTGAATCACACATTAGCATCTACTTTTCAGAACAAAAAAACTCATTGGAAGGAGCAGGAGAAGACGAAGTACTATACCTCCCATACGGCATTCTGAAATACATAAAGATGCTTCCTCCTTATTTGGAAAAAAGAACAAAACTTGGAACCTTGTCATATACGATTTCACTGGAGTTTACTGAGATTAAATATGCAAACCCTTCACCTTCTGGATAAAGGAGAGTGTGACCCTAGCTTTTTGGCATTTAGAAACCTCGATGTCTCCAAGGATGGGAGGCTCTTCACGTGTTTAATTTGCACGATGGGAGGTGTATGAAAATTATGAAGGGTCTTTAAAGAATCACAGATGGACAGAGTGGGCCTTTACATATGAGCTTTCCACTTCAGCTGTCTGACTTCTTAGACCAGAGTGTATCTGGCCATGCTGCCTGGTGGTAGATTATTTTTCCTAAACTGATCAAATTAATGTATGATTTTCAGCTCCACTGGCATAACCTAAGCCCAGAAAAGCTATAGGAACTGCTTTAAATCAAGGGATGATTTTAAACAGCAAAGTCCAGTTCCAGCTTCTGGTATCCACTGTAATCACTTTAAGAGGAGGAAAAACCAATTATCTTCTATTAGACTTGATATAGAAAGAAAAACATGGAGAAAACATCATAAAGGGAAAGAACACATCAAAAAAGAATGTATAACTGAACTGCTACGCAGTACAGTGAAAATTAACTTGACACTGTAGACCAGCTAAATCTCAATAAAGCTGAAAAGAAAAACAGAAAAAGACATTATCTCTGTCTTCTAAAAGCTTCTAGCTATCAGACTCAGAAAGTTCTCCTCTCTCTCTTCTGGGCTTATGGGCTTGGCTTCTGGGTAAGCAAGCAACGGGGATGCTCTGAGCTTCAACTTCAAAACCGAAGCCTCAGAAAGGGGCAGAATCTGCTGCTTTCAAGCAGGTAGATTTTAGGGGTGTTATACTTAAAAGAGAGAAGCTTTCAGATGCAGCAGACGTCATAGAGCAGTTTGCTTGCCTGGAAAGAAGGCAATTAAGGAAGAATTTCCTAAGCAGAAGGAAAACAAATGCTAGTCTGGCCAAGTTCAGAGATAAGAGGAAAAGCCCAGGTCAACCTAAAACCACAGTGGAATGACAAGGGAACGGAAAGTGGTGACTGACATGCACGGTAAGGCAAAAGCAACGAGGAACAAAGATGATGAAAGCTGAGGCAGACTTGTTATGGGGCCACTCTGGACCCAGTGCGGTGGTCTCAGGAATAGAGTGGTCTCCACTCGTGCCTTAAACACCCAAACAAAATTCCAACCACTTTCCGTGGCCTGGAAGTCCACTAGGAAGGTGTAGTACATCTGCTACTGAAACAATGAAACGCTGCCCTTGAGGAAGGTAATATTTCATTGTTCCTAGCTGTTTACACCTTAGAATGAATTTGGCAACTCCAAGTGTTTCCGTCTTGAACAAGGTTCTTGGTGAACAGACAGTGGTTCTGTGTTTGTTTTGCTTTGAGAAACTCTGAAGCTGATGTCTGAGCCGCATGGGATGGGGTGAGGAGGGGCAAGAAAGCAGAGAAGAATCTAAGGAGTGAGGGAAAGGTATTTCAAGTCTCTAACTCTCTCCAATTTCATGCAGGGTCCACCTGCCTGTGCAGCTGAGAGGGTGACCTCAGGGATCTGCCATGGACAGACCTCTCTGTGAACTGTGCAGACCTCTTAACTCTTCTACTGGGTTGGCCAACAAGTCGGTTTGGGTTTTTCCATAACATCTCAGGGAAAAACCCAAATGAACTTTTTGGTCTACTCAATACTTTAGTCCCATTGAAACAAAGACTCTGGAAGAACATGCCCTTCAAAGCTCTAGTTCTGGCTGTAATACAAAGAAGAGTATCCTGGACACCACTGCTGACTCGCCTTCCCTTCACTGCTCACTGACCCCCAATCTGACAGCTCGTCCCTGGGCACCATGCACTTAGGACCTTTGAAAGAGGCAGCCTATCCCCATGTGGGTGTGGCCCCCGTGGCTTGGTGACTTAGAGCTCGGGCTGAATTTCTGCCCCAAAGTGTAGCCTCAGCTGGATGCCCTCACGCAATGAACAACTTGCACCCATGTGGGGACTCTGGGGGAAATCTCACACCAAGACTCTTCTTTTGGTTTCCAACTTTCAGTTCCTGAATGCCTCCGTGGCAAACACCTTACTTCCTCTATACCCGAGTTACTTGCACTGCGTCACCTCAAAATCAATGCACAAAACCCAGGGCTGCCTGTTACTTCCTCCCTGAGAAAAAAACCCTACCTGGATATATAGCCAAAAGGTTTCATTCGGAATAAATTTAACAGTCAAAACTATTCCTTCCCTTTCTTGGGCTAAAAAATGTCTTGCACTTCACTCCGCATGCATACTAATTGATTTAATAAAAATAGCGTTTGATTAAGTTATCAGAAAATCTGCGGTAGAAATAGAGAACTCCCAATTTCAACATTCATCTCTGAGGCAGCCATTTGTGGTTTTCCCCCGATGGGACTTGAGTCTGGATGCTTCCAGAATAAGAAATGTGTTTCAGAGACTCTTGCTTCTCTGAGTCCTCTCCCAGCTAAACAACCAGACTTTTTAAGCAACCAGTCTACTTGATATGCTCATTAAAATCTTAAGATTCATTGACCTGAGGAAATCATTTCAACACACGAAGGGAAAAGTATCGTTAGTATCTGCCCTGAGGTGGTGGTGATCACCACGGCAAAAGGTTGGGGACAGACTCCAGGTCCTAGAAAACTCATGGTGATGTAACAGGGTGGGCATTTTCTTTCCTGCCTACCCCACCTGGATGGACAGCTGTTAAGGCAGCCACGTGGCTTGTGGACTTCCCCGTGCCAGCTGTAACTCAGGTGTGAAGTTCAACGGATTTGTCTGCAGGTCAGCTGTAACAGCAGATGGCCTTGCAGTCTGATTCCGGGACAGACCTTTCTCCTTTACCAGGTTCTGCTTCCAACATCCTTGAAGGTGGGTGGTTACACACCGACCACAGCCCTGGGCGCCCTTCAGCGGTGAGCGGCTGCGCTGTGCGCCCGAGGGGACCACGCTTCCGGCGTCAGCATCACTCCTGGCACCTGCTTTCCCCGCTGTCCATGAGTGCAGAGCAAGGCTTGCTCTACATCACAGAGGGCAAGTGACCTGCCAGGGAATTCCAAGGATGGGCAGGGGCAGAGGCTTCAGACAGGCTCAGCCCTCCAGTTTCTGCTCTGGGCTTCACATTTCTCTACTCTGCCTGTCTGACACAGTCTCGTACGCACTCACACTTTATGATTCTTGCCACCTTTATCTTCTGGCTCCAGAGTTTCTGCCGGTGGCAGCAGCCGGCTTAGAAAAGATAAACCTGCTGTCCCACGCCCAGGTGATTTCAAGGCATCCCACTTTCCAAGAGTTCCAACAATTCACTGCGTTAATAAGAGCTCTGGATTCTGGAGTGAAAAATTAAAAAATCCATCTTTTGCATGTCTATTTATCGGCCCAACCCCTTACTCCTCACTGAAAGTGGAAAGTGAAAGTGAAAATTGCTCAATTGTGTCGGACTCTTTGCGACCCCTTAGACTGTAAGTCCATGGAATTCTCTAGGCCAGAGTACTGGAGTGGCTTGACTTTCCCTTCTCCAGGGGATCTTCCCAACCCAGGGATTGAACCCAGGTCTCCCACACTGCAGGCAAATTCTTTACCAGATGCGCCACAAGGAAAGCCCTTCCTCCTCACTAGGGTGCTTTAAATTCACAGGTGAAATGGGTTTGGGGGTAAAACCTGAGAGGTGATCCCAGAACCAAGTATTGCTGTCTCGGGTTTGTACAGAGTCCACCAGTGACAACTCCTCACTGACCCCCAAGTGCTGCTGGGTCTGTACATATCGCTGGGGGTATCACATGAGAGCTTACTGGCCATCACTGTCTCCCGTGAATTCATTCTGCAGCTTAACTGTGAATACCTGGCTAACCCCTCAGATGGCCACTTAAGCCAGATCCATTTGGATGGTAAAGAAGGTCTGGACAGAAAGGTCCTGGGGTGCAGAGGACCCAAGGTGAGGGTGACTGGTGTGAGGCCTTCTGGATAAATCAGGGCATCTCGAGATGATCAGGAGGTGGCCAGGGGGCGCTGGGCCCGGAGAGAATGAGTCGGGGTGGGGCTGGGAGCTTTAGAGGGCCCCAACTCCCAGCAGTCGGCAAGTTCAGCAATGTGGCTGCGCACACTCAGCTTGTCATCAGTATTATACTGGTGAGATTTGATTAGACCATCTCGCACCAGAAGTTGAGGACACCATCAGCCAGCTACTCCAGACAGGGATGTTGGTGTCTGACTGACTGCCTCTCCTCACAAACAATTTCTGCTGCCATTAACGGTTCCCTCAGATATTCTGCCAGCTTCACTGCTGAATAACCAGAGACACGGTGACGAGGTTTTTGCTGTTTTCAAAGATAAAGCCTCAGATGAGATGGGCCAATGGTATCTACACACAGACACACACGCACACAGATACACACAGACACACACACATAGCAGTAGTGTATTTAAAGCCATCAAGACGACACTCAACTTTACTGAAAGACTTTAATTTTAAATGATCAAGTAGACTTATCCTCAAAGAAACCATCTGGATTATCACCAATCTTTTCAAACCACAGCTGTTTCTTTTGGAAAGCTTGACTTGGAGACTGGTAAAAATATGCTCAAGGGAAAAAAAAATGCACCACTTATGTAGAGATAATCAGTCTATATTACGGCCTGTCCAGAGTCAGACAGCACTGAATTCACATTCTTCGGTGTGGAGGGCTGTGTAGACGCTGCCTGAGAGAATGCTCCTGAGATTGGATTTTAAAATTAGTTCTGCCNCCAAGCAGGCACCTTCTTCACACAACTGAATTGCTACTGGGATCTTGGCTTCTTGGAGAGTCAGCTGCCAGTTTAAGTCAGAAGAGAGGACAGGTTCCCTCTGCTCCCGTCATCGGCTTTCTCCTTCCATCTCAGCCCCTATGTGGAGAATTTCATGCTTCTTTCAAAGTCCAAAGGTTTTCGGACTTTGTGGGGCATCCTGCGCTCTAATGAAGATCCTGCCCAGTGAGACTGTCAACCATGGGCCTTACCCCTGCCAAGACGCTTTCAGTTTCTACAAAGCAGTTAAAGGCTCAAAAACCCCATCAAAAAATCCCCTGAATTAAAATTGTAAAGTCAATGTAGCTCTGACCTTAAAAAGGTAGTTTTCCAGTGGTCTCGCTGATAGCCGTCAGCGTCATGAGGAAAAGGACAATAACGAAACCCTGTTCTTCCAGCTGGTCCCCTGGGAAGTGCAGATGGCGCGCTTTCCTCAGCCTAAGTCCACCCACCAGGAAGGCACAGGTAAATCCACACCTAATGCACTGTTACTAACTTAGGGCCCCCACGACCCTTGGTCTTTATTCTTCCTACTTTGTCCTCTAAATGTACTTGATTTATGTGCAAGATGGGGCACGAAATGCTACTGAGGTCACAGCGGTATTTAAAATTCAGTCCTCTGGAACCCTCCTCCGCTGTTGGTGGAAATGTAAGCTGGTGTAGCCAGCATGGGAAACAGTATGGAGGTTCCTTAAGACACTAAGACGGGAGCTTTCCTATGGTCTATCTATCTTACTTCTGGGCATGTATCTGCAAAACACTGGAAACGCTAATTCAAAAAGATACATGCACTCCAAAGTTCACAGCAGCACCGGTTACAATAGTCAAGCCACGGACGTAACCTGTGTCCCTCAGAGATGAATGAATGAAGGAGACGTGGTACACACACGCAACGGATACCACTCGGCCATAAGAAAGTGTGGAACGTAGCCATGTGCAGCAACATGGGTGGCCCTAGAAATCATCACAGCGAAGTCAGACGAAGACAAATATCACATGACACCATTTGTATGTGAAATCTAAAAAATAACGGAAATGAGTTTATTTACAAAAACAGCAAGAGACTCACAGACACAGAAAACAAATTGATGGTTACCAAAAGGGAAAGGTGTAGGGGAGACAAAAATTAGGAGTACAGGACTAACAGATACATACCAATACATACTTAAACACACACACATGATAGATGAACAGGATCTACTATATAGTACAGGGAACTACACCCAATATCTTGTANCAAAAACAGCAAGAGACTCACAGACACAGAAAACAAATTGATGGTTACCAAAAGGGAAAGGTGTAGGGGAGACAAAAATTAGGAGTACAGGACTAACAGATACATACCAATACATACTTAAACACACACACATGATAGATGAACAGGATCTACTATATAGTACAGGGAACTACACCCAATATCTTGTATTAATAACTTACAATGGAAAAGAATCTGAAAAAGAATCTGTGAACTCTGTCAGCCTGTCTACTGTCCATGCATCCATCATCCACCACATGATATATACATATATATATATATTGGATCACTTTGCTGTATACCTGAAACTAACAAAGTACTGTAAAAAATCAACTACAGCTCAATAAAAAAACTGCAACATTCATTCTCTGGCTGGTAGACACATTTATGTATTCTAGAGTATGATTTCGTCAAGGTGGCTCATCTGGACTGCTGCACCAAGCTGGCTGTGATAACATCAACTAAGATACAAAGGAAAGGAATCACAAAGAGCAGCAAAGCAGATATTCCTTATGGGAAGCACCTGCAAGAAGATGAAAGAGTTTTGTATCCACCCCCCCCCCTTTTTTTTTTTGCTTTAAATGCCCAAGTAAGAAAAATAAAATTAAAGGAAATCAGTGCATCACCTTTCTGTCTGATTCCACAGAATCACAGAATTTTACAACTATTCATAGTTAACTAGAGTCACCCAGCTCTCCAGCTCCCTTCCATCTCAGGTGAGCCAGCTGCCCACAATCACTAAGGGGCTCAGAGCAAAGGCTGAGTCACCCGCATCATTAGTGGCTGACAACAGCCTTCAAAGTCAACGCCTTCACAGGAGCGCCCTCCACCAAGCAGCCCTGGTAGCTTCCACTTTCCTCTGAAAGATTCCAGAACCGCCTCAACCTTCTCCCATGTCACCGAAAGTGTCTTTCTATATCTGAAATCTCTCTTGTTTTAAACCAGTGGTCTCCTAGGACAAGCCACTGTCTCCCTCTCTATCTAAAAGTGAGACTCCAGAACAAGAATAGCAGCTCCCCAATTACAAATGCCACATCCTGTAGAAGTCAGCTTTCAGTGAAGCTGTGATAGGCACCCTGATGTAAAAAGTCATGCCATCTGGCCACCACCTAGGGAGCAGAGATGGAGCCATCATTCTGCTTTCAGTACTTGAATTACGTGGATACCACTGTCTGGCTCACCAGCTGCAATCCCAGGGAATCCCCTGGGAATTTCTCTGACAAAGGAAGAGCTGTGCCTATGACTTGTGGCTGCTTGGGGCAGGGATCTGATGTTCCCTCCAAGAACCCTGGCTCCTGTCCCCAGCAGGAGGACTCCGAGACAGTACATCAGTGCCAACTTTTCAACCAAGGAGAGACTGCTGCTCTCACCAGGGTCTGTGCAACCCCCACCCTGAGAGTCTGCACCTGGGACCACACTCAGCTAACTGGCCTCAAGATCAAGGCCACTAACCGGCCTCCCTTGGCTGGGGCACTTTTCTTGGAGGAACCATCTCCTGATTCTCCCATGGCTCTGTTAAGTCAGGCAGGCTTTCTAATCTTCTGCCAGGAAAATGGAGGTTTTTTGTTTTTATCTAGATTAAATCTACCACATTTTTAAGCCTCCTGGGAAAGCAAGGAGGGATGTGCCTGGCTCTGCACACACTGCAACCGTTCCTCACCGATTACGATGTAAATCCCAACAACCGCAGGACACATGGAAAAGATACCAAGGGCAAAACTGGGATCTGCTGTTTCCCCCTTCCCCAGGCCTCTGAAATAAGCCACCAAGGTTAATGCATTTCAGCATCATAGCTGTAAATGTGTCTGGAGAACTTTAACATCACCCCTTTTCCTGGATGGGACAATCGCTGCAAATCGTGTTCCTTAAAGGCTTGCACTCTATTCTAAGCATCAAGAAGTGAGTTTATGGTGACCTGCGTCTTTGTCAGGCTTTCCAGGTGGTGCTAGCGGTAAAGAATCCACCTGCCAGTGCAGGAGATGTAAGAGACACAGGTTTGATCCCTGAGTTGCGAAGATCCCCTGGGGCAGGAAATGGCAACCCACTCCAGTACTCTTGATTGGAGAATTCCATGGACAGAGGAGCCTGGAGGGCTACAGTCCATGGGGTTGCAAAGAGTCGGACACGACTGAGTGTGTACACACACGTGTTTGTCAAGGAGCCGTGGGGACAGAATGGAAAAAGCAAGCAGTCTCCTTTGTTAAGAAATGCAAGAGAAAAAACAAACTGTGAATTTGGTTAATTTGTGTTTTTTAAAATGTTAATTCTAGAGTGTGGAAGAGGCCTATATGTTTTTCCCTCAAAGTAAGAAAAATAACTTTAGGATGAACATGACAAGACAACAAGAAGGCCATATAGTGGTCTGGCCCCAATCCCGGGGCTGGTCAGTTCCCTACAAGTCTGGGTGGCTGAGAGGGTCCCAGGGGGCCATGGCAACAAACGATTCTTCTCCAAGGGGCCAGAGGATGGAGCAAGGCCTCAGGCTCAGTTAACCAAGACACCCTCACATCGATTAATCTGGAAGGTGTCCCAGGGTTAAGTGTGGTAGGACGTAGTTCCATCTTGAATCCAATTAAAAAAGGATTTTAGTTTCAAAAGCACTGAGGGATCTCATTAAAAAGTTTTTAATATAAGGTTATTGGGTACATACATTCTCTTGGGGACAGGATGACATTATAATTAGGAGTCTGGTGAGGAGAGCAGGTTACAATCCTAGCTATCTTCCTGTGATTCTCAGTTGAGCACACTGGGCCATAAGATGTGGGCCCGACCACTGTCTTAAGTCTCAGTTTCATGATCCTGCTTGGATGGTGGGGCGACCTGTATCTGCCAAGTCTACACATATTGACCCCTTCTGCCACCTGGAATAAAATACAGTTCAGCACTTACTAGCAGCATCACTGATGAAAACGTATGGCCCTATTTTAGGTGGGGCTGGCTCTTAGAAGAGCTTCTCAATTCAGAGGAAAAGCAAGGTATTTTTTCTGTTATGGAGGGGGGGAGGAGAGTCATGTTGACTTCCTCATTCTGGTCTTTGGGGGTCATGCTGGCTCAAGGAAAGATCTGACCTTATTCCAGACTTTCTTCCTGTGGCAGATGGCTCCGGAGAGCTGATATTTACGGCCACTGGAACTGCTTAGCCCACTCCCACGGTAACGAAGGCATCTTTCCTGCGCATGCAGATCAGGGAGGGAGACATTTTTATGAATTGCCTGGGGCAGTGGAAATCATATAAGCAATGCACTTTTGTAGCCAATTGTATAAATTGATGTTCTAGCAATAACAGGCCAGCAGCCGTGATCCCAGAGTTCTCAGGGCAGAGACTACACAGGTTCCAAAGTGGCTGTGGATACTCCCCTTCGCTCTGCTCATAAACCTTCGCTGAGCAACAAAATCATCCTTTACCAGTGCTTCACACAGACTCGGGGCTGGACACATTTCTCTAAGCCTCTTTTCTTTACTTATAAAATGGCCTGAGTAACAGCAGCTCTGTCCCAGGGTTATTATATTAAAAAAGGTAATTTATGAAAGTGTATATATAATACAGGTCCTGGTATATACAACTGACGTGGTTAAATATCAGGGATTACTGCCCACTGTAAACTGGTTATGTTCCTTCATAGAGACCCTGGCCCACACGGACTCTGTGCAGGTTTCCCACGAGGCAGATGAGGGACACTCAGCATCACCCTGATGATTTAATACACGCCCCCCAATCCTGAGGCGCAGAAAGGCAGCATTCCCACGCCAGCCATGCCAACACGTGGCTCTCCACCAGCCTCTGGACGGAAGGGGAACAAGCTAGCCTCTTTGGTAAGTGATGACCCCACACCCTGTAACAAGGTTTGGAATCGATTTTGTTGTCTTGCTTTCTGGAGTAATTACTTGCAACTGGCCAAGTGCACCCATTTGCATGGCCTGCGAAGAACCTGGACATCTATTTACATGGCTTCTGAGCAGTCGATCCATTTTAATAGAATCATTTTGAGGACTTTTCCTATACATGGTACCACAGAATTTCCCCCAACTCTACAGTTGGCGGCGCTCCCCCAAGAGGCAAAAATTCCCTAAGACAGTGAGCTTTTAGAAACGAGCCCTGTGGCTGTCTAATGAGCACGCCTGGGTTTCCTTCCTGAAAAAGGAGCAGAAGCACAGACCTGCCCTTTGTCTGTATTTTACAACAAGGGAGGGAAAAGAAGAAGAAGAAGAAGAAGAAGAAGAAAGCAGTGACACTGGGCTCTGCATGAAGAGGTGGGGTTCTAAACATCATGTCAGGAGAGCAGAGAGGGGGAGTGTGTCAGGAGGACCGCAGGTACACTAGGTACCCCCTGAGAAAAGGGGTTCCCAGGGGCGGGATTTCATTTTGAGAGTCACCATCACAAAATGATAAAACACAAGAAAAAGAAAAAAAAAAAAAAAGCACTGCCTGCTGGATGAGCCACTGGCTCCTACAGTGGTTCAGCTATTACTTCGTTATCTGCCATCTAAGGACCATCCTGAAGGGCAAGGAGGCACGTCTGAAGGCTCCCGGGTCCCCTTCACAAGGCTGAACAGGAAGTTGGGCTGGTGGGTGTTTCTGAAATACTGATGGATCGACTGTCCTTAGGGCCTTTCCCCGTCTGCTCACCCCACAGCCAGACGTCATCTGCCAGGAGTCTTTCTGATACAGGCTACTGATGATGAAGACGGTCCATGCAGTACTCCTGAATCCATTCTCTGACAAATGACCCTGTGTACTTGTCGTAGACCTGTATGTTTCCGACCTAAGATAAGTTTGATGGTCAGGAGAAACAGATTTCACTGGGTTCGTTTAGCAAGTTCATGTATACACAATACTAAGCTCCAAATTGGCCACGCAGAAAACACCAAGGAACAGCCTCAGCTTGCTTTCTTCTACTGCTTGATATCATTCTGGGGGTGCCGTGAGGGCTTCGTCCACACCTAGTGACCAAGAATTCATCATCCCAGTGGGGACACTTTGGAAAGTGGAAGGGGGACTATCAGTTATTATTCTGGGACAACAGATGAAAATTGGGCTGCCGCAGACCAACCCCGAAGTACCCTTCTCCACCAGGCTCTCTCCCAACTCTGTCCCTTCTCCTTCAAGCTTCATCCTTATGACCTGAAGCTCAGATTTGTATTAAAACAAAGTTCCCTTAGAATAAACAACACTATGATCTATTTTTCCAGTGATTCATACTGGAGTAGAAATCAATCTCTGGCTACAAGCTTTGATAAGAGTTTATGCAGTGAGAATCCTGTGGTTGGGGCACGAATTAGTGTCATGGAAAATACACAGTGACCACGGGAAAGAAATGTCGCTTATGTTGTAATTTTGACAAGGGTTGGTCCAGATCTGACTGTGATCCAGTTTAAATCCTGGACTGGAGAGTGGAAAGGGGCCTTAGTAATCATCTAAGTCCCTACTACCAGCACAGGGACTGGCAAAAGAAACCAAGGTACAGAGAGAAGGCATTCGGATTGGCAAAGCCTGAACCCCAATCTCACTCTTGACAAAGACCTAGAGATAATGCCAGCACAGGGACTGGCAAAAGAAACCAAGGCACAGAGAGAAAGTATTTGTATCGGCAAAGCCTGAACCCCAATCTCACTCTTGACAAAGACCTAGAGATGATCATATACCCAGTGAAGTCAGACAAAGACAAATGCATGTATTACTTATATGTGGACTCTAAATAGGATACAAATGAACTCAGCTACAAAACAGAAACAGACTCACAGACACAGAAAGGACGGTTACCCAAGGGGAAAGGTGGGGAAGAGGGATAAAGTAGGAGTTTGGGATGAACAGATATACACTATTATATACAACACAGATGAGCAACAAGGACCTACTGTATAGCACAGGGAGCTATACTCAGCATCTTGTAGTAGCCTATAAAGGAAAAAGAATCTGCAAGTGTGTGTGTGTATAACTGAATCACTTTGCTATATACCTGAGACCAACACAACACTGTAAATCAACTCTACTTCAATAAAAGTGTTATGAAAAGAAAGAAAAAAGACCATCATGCTTCCTCATCACTCTAAATCTCAACCTAGATAAATACTGAGCATGGCTTTCCATTTGTCAGGAAATTAAATAAGTATAACTGATGATGGATACAAGAAAAATATAATACACGCTCTCCTGGATTTGATGTGTTTAATATTTAGCTACAGAGTTAACTGCTCATTCTTGAGCAGGTAGAGAGAAGATTCATCTTCTTTGCCAGAGAATCTCTCCCTGGAAAACCTCAGAGGGAAAAGTGAAATACTGCCTTGATTTCAAGATTATGGAAAACTCTACATACTGCGCACTGATTATCAGCCACTGGGCTTCACTCAAGAATAACACGCCGTCGACTTGCCTTGCCTTTCCCATGCTGCACAGATGCCGAAGCAATATTTGATCTAAGAAGTTTCATTTTTCTCTATCACTGCCCAATGATACCTATTCTTCTGTTCAACCTTTAGAAAAAGGAGAAAGGAAATAATGCCCCACAGGCTTTCATTCCAGCCTCCAATGACTAAATGGAGATGGATTTCCAAGTCTCTAGCCCTTTTGAATGGAAGGGCTTCTGCTCGTCTGGATTTCAAACAAACCCAAATGATATTTAAGATGGGGGTGGGAAGAAAGGCAGGTTGTGAAACAGTCTGCAAGGAGCTAACAGGCTCTAGGCAACAAAGATCGCCGTACAGAGAAGCCTTTGCTCCCTGGTCGTGCAGATAACAGATGATAGTAACACTGCTTTGGAGTTACAAGAGACGTTCTTCCAGCACTAAGGGTCTCATAGTCAGTTCTCAATTTTATTGTATCATGACCAGATCAATAACTCAAGTGATCTAAAACAGTGGCGGTCACAAATATCTTTTCATTATTGTCCTGGAATACTTTTTATGTTAGTGAGAGGACAAGCTGTTGTTGTCGTTCAGTTGCTAAGTTTGTCTGACTCTCTGCGACTCCATGGACTGTAGCACGCCAGACTCCTGTCCTAGGAGGACAAACTGCCTCCTAGCGTTTGCTCAAATTCATGTCCATTGAATCGGTGACGCTATCTAACATCTCATCCTCTGCTGCTCCCTTCTCCTCTTGCCCTCCATCTTCCCCAGCATCAAGGTCTTTTCCAGTGAGCTGGCTGTTCGCATCGGTGGCCAAAGTATTGGAGCTTCAGCATCAATCCTTCCAATGAAAATTCAGGGCTGATCTCCTTTAGGATGGACTGGTTTGATTGCCCCGCAGTCCGAGGTACTCTCAAGAACCTTTTCCAGCACCACAATTTGAAAGGACAAGCTACCTTCCTGGATGTAACTCTCTTAGGCTAATCTTAAAGTTGGTTTCCACTTGTCGCAAAAGGCACGATCCACATCTTTGCTGGGGAGAGTGAAGGCGGCAGTCTAGGGTTCAAATGCACCGTGGAAGTGCCCAGCGGAACTCCCCACACCTGTGTCATTCTTCTGGAACAATCAGAAGGCTGAGCGGAGCAAATTTCCAGCCTTCACTTCTGGACTGAGGTCACTGATAAATAATTCAACCACTACCTGTCAAATATATTTATATTTTTAATTTCCATGATGGCAGGTTTCTAAAGGATTCAACATTATCACAAGAGGGGCGAAATCCTAGGAGTTCTTTCCTTGTCAATCTTATACACTGAATTATGTGTTAAAGACCTGTCATAAATGGATATATTCCAAGTATCTATGTAAACCACAGAATAACTGTGTCAAAATGACTGGTGAACTGGATCAACTAAGGGAGTGTGCGTCACTCAGTCATGTCTGACTCCTTGTGACCCCACGGACTGTAGCCCATCAGGCTTCTCTGTTCATGGAATTCTCCAGGCAAGAATATTGGAGTGGGTTGCCATTTCCTTCTCCCAACTAAGCAAAGCAGTCGGCTAATTCAAAGAAAAATTCGGGTTTGGACAGGTGTTTAAGTAGTCCACAGAAAGTCACTGTATAATCTAATCTACACAGCAAGGCCTGAAGCTAAATCTGCAGACTAAAGACATTTAAACCAGGGGGCCAGGGGCTGGGTTTAGCACCACTCCTGCGCAGCTCAAATCTGAAGAATCTGCTGCAGTGAGGGAGACCTGGGCTCAATCCCTGGATTGGGAAGATCCCCTGGAAAAGGGCATGGCTGCCCACCTCCAGTATTCCTGCCTGGAGAATTCCATGGACAGAGGAGCCTGGTGGGCTACAGGGAGACTGTGGGCTCTCAAAGAGTGGGACATGACTGAGCAACTAACACTTTCGCTTTCACATAACATAGCATTCTCAGCCTAAGACTGCAACAAGGACTTCCCTGGTGGTCCAGTGTTAAGACTTTGACTTCCAATGCAGCAGGGGTGGGAGGTGGCGGTGGTGGTGTGGGTTTGATCACTGAGGCTGAGGCTGAAACTCCAGTACTTTGGCCACCTCATGCGAAGAGTTGACTCATTGGAAAAGACCCTGATGCTGGGAAGGACTGGGGGCAGGAGGAGAAGGGGACGACAGAGGATGCGATGGCTGGATGGCATCCCCGACTTGATGTACATGAGTTTGGGTGAACTCTGGGAGTTGGTGATGGACAGGGAGTTGGACACGACTGAGTGACTGAACTGAACTGGGCAGCTAAGATCCCAAGTGCCTCAAGGCCAAAAAACCAGAACATAAACAGAAACCATACTGTAACAAATTCCATTAAAGACTTTAAAAATAGACCACTTCAAAAAAAAAAAATCTTAAAAAGACTGCAACAAATGTTCAAAGTACCTTTCCCACTATCCAATTACATCTTAAGACAGTGTTTCTCAAGCCTTCCTGAAGATAATAATCACTTGCTTATAAACTCCTTGGAACTAACCCAGGTCCTGGGATCAGTTTTTTCAGGACCAAGGCCTGGTCAGCTGTCAAGTGTCCCCAATGATTCTTATCCTCTAAGAAGCCTGGGAAACACCACCTGTGACGGAGCTCACCAGGTGCCACCCAAATCCATCCTCTCCTCCCACGGGGACAGGGCGGCGCCGGAGGGCATGGTGAGCCCACGGGGGCTGGCTTCTTGCCACATGACAAAGCACAGAGTCTGAAGGGATGTGAGTGGAGTGTTACTACTGCTGCAGGGCTTTCGACAGAGCAGACAGAGGTCTTCCACATTTGCCTTCCTTTACTTCTGGATGGAGGCACACGGCCAAAAAGATAAAAATAAAGAGGGTATTCTCACCACAAAACTGTTAGTTACACGTTTAGAGGCACCATCACTTTATTCACCTGATTTTTCAATAGCAGCAGCAGCAACAGCAAACCAAGGGAAAGGCCAGGGCACAAGGTGAAGGATGNGCCACAATACATTTTTAAAGAAGTAACAACCACCAAATCCAAAGAAATAGCCTTAATAAAACTGTCAACATCAAAAAGAGATACAGAATCATCCTCGTAAAGATGTGAATTAAAATCAGCAGTAAATACCCACCCATAAAGCAGGCAGGAACAGATTTTGTCCACATGCTCCGAAATATCAGATACCCACTTGGGAATAAAAGTTTTAAGAACTGCCCCCACCCTACCCTGCCATTGACCATGTCAGTCAAAGAGAAGTGAGCTTCCATTCAGTGCACGGAGCACGTTGGTCCAAAGGCCAGTCTGTGTGTCTTCTACCACGCATTGTTTAAAAGCGAAGTGGCTCTCTGAGAGGCAGCCGCTAAATGCTATACTGCCTTCCTTGGAGGTATCGTGCAACCTGGGCCCCGAGCTGGGTTCTGGAGAGCACAGAGAGTGAGCTGTGTTTCTTTTTGTTCCCTGTGACATTTGATAAGGGACGCTTTGCTACCCACTGTCCTTTTCATGGGAACTAGAACTCGAGATGACAATGGATGCCTCTGAAACCACAGAGCCTTTCTGACTCCTTTGTGGAGAAAGGAGGTGTCCCACGTGGTGACGGGAGGCCCCAGGATGAAGCTGTCCACCTGGTGGGACAGCAGGAGCACTGGCCTGAGTCCAAGGTGGTGGCCTTGGTCCCCAGTCTCCCATCTGGGCAAGTCCCTGACTGCCTCCGACCAGAGTCCCATTCGGTGTAACACCCTGACACTAAGCCCAACATGTGCACGCACAGGGTCCTGATGGGGGATAAATGCGGTGATGACTTGGAAACGGGGCCTCTACAGATAGAAGTTGTTATCAGATAGGGTGTCAACCTGCTGGTTTGTAAACCTGGACTGGCAGCTGCAGAGGCTGAGCAGGTCCTGGGAACCTGCTTTCCATCCTTTCTTGTTGCCTACACAGTGGTCCCCAGCCTTTCTGGCACGAGGGATCAGTTTTGTGGAAGACAATGTTTCTACCGACTGGGGGTGGGGGGCTGGTTTGGGATGACGCAACGCATCACGTTTGTGGTGCGCTTTATTGCTATTATTACACCAGCTCCCCCTCAGGTCATCCAGCATTAGACCCCAGAGGCTGGGGACCCCTGCTCTACACGGAGGCCAGCCACAATCACGGGCTTCCCAGGTTCGCTCTGGGATGACAGGTCCAAATCACTCCAGCTGACATCCTTCTGGTGTTTACGGTCACATGCTGCTGACCCTGAGAAACAGCCCACTCACAGATTCGAACCATATGCAAACGGGAAGGATAAAGCCATTTTCGAGGGGCTAATTTCTTCCCCAAGGTTCGGGTGCCCCACAGATGTGGACAGAGCAGGTTTACGTGAAGACTCTGCCCCGCCACGGTGAAGGAAGAGCATTAACAGGTGTGGACTACGTCTGTGAATGAAGATATCCAAAGAGCCATTATGTTTTCAACGCAGGTTAATAACAAGGCTATTTTTCCACCCACCCTTTGGCACGGTCATACTGTTTCTGGCCTCAAGTCGCAGGCGATGTGAAACGAAGGTTTGGAAGATAAATGATACAGTTACCAGTGCCAGTTTATAAAAATATTACCAGACTGGAAACAGGCTGTTTATCGTCTTAGAGATCACGGCTCCTTTTTTCTTCTGAGTAAATGCAGAGTTGTGATGCCAAGGCCTACCAACAGAGCCTAGTTTGCAGTATCGAGGTAATGGTGAATTAATTTGTGTCCTGATTCCGATCAGATGCCAGCCAAAACCTCAAACATGACTTAGCTCCCATCCTATTCTCTTTGGTGACTCTGCTTTCGTAAGCTCTGCTGTTGGCCTGCATGGGTGTGGTGGGGCCAGAACCAAGTCTGATGATTACGAAAGAGGAAGTGATAAAAAGCAAGGCTATCAGGCCTTGTGACCTAGTGCAGGGAAAGCACAGAAGCAGGGGTCAGGAGATGCTGAATTTTATTGGCTGCTGTTCAGAACCACCTACTGACTGCACACTAAATCTCCCGGTGCCTGGTGTGCTCCTGCCCTCTCAGGTGCAGAAACAAAGTGGCAAATAGCAGTTAACACTCTCGGAGAGCACTTTGGGGACATTTGAGGAAAAGGACAGTAAAAGTGCCAAGCGTGACATTACTCGGCTGTGATAGAAAGAGAAATATTATCACACCTAGAGGTGTGATAGGAGGTGACTTTAAGTTCAGAGTGGAACACTGACAATAAATATCATAGATTTCCATGGCTTCCAAAAGGACACTTCAGAAGCTCCTTCTGAACCGTACAGGGGAAGGGACTGATGTCACTGTTAAACCGGATGAGGGGAAGGAAACAGCAGGCCTAAAAGTGGCCCACTGAAAATCACAGCTCAGGACAGAGACCACCAGGATCAAAGCTCACCCCNCAAAAGGACACTTCAGAAGCTCCTTCTGAACCGTACAGGGGAAGGGACTGATGTCACTGTTAAACCGGATGAGGGGAAGGAAACAGCAGGCCTAAAAGTGGCCCACTGAAAATCACAGCTCAGGACAGAGACCACCAGGATCAAAGCTCACCCCCCTTCCTTCCCGAGATTACAGCTCATCCAGCTAAGAGCCATCACACCATAAAAAATGATGGTGTATCGTTTGGTATGAAACAGACAGCAAATAAAAACTGGGTTGAACTCCTTTGTGGTAAAGAATACCTATGAAAGAAAGTCAAAGTGTTAGTCACTCAGCTGTGTCTGACTTTGCGACCCCATGGACTGTAGCCCACCAGGCTCCTCTGTCCTTGGAATTCTCCAAGCAAGGATACTGGACTTTGCCATTCTNTTTGGTATGAAACAGACAGCAAATAAAAACTGGGTTGAACTCCTTTGTGGTAAAGAATACCTATGAAAGAAAGTCAAAGTGTTAGTCACTCAGCTGTGTCTGACTTTGCGACCCCATGGACTGTAGCCCACCAGGCTCCTCTGTCCTTGGAATTCTCCAAGCAAGGATACTGGACTTTGCCATTCTCTCCTCCAGGGGATCTTCCAACCCAGAGATCAAACCTGGGTCTCCTGCATTGCAGGCAGGTTCTTTACCATCTGAGCCACCTGGTAAGCCCCGATATAATATGTATGGGTTTCTGCAACCAATGCCACTTTCTTCTGGGTTCAGACACTGCTATCTGACTCGATGAGAATTAAAATTCAACACTACTCCTAGTAAAACAATGTAATATAGTGTCACTGATTTTTGCTAATAATGACAAAAAGGTGGGGGGCAGGGTTAGGAAGAGTTTATATCAAGGATCCAGGCATTTAATGCAGCCAGCTTTCCTTTTCTTCTGATCTGTCTATAATCAGTTACTTAAACCCTGAATGCTGCAGGAAACCCTTTGCAGGAAAAGGACTTTGATGATTCTCAAGGGCCAGATGAAGGCAAAGGCAGATATATTTTGGTTACCGGGCAAAGGAAGGCTGCTTTTCTTTCTCAAAATTTTTCAATTTCTTCATTCNTTCTGATCTGTCTACAATCAGTTACTTAAACCCTGAATGCTGCAGGAAACCCTTTGCAGGAAAAGGACTCTGATGATTCTCAAGGGCCAGATGAAGGCAAAGGTAGATATATTTTGGTTACCGGGCAAAGGAAGGCTGCTTTTCTTTCTCAAAATTTTTCAATTTCTTCATTCTTTTACTTCAAAATGAAAACTTAACTTAAAAATCTTAATTTTTAAAGCACAAAGTAAAACCATAGGAACATTTATAAGACAGAAAAATCACAAAAACGAGTCTTAAGGTGAGTCCAATATACGGAGGACCTAACTTCCAGCCTGTTGCTGTTCAGTTGCCCAGTCGTCTCCAACTCTTTGTGACCCCCATGGACTGCGGCACGCCTGGCCTCCCTGTCCCTCACCATCTCCCAACGTTTGCCCAAGTTCATGTCCAATTTCCAGATATGTGACCCTTATTTCAACAGTAAATCTCATCTGCAAAATGACGATGACTGGACTTCTCACAGCCTCTTCCCATGACCATACTAGGAATTAATAGTTTATAACTCTGCAAACGTGAAGCTCCATAGAAGCACACATATTATAGCATTTCTTGGAAAAGTGATTCCATCAACAAAATGATGCAAACATTCAGGATATCAAACAATGCCTTAAAAGCTCATATTCTGTTAAATCTGCATTTCTTCCCCTCATAGCACAAACTGTATTAGACCCTCATTAGGTGTTACGTCTTCTGATGAAAATCCACCCCCTTAGCTGGGCTTGATCCACAGACCCACCCCAATCCTTGGAGTGGAACCAATCGGAATGCTCTGCTGGAGGCTGCACTAACTTTAATGTTAATTCAATTATACCCCATTGTGGAAAACCTTCTTTAGTTAATGCAGTTTGTGGTGAAATTTTCTACTGAGCTCATTTAAATACAATTACGGCACTTATCTTGTCGCTGTGAAACTCTTCAGTTTTTCTTTTCAGATTGACATAAACCTGTGATTTCCTGCAGACCCTTCCTTGTAAGGTTTCTAGGCTGAAATTAACTACCTTATCCATCAAAATCATTTTCTCCCTTACCCTCCTGTTTGGCATCTGTCTCCCTGAAGATCCCCCAGCGGTTTCCAACCAGGAAGCAACTTCCTGGAGTCCCAAGCCTGGAGAGGCAGCGTGGTCTTTCCCGGTTCACAGTAAAGCCATGCTCTCCTAGGGAAGGGCTGTAATGATGTTCTATGAAAGGTCACTGCAAGACTGGTGAGATGTTCAACATTGGGGGTGTTCGTGTTTCAGGCAGCGAATTACCTAATCCTCACTTGAAAATGGTCTGCACTGGGTGCTGGAAGGAATATTAAGAAAAACAAAACCAAGCCAGGTCATGAATGATTATAATGGCATTATATCAATTGGGTTAAGTTCCTCAGTCATTACCAAAACAAGCAGAAAATGTAACAGTAACACCAAATAGGTTTGCTGTAAGAGACCTAGACAGCATATTAAAAAGCAGAGACATCACTTTGCTGACAAAAGTTCCGTATAGTCAAAGTTATGATTTTCCCAGTAGTCATATATGGATGTGAGAGCTGGACTATAAAGAAGGCTGAGAGCTGAAGGACTGTGGTGCTAGAAAAGACTCTTGAGAGTCCCTTGGACAGCAAGGAGATCAAACCAGTCAGTCCTAAAGGAAATCAACCCTGANTATGGATGTGAGAGCTGGACTATAAAGAAGGCTGAGAGCTGAAGGACTGTGGTGCTAGAAAAGACTCTTGAGAGTCCCTTGGACAGCAAGGAGATCAAACCAGTCAGTCCTAAAGGAAATCAACCCTGAATATTCCCTGGAAGGACTGGTGCTGATGCTCCACTACTTTGGCCACCTGATGTGAAGAGCTGACTCATTAGAGAAGACCCTGATGATGGGAAAGACTGAAGGCAGGAGAAGGGGGCAACAGAGGATGAGATGGTTGGATGGCATCCCTGACTCAAGGGACGTGAATTTGAGCAAACTCAGGGAGACAGTGATGGACAGGGAAGCCTGGTGTTCTGCAGTCCATGGGGTCGCAAGGAATCAGACATGACTTAGGGACTGAATACCACCACCACCACATAAGTTAATGGAGTGCCTTTCTTTCTCTCAAATACCCCTGTCCCATCTAACCTGGTGCTCTGAATTTTGGGGCACATGCTGATCCCTGAGCACCTTTAGCTGCTGCCCGGGCCCTTAGGAGAGGAATGAAGTCCCCATCCCTGAGGGTGGAGGGCAGGCGTCAGTGCTTCGGCTTCTTAATCTCTCCAGGTGATTCTAACAGGCACGTGTGGATGCGCACACATGCAAGTGCATACACATGCACACACGTGCACACACATGTACGTGCACACACACACACGTGCATGAACACATGCACACGCACACATGCACACACGCGCACACACACACATGCACACGCACACATGCACACACACATGTACATGCACACATGCACACGCACACATGCACACGCAAATCACTACCTCTCCTTTGGACCTCCTATCAACTTTGTGAAAGGGGCACTGAGAGGGCAGGCGACTTACTCCAGGCCACACAGGAGACTCATTCTGAGTCTTGATCAGAACTCAGAGTCCCTGACACCTTTCCAAAATAGCAGGGCTCACTTGTCAGGGTTATAGGAGACTGTCGAGTGGGTGCTGTGAGGTTCAAGAGCAGAGTGACTGGTTCCATGGAATTCCAGCTCCCCCCAGATCTAGTCTGCGGGTGTCCGCGGGTGACACAGCCTCCCCTCCAACAGTCAGGCCCCTGGCAGCAGGGGAGGCAGGACTGTGGGACAAATACATTCTGCCCCAGGCTCCTCGGCAACACCAGCTGGGACCCTATACCACTGCCAGAGTAACCTAGCAGCTGGCCGGGCTCCTAACCAACTGCAGTGTGCTCTCTCGCCTCCAACCCTGCCTGGACAAAGGGGTCCTCGTTCGAGGGGTGGCTCTTCCTCCGTGTTCGGAGCTGGGCATCTGGGGATGAGCTGGAGCCCCACGTAAATCATCATCAGTGCCCTACTTCGCGCAAGTGAGTTTGACAAGATCACAGCCCGAGGGGCGCACAGCTGTATGCCTGGGACAGCTGCTGCTTACAGGTGATGGACGAGCTTGTACAAAGGCTTGTGCGGCCAGAGAGGAGCAGACGGCAATCCCTCACCACTAACTGGCTCTTTCGGACAAACTGCCACCACTCAAGTGACACTGACTCCACCCTCCCCCAGGAAAGTCCTGGACTGTCCATTCTGTGAGAGACTAAAGACACACAGGAGTCAGGACGCTTGCATGTGAGGGGAGGGCGGAAGACTATAAACCAGAGAAACGGAAAACGAGCCCTCCTCCCCTCTTACTGCAGATTTACTTCCCCATATTCAGACTCTGGATAACTGCTTTGGTCAGACATCTGAACACTAAGACAACAACCATTCACTACTTCTTATTTGCAAAAGAAGCTGAGTCTGATGACTTGGGAATGATCTAACCTTTGAAAATGAGGATGCTTGGGGGTATACAACCTGGGGAGTGCAGGCTGAAAGGAGAAACCAGAAAGGCAGAGGGGTACCCAGCAGGGGCTCTTATTTCCCCCAGATGTTCAGTGACTTGAGACGGTGTGTCCCCTGACAGGTCACTTTCCTGAGAATGCCCTTTAGGAGCTGTTCCCATGGCGAGTCCTGGGCCAGAGTCCACGGTGACACCTGGAGCCCAGGAACACCTCCTAAGACTCCAGTCTCAGGGCTCTGTGGTGTGGTTCGGCCTCAAGACAATGTGGACATGTGAGAAAAACCAAACATTGCATCTCCCAAAGTCTTGCCCCCTGCATCTTCCAAGCCCATGACCAGGGCAGGAATTTCAGAGTCAAAAGACGTTCATCAGAACGCTGAAAAGGGAAGAACAAGACAGACGTCTGTGAGTGCCCACTATGTTACAGGCTGGCTTGGTGCTTCTAAATACCTTAGGCCCCATTTATAGATGAAAAAACAGATTCAGAGAGGGCAAACTGCTGACCCAACATCACACAGCTATCAGAAATGGAATTTAAACTTCACTTATGATCTTTCTACAAATACACCCAAGACCTCAAATTCTTTCCTTTCTTTGAGACTGCGGCATACTATCAGTATAGAATCCACCTGGATTCTATGTGGGAGACCTTGGTTTGATCCCTGGCTCAGGAAAATCCCCTGGAGTAGGGAATGGCAACCCATTCCAGTATTCTTGCCTGGAGAATTCCATGGACAGAGGAGCCTGGTGGGTTATATAGTCCGTGGGGTCGCAAAGAGTCAGACACAACTGAGCAACTAACACTTCCACTTTAGCATCTTTTCATAAATATGCCCAAGACTCCGAAAACATTTTTTTCTTTGAGATTGGGGCAAACTATCCATAACTTAAGCTGTACCATTATAACCAGTTTTAAGTGTATGGCGAGGCATTCAGTACAGTCACAGTGCTGTGTAGCCATCCCCACCATCCACCTACAGAACTTTTCCATCCTCCCAAACTGAAAGTCTGCACCCACAAAACAACAACTTCCCATTTACCCTCCCCCAGCTCCTGACAACCTCCAACTCCACTTTCGGTCTTGCAGCATCTGACTACTCTAGGCACCTCACGTAAGGGGCATCATTTCGGTGGATTTTTATAAAGAGAGAGAAAACCTGGGGTGTCAGAATCTAGTTTTGTGCCTTCTCCTTCCTCGAATGCTTTCAGTATTTCAGACAGATTTTGGAAGAGGACAAAAGCTCTCTGTACCACATCCCGGGTCTAGTCTTTGTGGAAATTAAAAAAAAAAAAAAANGACTAAAGACACACAGGAGTCAGGACGCTTGCATGTGAGGGGAGGGCGGAAGACTATAAACCAGAGAAACGGAAAACGAGCCCTCCTCCCCTCTTACTGCAGATTTACTTCCCCATATTCAGACTCTGGATAACTGCTTTGGTCAGACATCTGAACACTAAGACAACAACCATTCACTACTTCTTATTTGCAAAAGAAGCTGAGTCTGATGACTTGGGAATGATCTAACCTTTGAAAATGAGGATGCTTGGGGGTATACAACCTGGGGAGTGCAGGCTGAAAGGAGAAACCAGAAAGGCAGAGGGGTACCCAGCAGGGGCTCTTATTTCCCCCAGATGTTCAGTGACTTGAGACGGTGTGTCCCCTGACAGGTCACTTTCCTGAGAATGCCCTTTAGGAGCTGTTCCCATGGCGAGTCCTGGGCCAGAGTCCACAGTGACACCTGGAGCCCAGGAACACCTCCTAAGACTCCAGTCTCAGGGCTCTGTGGTGTGGTTCGGCCTCAAGACAATGTGGACATGTGAGAAAAACCAAACATTGCATCTCCCAAAGTCTTGCCCCCTGCATCTTCCAAGCCCATGACCAGGGCAGGAATTTCAGAGTCAAAAGACGTTCATCAGAACGCTGAAAAGGGAAGAACAAGACAGACGTCTGTGAGTGCCCACTATGTTACAGGCTGGCTTGGTGCTTCTAAATACCTTAGGCCCCATTTATAGATGAAAAAACAGATTCAGAGAGGGCAAACTGCTGACCCAACATCACACAGCTATCAGAAATGGAATTTAAACTTCACTTATGATCTTTCTACAAATACACCCAAGACCTCAAATTCTTTCCTTTCTTTGAGACTGCGGCATACTATCAGTATAGAATCCACCTGGATTCTATGTGGGAGACCTTGGTTTGATCCCTGGCTCAGGAAAATCCCCTGGAGTAGGGAATGGCAACCCATTCCAGTATTCTTGCCTGGAGAATTCCATGGACAGAGGAGCCTGGTGGGTTATATAGTCCGTGGGGTCGCAAAGAGTCAGACACAACTGAGCAACTAACACTTCCACTTTAGCATCTTTTCATAAATATGCCCAAGACTCCGAAAACATTTTTTTCTTTGAGATTGGGGCAAACTATCCATAACTTAAGCTGTACCATTATAACCAGTTTTAAGTGTATGGCGAGGCATTCAGTACAGTCACAGTGCTGTGTAGCCATCCCCACCATCCACCTACAGAACTTTTCCATCCTCCCAAACTGAAAGTCTGCACCCACAAAACAACAACTTCCCATTTACCCTCCCCCAGCTCCTGACAACCTCCAACTCCACTTTCGGTCTTGCAGCATCTGACTACTCTAGGCACCTCACGTAAGGGGCATCATTTCGGTGGATTTTTATAAAGAGAGAGAAAACCTGGGGTGTCAGAATCTAGTTTTGTGCCTTCTCCTTCCTCGAATGCTTTCAGTATTTCAGACAGATTTTGGAAGAGGACAAAAGCTCTCTGTACCACATCCCGGGTCTAGTCTTTGTGGAAATTAAAAAAAAAAAAAAATTCTCTTAAGAGGACCTCCTGTTGGGAGTTACTGCTGTGATTAAACAGCTATTTCTTGAGCCAGGTATAGTACTGGGTCGCAGGGAGACAAAGACATTGATATAAAAACCCCTGCCTCAGAATCCTTATTTCAAAGGGACAAGGGCATCTCTTGTTGGTAGGCCAACACACAGAGAAGAAAGAGGCGGCTCGGTGAGGAGTGGACGGCAGCATCCTGTAGACGTGAAACATCTCCAGTGACTTTTACTGAGGACAGTCTTTATCACTGGGTTAGAACCTCATCAGCCCAGTGTTCATTCCTCATTCCCAATAAATGGGTACTGAACGGCCATCTCCAGATTGCCTGAATGTGCGCACACCGTATTATTTCTAACAGCATCTGCAGATGACAGATAACCTCACGGGATTTAGAAAGAATGGGTAAGACTTGCGTCTACATAAGCTAATACACATTAGAAGGTGATAGGTTGAAGAAAAGAGGCACATACAAGTTTTTATAGGAGAGAAGAGATTATTTTCAATCTGGAAATTTGATAAAATTTTGTAGGAAATGGTAGGTCCAAAAAGTCAAGCTGCTATGAGAAAGAGATGGAGTATTGGAATTCTACCTTATAAAGGAGAGTTCTGTAGGAATGAAAATCAAGAAGAGAATTAGAAAAAGCAGAATGGTTTACATAAGTCCTAAAAAATATGGCCAAGGAATCTGAGCTTTACTTACTAGGCTACACGAAGCTCAAGCTCCAATACTTTGGCTGCCTGATGTGAAGACCCAACTGAATGGAAAAGACCCTGATGCTGGGAAAGATTGAGGGCAGGAGGAGAAGGGAGTGACAGAGGATGAGATGGTTGGATGAAATCATCAACTCAATGCATAGGAGTTTGAGCAAACTCCTGGAGATAGTGAAGGACAGGGAGGCCTGGCATGCTGCAGTCCATGTGGTTACAAAGAGTCAGATACAACTTAGCAACCGAACAACAATGTGCTATTAAGCATTCATGTATGAAACAGCTGACTTCCCTAAAAAGTTTCTGGACTATAGGACAAGGAGAGGGAGGCTAGGTAGAATACGGTAGCCAACCTGAACTGGTTTAAGTTGAGTCTGTAGGGGAGACAAACCAGTTAGAATTCACAGGAAAGAGGACTGGAGAGGAAGGAGCTACACAGAGAGAACCCCAGATATCTGCAGAGGGTCCCTGGAGTATTCAGCAGTATACTGATCAGTCCGCGTGAGAAAAGAAACTCCTAAATTCTAAACAAAATCAACCCTGAATACTCATTGGAAGAGCTGAAGCTGAAGCTCCAATATTTTGGCCACCTGATGTGAAGAGCCGACTCACTGGAAAAGATCTTGATCCTGGAAAAGACTGAAGGCAAGAGGAGAAGGGGGCAGCAGAGGATGAGATGGTTAGATAGCATCACTAACTCAATGGATATGAATCTGGGCAATCTCCAAGAGACAGTGGAGGACAGGGGAACCTGGCGTGCTGCAGTCCATGGGGTCACTCAGAGTCAGACATGACTTAGTGACTGAGGAACAGCAGCAACAACAAAGACCAAGAGTGAAAAGATTATCCAAAGGACTAAAAGCTAAGAGAACTGCCATTCCCAGTAGCCAGACTCCTAACTCATGGCACACTGGTAAGAGAAATAAGGAAAGCCTTACCTTCAAAGTATGAAATAATTAGCCTTAGGCTGAGTACTGTTTCAGACCTGCCTAATACATCAAAAAGGCAAAACTCAAAAGGATTGTGTTGCTTTCAAGTAACTTAACTGCATCGCAGAACAAACCTCAAAAATGTTTAAGGAAGGCAAAAGTCTCTAGTACTGAACAAGATGGATTTCAGAAGGTATGGGTATCTTGGTAATTAGAGATTTCTAGCCATGCAAAGAATAAGGTAACCACAGTGTGTAGACAGAAAAATCAACTAATTTAAACCAACCTAGAGATAATACAGATCTTAGGATTAGCAGACAAGGACATTAAAATAGTTATTATCCCTGTATTTGGTATGTTTCAAAACATAGGCAGAGATTTGAAAGATATCAAATCTTTCAAAAAGATAAAAAAGACCCAAATGGACTTAGAGAGATTTAAAATTATAATATCTGAGATGAGAGAGGCTGGATGGGATTAATGGCTGATTAAACATTTTAGAAGAAAAGATTAGTGAGCAAACTGTGTTCAAAGCGAAACACAGCAAGAAGCAAGAATTTTAAAAGAAGTGGGAAAGCGCATCAGTGAGCCATCGAACGACTTCACATGGCCAAATATGGAGCCTCCAAAGGAGAGAGGAAAGGGGGACAGAGAAAATATCTGAACAAGAGGAGGCCTGGAAAAGTTGCAATTTCTTGAAAACTATATAGTTCATAGATCCCAGAAGTTCCGTGAAGCTCAAGTGGAAGAAACAGAAGGAAATGAAATCAAGACGCACTTGATAATCAAGCTGCTCAAAACCAGTGATAAAGAGACATGCTTAAAGGCACACCAGAAAGACATATACACGGAAAAACAAAGGGAAGGATTTCCTTATCTGGAAAAACACACGTTCAGAAGATAGTGGATCTCTGAAATAATGAGAGAAATGAACTCTAGCTACAGAGAACAGGTTGGTGGTTGACAAGAGATAGGAGCTGGAGGGTAGGTGAAATGGGTGAAGGGGGTCAAAAGTAAACTTGCACTTTTAAGTAAGCTCTGGGGATGAAATATACAGCACGCTGGCCACAGTTAGTAACAGTGTATTGTATACTTGTAGTTGCTAACAGTAAATCTTAAAAGTTCTCATTATAAGACAGAAAGCTAACTATATGAACACATGGGTGTTAAGTAAACTTATTGTGGTAATCATTTCGTGAAGTATACATATGTCAAAACACCATGAAGCACACTAAAACGAATACAATGCTTTAGGTCAATTAAATCTCAATAGAACTGAAAAACACAATTTTAAAATACTCAAAGGAAAAAAAAAATACATGGAAATCGATATCCAGTGGGAATATATTTCAAGAACAAAGGCAAAATAAATGTTTTAGACATGTAACAGATGACCTACTCTGTAAGAAATGCTGATCAAGTCCTTTGGTAGAAAGAAAGTGCTGCCAGAGGAAAATAGGGATCTACACAGATGAACGGAGAACACCAGAAACAGTAACTACATGGGTAAACAAGTAGTTTTTTTTTTTTTTTTTTTTTTAACATCTCTTTTAAAGAAATCTCACCACCTAAGCAAAAAATTACAACTATGTATTGTGGGCTTTATCACATATGTAAAAACAAAATTATGGCAATAACAGCATAAATTGTGGGAGAGGAAAAAATGGAAGCATACTGTTGTATAACTGAACTATAGTAAAATTCTCAAACTATATGGCAGTTGTACACTATTATTTGAAGGCAAATTCTAACAAAGTAAAAATACTACAAACCCTAAGACAACCTTTAAAATAACAAAACAATTTGATAGTTCATAAGTCAATAAAAGAGATAAAATGGATTAAAAATAATCCTAGGAGGCAGAAAAAGAGGAAAAAGAACAGATGAGAGAAATAAAAAGTAAACACTGAAAAGACAGATCTACACTCAACTTTATCAGCAACCACATTAAATGTTAATTATGTAAATACTTCCATTAAAAGACAGAACCTGCCACAGTGATTTAAAAAGAAGTCTGCTATCTGTAAGAAATGCACTTTAAATTATACTAACACAATAAGTTAAAAGTGAAAGAATGGAAAAAAATATATCATAACACTAATTAAAAAAAACATGATCAGCTTCATTAACATCAGAGTAGACACAAAGCAAAGGATAATATAAAAAATAAAGAACATCATTTCAAAATGATAAAGGAGAAATTCATCAAGAGGACAAAACAATTCTAAACATTTATGCACCAAATAACAGAACTTCAAAACACATAAAGTAAAAGCTGACAGAGCTACAGTAATAAACAGAAAACGTCCCCATAATATTTTGAGAGTTCAATAGCCTGCCTGATAGAACCTGCGGGAAAACAGAAAGGGCACAGAAGGTGTGTATATCATCATCAACCAAACTGACATTTGTAGAGCGCTCGGCCCCGAAACAACAGGATACGTGTTATTTTCAAACACAAACTGAATACTCACCAAGATGGCCCTATTACAGAGCATCAAACAAGTCTCAATAAATCTGAAAGTCTGCAAGTCATTCAAGGTATGTTATTTTCCCTAACCACAATTAGTTAAATTAGAAATCAATAATAGAACAATCGCTGTAAAATCTTTGAATAATTAGAGACCATATAACACACTTGGAATAACCGTGGGTCAATGAAGAAATCAAAAGAAATTAGAAAGTAGTTTGAAGGGAATGAAAGCAAAACCACAACGTATCAAAACTTGTGGGATGTAGCTAAGGCAGAATGTAGGTCAAGTGTGTACCAGTAGATGTGATCATTAGAAAAGACGAGAGATTTCAAATCAGTGACCTCCACTTCTTCTACCTTTAAATCTAGAAAAATGAGAGTGGATTAAACCCAAAGTAGGTAAAAGAAGAAAAGTAATAAAAATCAAAGTGAAAATCAATAAAATAAGAGAAAACAGTAGCAATGAAGAAAATCAATAAAACCAAAGGCTAGTTATTGGAGCAGACAAATAAACTTGAGACACCTTCAGGCATATGAAGAAAAAGGAGAACTAAAGCACCAAGTATCAATATCAAGAGAGAGAGAGATGATGTCACTATAGGATCTATAGATAAAATAAAAAATACTATATACAGCTTTGCGCAAATAAAACTTGACAATTTAGATGAGGCAGATACTCTCTAAAGGAAACTCGAGAATATATAAACTAAATCGACCTAAAAGTACATATATATATATTTAGTACATATAGGTTTATAAACACTAATGAATTGGTGCTTAAAAACTTTCTCACAATGAAAACTTGAGTTCCAGAAGACTGAGGTGATGAATTCTACCACTTAAGAAAATAATAATACAAGTTAACAAACTTTCCTAGGAAATTGAAGAGGGAGTATTTTCTAACTCACTCATGAGTCCAGATTACATTACGCCAAAATCAGCTAAAGAAATTAGAAGAAAACTACAAAACAACATTTCTCCTGAATAGAGTAGCACACATTCTGAATAAAATTTGAGCAAACAGAATCCAATAACACAAGGACTGTATCTTACAATAAAGTTGAGTTTATCTCCCAGCAGTGCAAGGCTGATTTAATGTTGAAAATCAACGTGTTGTAAACTGGGCTAGCCAGGAGCGCTGTTTGGTCTCCCTGAGGTNTAGAGTAGCACACATTCTGAATAAAATTTGAGCAAACAGAATCCAATAACACAAGGACTGTATCTTACAATAAAGTTGAGTTTATCTCCCAGCAGTGCAAGGCTGATTTAATGTTGAAAATCAACGTGTTGTAAACTGGGCTAGCCAGGAGCGCTGTTTGGTCTCCCTGAGGTCCTCACTCAGGTCCTTGGACCTTCCTTTGTTCTATTTTCGAGGGCTTTTCCCTTTCTTGTCTTTTAGCCACCACCATTCTGGACTCTCTTTTCCTGTCCTAACTACCGAACAAACCGATGCAATTCACCATACTTAACAATCTAAAAAATAAAACCACGTGATCATCTCAATAGATGTGGAAAAGCAAAGGACAAAGCCCAACATCCACTCTTGATAATACTTTCCAGCGACACGAGCAGGGAATGTTCTCAACTTGATAAAGGGCATCTGAAAAACCTACAGCTTATATCACACTTAATGGTAAAAGACAGACGATTTCCTTCTAAGATCAAGGACACGATAGTGATGTCCACTTCTTCTACTCCACTCTGACCTGGAGATTTTAGCCAGGAGGCGGCGGCAAGGAAGTAAAACTCTTTTTTTGTGACTGTGGGTTAGGTTTTCCTTGATACAAAATGAAGAGCACAATCAGTAAAGGAACAAATTAATAACAGTTCATCAAAATGGAAAACTCTGGCTTTTAAATTCATGATCAAGAGAATGAAAAGACCTGACCCAGACTGACAGCAAATATATACAAAACATTGATCTGATAAAAGGACCTCTACTGCCAAAGTTCAACAATGAGGAAACAACCCAATTAAAGACAGGCCTAAGACTTAAACAGAGAGTTCAAAGAAGATATACGCGTGTCAGATAAGCTCATAAAAATGCGCTTCGCATCTTTAGCTATATGAAAATTAAAGCCACAGTGACATACACCACTACACCTTCTAGAATGGTTAAAATTAGAAACAGTGACGATACCCAGTGTTTGTGAGGATGTGTAGGAACTGAAACTCCTAAACTGCTTGTGGGACTGTGAGAGGGTACCATCACTGTAGAAAACAGTTTCTTTAAAAGTTAAATATACCCCCACCATCTGATTCAGCCATTCCACTCCTAGATGTTTGATCAAGAGAAACAAAAGCAAACAACACTTGTATATGAATGTTCATAACAACTTCATGTCTTAATCATCAAAAACTGGAAACCACCCAAATGCCCATAAATGGGAGAACTGAAAAACTGCAGTATATTCGGTCAGTGGGATGCTACTTAGCAATTAATAGGAGTGCATTACTGATATAAGTGAACCACTAATATTAAACCTTGAAATAATTATATGGTGTCAAAGAAGCCACGCCAAAAAAAATTTTAAAAAGCACACACGGTATGACGGCCGTTACAAAAAAATTCTAGGAAACGGAAATGTACAGTGACTAAGGGCAGATCAGTGATGGTGGGCAGGACAGGGAAGAAAGGATTTCTATAGAAGATGAGCAAGTTTTTCAGGGTGATGGAGATGTTTGCTATTTTGATGGTGGTGATGGTTTCAGAAGTGTACACCTATGTTAAAAATTATCAGATTTTATACATTCAGTATGTGAAGTGTATTGTATACTAACTGTGGCTCAACAAAGCTGCGGAGAAGACATTTGAAAAGTTACTTGCAATGTCCTAAGGAAGCAGGAGAAATAGTAGCGGCTATAGGAAGCAGAGACTAGCTGTCAGAACACAAATGACTCAAGTTCATAAGATGTGGACATGAAGGCGAAGATTTGGGAACTAGTTGAGAGGAAGAAAGATGGCACCATGAACAGAATACAGACGGCCAGAGGAGCAGGAGGAGCCACGTGTGGAGATGCTGTGCGCGGCCAGACCGTCTCATTCCCAGGGGACAGTTTAGAAACCTGGGAGCAGAAATGAGGCAAGAAACCCAGCCTGTGGACTCTCCACCTTTCTTCAGTTTTGTACTCCTTTCTCTCCCGCCTTGGGTAGGATACAGTTTCTTCTATGTGATAATCTTGAAGGAAGAAAACCCAAGTCTGGAAGATTTCCATTCACCTATGCGTGATCTCCAGGGAATTTCGAGGATCACAATCACAGGTCCTCATCTCAGAGTTCCAAAATGCGCTCAGCTAAGTGGAGATTTCACAACCTCACAAAGAGGTTGTGTATGTGCTGGCACCAAGTGAACAGAGAAATGGATCAGCACTCGACGGGGAAAGGCAGTGCACACCACGGGATCTGGGAAACTCGGAACGGAGGGGACCCATGAGGTCACTCCTCTGCCCGCTGCCCCACTCCCTGTTACGCCGCTCCCCGCCGGAGTGGAGCTGTCCCTGAGAACTGCGCTGTGGCTGGTCGCACCGGAGCCAAAGGAAACATCTGCAAGTCTGGCGGGGTTTCAGGTGAGCATGCCGCTGTGAGGGCGCTGAGCCTTTGCTTGCAGTAGATTCCAACCGCACAGTGAACTGTTTTTCTCCTTCCCTATTTTACTTCAAATGTCAAAGCTCTTCACACTACAGTGACACCCTAAAATGATTCTCTTACTTCCGTGGTTCCAGTTGAAACAGTATTTTTTCATGCTCCATAGACTGCCCACCAGCTGACTCAAAACTAGGAATGTGACGGGGCACTCTATCTCAACGTGCCACGAAAAGAAAAACAAGGAAAAAAAGGTAGAATCAGCCAGCGGGGAAAATATTCCTTTCTCTTGAGCCTTTGGCACTCACTCGCTCAACTGGTGTTCATTACAGTTTTACGCACTCTATTAAGTCCTGTACTATATGGACATGAATTTGAGCAAACTCTGGGAGATAGTGGAGGACAGAGGAACCTAGCATGCTGCAGGCCATGGGGTCTCGAAGAGTTGGACATGACTGAGCAACTGAACAACCACCATTAAGTTCTGTGAGGTTCTATGAGGTATACCAGTTGACTAGAATAACCCCTCTCTTCCAGAAGCTTCAAGTTCACTTAAGACCACTGCCAACCCAACTGCAGCATGACACAGAGAGCGATGCTCATAGGGAGTGGGGGCCACAATGCCACACAGCGTTCAGGGGAGTGGCCGTTACTCTTTGAAGGGATGGCCAGAAGGAGCAGTCATGAATGGCATGGCATTTGCCATTCCATTATGTCCACTTTGAAAGACCAGGACATAAGCATTGGAACAGGCAAAAAGAAGAAACAGTATGTCCAGGTAGAGAAAACGGATATAAGAAGACACAGAAGAACTACACAAAAAAGGTCTTAATGACTCAGATAACCACAATGGTATGATNAAGTAATTAACCTCCAATTAAAATAAATTCTTTAAAAAAATTTAAAAAAAAATCCCCTTGTTTTTTCCCTAATGGATTTTCCAAGGCAGTCATTTCACAGCACCCAGACTTCTCAGAAACATACTACCTCTAGAGAAGTCCAAGGGCATGTGTACCGAGTCTCATCTCCCTCCACTAGACCAAAATTCACTCTGGTGTTACTTCGTCCCAACAGCCCCACTGTCTCGACTAAAGCATCTCTCCACCCGCTGACACGTGCTCTTCAGCCACTCCTTGCATCACTTCCAGGACCCTGAGCCCCACCTACCTTGCACCAGCTTTTTTTGCTCTATCTTCTTACCTTTGGCTCCAAAAAGTAAAAATAACAAAGTGCTGCATCTAAGCTTTCTTTCCTTTCATTCTCTGACTCCCAGAAAAGGTAGTTTCCACTCATAACCCCACATGGAAACCTACGTGATCCCTCTCCCAACCGCCCCCATCCTTCTGAAATGCTCCCGGGTCCTCCAATCACCACATATGACCACTTTCCTTGGCCCACATTCTGCTAGACTCTTCTGAGCCACCTCAGACTCGATGTGATCAAGACTAAACTGACCACCTGGCTCCCTGTTAGCTACCACCTGCTGACTCCTTCCCCAGTTAGGCCACAACCTCCCAACGGTTACCGCCCCAAGAGCGTTCTCAAGTCCACTTCCTCCCACATGATCACATCTTGGTCACTTGGTTTCCTCCTCTCCGTTGCCATGACAGTGTCCTGCTAGGCTCCATGGACTCCCTGACACAGGCCACGAGGGTCCTGGCCACCCTCCCTGTTGCCGAAATACCTTCCCAGTCCCTTGGCTCTCTAAGAAATAAAACGCAAATATTTTAGCCTGAGATATAAGCTCTATAGCAACTGACCCTAGCCTTAATTTCTAAGCCTCATCATCCCCTCTTCCTTCATTTTCTATATTTCACATTTTCGCTGAACTCTGGGAGAATGCACAGTTCCCAGAACCCAACCTGCATGTTCTCCTCTCCACACCAGAATCAGGCNTGAGATATAAGCTCTATAGCAACTGACCCTAGCCTTAATTTCTAAGCCTCATCATCCCCTCTTCCTTCATTTTCTATATTTCACATTTTCGCTGAACTCTGGGAGAATGCACAGTTCCCAGAACCCAACCTGCATGTTCTCCTCTCCACACCAGAATCAGGCTGGTCCCTCCAGTTGTATGTTCAATATTGTCTTTATTTGTTTATTCAGTCACTAAGTTGTGTACGACTCTTTGTGACCCCATGGACTACAGCACACCAGGCTTCCTTGTCCTTTGTTATCTCCTGGAGTTGGCTCAACTTCGTCCATTGAGTTGGTGATGTCTTTACTTACTCAAATCTTATGATTTTTTTCAAGACTTGGTAAGGATGCCATTTTGTCCTATTTCTTTAGTTGCAAGTTATTCATCCCTCCTCCGAACCCCTACAATTCGAATATGCTCATCTCTTTCTTGTTCACTCTTACCTCACATTCTCTTGCATCACAGTGACCTGTGTATGTATCTGCCTCACTGTCCCTATTGGATCTCAGGGACAGTGATGACACTAATAACTGTCCTAACAACCAGCACCATAGTGAGCTCCTTCCACAGGCCAGTTCTGTGCAAAGCGTGTGATTTCTCCATCTCTGCACCCCACTGGGGCCTGTCTCCATTTTCAGCTGAGACTAAGGAATGTGCTCAAGGCCAGCACGTAGTGAGGGATGGAGCTAGAAACTGAGTTGAGGTTTGCTGAGGTCAAAAGCCACGCTCTTAACTACTACATGGGATTCCTCACTATCTTTGCTCGACCAATAACTGCTCAACAAAACACGCTCTTCCTAGGACCTCAGAGGGTGATGGTTTACTGAGCCAGGTTCCCCAGAGTTGCTGAGGCTGCTCAGCGAACACATACACTTGTTTGAGAGAAGAAACAGTTTAGGTTTCCTGAAAGGATATTTTCAAAGATAGAAAAAAGTTTTTATTTCTTCAAATTAAATAGCACATCACATACAAAATGAGAGGAAAAACCTAATTCACCTGTATTAGGTAAAGGCCGGATTCTGTCTCCTTCCCTGGAACCACTGATGTCAGTAATGCAGGGCATCGAGGCTACCCTGAAAGCCTTCGATAATTTAAACCATGTTTAGAGAGCGCCTCCAAATTTCTAATTTCTGAGGCTCTGACATCAGCCCCAGGAAAGCAGGACAATTTTACTATGTTAATAGAGTCAGAACCAGTGTAAATGTGGGCTCATTGTTTTACCTATGAACACAAAGGTAACGTATGACACACTTGGGTCTCTCTGTAAGGAAAAGTGGTGATGGTTCATCTCTATGTGTAAGCGGCTACGGGCTGTAATCCTCCAAGAGGAATGTCATTATACAGCTCAAATCCCATCACAACAAACACCGTTACAACAGAGATGTCTGTATAACAAAAACCCTTCCAAGCTTTGGCTGACAGCCCATGTACTTCAAGCAATATTTGATGTGAGACCTGGAGTTCACAGTACTGGGAACTGACCTATATTTGCAAAGGTAAGACCTGAATGATTTCAGCTGTGACTTCTATCCCATGATGCCATGAGTTGTAGTGATGTATAATCTCAACCCAGGAGTACAAAAACTAAGGACAAAGACAGAAGCAAAATCAACCCTGTTCTTGAAGGGCAAAATTCCTGCCTTTCACTTGGGGAACCCTTAGAGAAAGGACCTCTTACCTAACCCTGAAATAAAGCAGACCAAGGGCTTCCCTGGTGGCTCAAGCAGTAAAGAATCTGCCTGCAAAGCGGGAGACGTGGGTTTGATCCCTGGGTCAGGAATATCCCCTGGAGAAGGGAATGGCAACCCACTCCAGAATTCTTGCCTGGGAAATCCCACAGACAGAGGAGCCTGGCAGGCTAGAGTCTATGGGGTTGCAAAGAGTCAGACATGACTGAGAGGCTAACACACTTTCACTTTCAAGGCTGGATGCAGCCTCATCTCATTGAGAAGTAAGATGGAGTGGCCCGTGAAGACAGATGAACTGGGCTGAAATTTCTACTCTGATGCTTACTAGCTGGGTAAACTAGGCTACATCTCTTACGGTTTTGTGATCCTCATTTTTCTCATCTCTAAAATGTGACTAGGAGCATCTGCTTTCAGGATTCCAGTAACAATTAAGTGAGATAACTATACAAAGCTCTTGGAGAATGAAATGGCAACGCCCTCCAGTATTCTTGCCTGGAGAATTCCATGGACAGAGAAACCTGGTGGGCTATAGTCCATGGGGTCACAAAGAGTCAGACATGACTGAGTAACTAACACACACACACACACAAAGCTCCTAACATAGAGCTTGGTACACAACATGGGCTGAAAAAAAGTAAGTCCCCTTACCAGGTCTCCCTTTCTCTCCAAGACTGTGGGCTGATGCAAACTATTTTAATGAAGTTAGTTAGAAGACTGAGTGAATGAAGTTAAAATATAAAGTCACAAATATAGCCTGGTAAAGATACTGCTCAGAGGAACATGGGGGAAAAGAGAGAAAATAGTATAAGAACTAGGCCAGGCACAGACACTTACTTGACTTAGAGAAAGGTCTTCTTGGCTAAAGTAGGACACGTGTAATCAAAAGCTAAAACGCACGTAGACTAGGTGTTGTAGCAATAAAGCTTTGATCATTGTGTCAGAAGTCATTTTGAAAAATGCTGAATAAACTGAAAATTGCAGGCATGTTTTCCTAGTCAAGGATGAACTGTGGTTATTGACTCCCGAGCACCGGTTTACTCCCGACAGCCTAGTTTTCTGTGGGGGGCTCTTCCAGAAGGTGGAAGGGCCCTTCTTAGCTAAGTCTTCAGCTTCAGCCCATTCATTATACTGCCTTTGGATGCTGTAAAAATATTAAAACACATTCTAGTCTTCTCCATTTGGGAAATATGTCTGTAAAGAGCTTAGGAATATGATCAATATTAGGGATATGCCCTATTTGTGATATTTTTAACCCTCTTGATGTTGAGACACCGAATTTATATTTTTCAAATTATGGGACAATCAAGTATGTGGTGACAAAATTCGTCTATACGTTCTTCTGAAAACACTCTTGCTGTCACATGACAGTTTTTGAGATAGAAAAGGAGAGTCCTATAAACATAATCTGAAGGCATGCCTGTTCACCTTTATAAAATAGATATGATCTAGGGGTTTTACTCTGGCCACCTGATGCAAAGAGCTGACTCATTGGAAAAGACCCTGATGCTGGGAAAGATTGAAGGCNTAGAAAAGGAGAGTCCTATAAACATAATCTGAAGGCATGCCTGTTCACCTTTATAAAATAGATATGATCTAGGGGTTTTACTCTGGCCACCTGATGCAAAGAGCTGACTCATTGGAAAAGACCCTGATGCTGGGAAAGATTGAAGGCAGGAGGAGAAGGGGACAGAAGAAGACAAGGTGGTTGGATGTCCTCACCCACTCAATGGACATGAGTGTGAGCAAGCTCTGGGAGATGGTAATGAACGGGAAGCCTGGCATGCTGCAGTCCACGAGGTCACAGAGTCAGACATGACTGAACGACTGAACAGCAACAACAAGGGGTTTCAAAATTTCTCGAACATTTCCAAAAAGTCCTACCAGACCTCAGCAACTACAGGGAACGAGAGACGGCCCAACATTTCTCGGAGTCAGAACTTCAGAGTTCCAACAATCACTTAGTAGTCCTTTGCCTTGACAGTAAGGAAAAGGCTCAGAGATGAGAATGGGCTGATGTTCCTGTGTTCAACTACAGTGTGTGCACAAGCCATACATTGAGCTTACAGGACCTCTTATAAGAGGAAGCAGAGAAAAAAGATAACAAGCCAGACAGAAGTCCCGAGGTGCAGGGAAACAGCAACTGTGAGACTCACAAAGAGATGGTGGAGCCCTGGGTGGGAAGACCAAAAGATCCAAAAGAGAGAAACAATTATCGAAGTGAGGTTAAAACATGGACACAGAACAGATGGTAGCAGCAGAGGAGACACTGTAAATTCATTTCTACACAGAGCTCACAATGGGTGACTCCAATATCCAGAAGCTTCAACCTGGACAGACGTTCCCAGCCTCTATTTAAGAATGGTGCCTCCCTCCCCATCACCCCCATCTTAAAATGGAGGCAGTGACAGCTTACAGATTGCACACGTGAATCTTACCACTGCTAAGGGCGTAAACCACAAGCATTTCTGAAGGTGCGCTAACTATTTCAGGCCACTAGGGTGCTACTTCCCTCTCCCCAAAGGCACACTTCATTTAATGATCTCCATCTAGACCCCAAGAATTAATGTCCCTCCTAGAAGTGTACCCTTTATTCCCTACGCCAGTGCTTATTGCTGTTTATAGGGTACTTCAAGATCCCCACAGGCTACGGAAAAGTGAAATGCAATTGTAATTACATGGGCAGTAACAGAAAAGGGGGGGGGGGGGTAGAAAGAGCTCCTGAAATGCAAGGCTAAGAAACACTTCCTCTGGGAGGCCAGCCACTCTGCCCAGAAGAGCCTGTGCAGCCTAGAAAGTGACCTCAGGGAGGAATCACGCGCCTGGAGAGAGGCGCGGCCGCCCCCTGCTCCTCCCTCCCTGCATCCGAGGCCAGCTGGTCCACCTGTCCGGGAGGCAGGCAGGGGCGCTGGGAGGAGCCCCGTTGGCCACGGGGCACAGGGGCAGCGGGGCGGGTCTTTCTCACCCTCCTCCCTTCCCGTGAATAACCAGGACCCCCACCCCAACCCCCGCAGGCCTGGACTGCACGCCCCTGACCCCGCGCGCGCGAGCTCCCTTGCTGTCTGTACCTTTACTCTGGGGAGGGTTCTGACTCCGGTCCCGGAGGACGTTGATCTGGTAGACGGCTCCGTAAGGCTCAAAAAGTTCTTTCAGCTCCTTTTCTGACCAGGACCGGGGGATCTGTCCGACAAACATCTTAATGGCATCTGGGTCTGGTTGGTCTGAGTGATCCAAAGCGCCGTTCATCTTGTTGGCTGTGCCGTTACTGTCAAAAAGGGAAGCGGGAGCCAGAGTTAGGGCTGCAGGGCGAGGGACAGGAAGACAAAAAATCGGGGGTGGGGTGGGGGCGGGGAGGCGGAAGGAGGAGGAAGAAGAGCACGGGGCAAAGTGCCTAATGAGTCGTGGAAATGTGATGAACTAAAACAAAGCACAGGCACCATTAGGTTGCTCCTCGGCGGCCGCAGCGCGGGCTCTCACTGCAGGCTGCTGTTCAGCACCGCCGCCTGAGCCCGGGGCAGCGCCCGACCGGGTGTCACCCGGGGCGTGGACATCTTGAAACCCGGCTCGGGAGGCAGCTGCAAGTTAAGTGCAGGTCTCGCTCCGCGAGGCTGCCATCAACGCATCCGCAGCGTTATCATCAGTCTTGCACTGGCTCTCATGTGGAAAGAAAGGCAAGGTTGGATTTCTGCTGCCTTTCCCACCACCCCCCTCCACCCCTTTTGGAAGGTTTTTGGAAGACAGGAGAGAGGTGGTAATACTGAAGTCACATGAAAAGAAAACGAAACACTTGGCAATCCGTCAGATGACTAATGCAAGATGCTGGCGATGAATTTGCAGAGCGCGCGAGGCATCCATGCGTGCATCAAATTAGTACGTTGTTGCTGCTCAGAAGAGAAAGTGCTCCAGCATTGCGGCTGGGTGCACCCGATTGGCTGCCGGCGCTGGAGAAAAGGGCCCTGGCGGGGAGGGGGCTCCCGTTTAAAAAGCACATTGTTTATGGGACCCGGGCACAAAGGCTCTAATTCAGAGAGGCAAAGGCGATCTCAGAATTGCCTGCTTTGTGATAGGAGGGGGAAAAGAAAAGCAGTCCCAGAAAGTTGAGTTCCCGCTAAAGGACACTGAATATTTCAAATCTTTCACACTCCATAAATTGCTCTCTGTATATCTGACATCCAGATGTTGCACTTGAGTTCTAAACAATCACACGTTTGGGAGAGAAAAGAGTAAAGTCTGCCTTTCCTTCTCCCAGCTTCAATAAATTTTGGGGGCTGATACAAAGAGCAAAGACCATAAGCTTTTACATATCAATCTTCCTTAATGCTGTTTTCCAAAACCCTCATTTGAAAGAGAGAATGCTTGTTTAGAACCTGCAATTCTAGTCACCAACACATAAAAGGATGATGAAGGCATTCATATTTGCTTGGATCCCTCTACCATTTAAGCTGCAGTAAGTAATAAAGCAAAGCCACATACTCTTTTCATCTCCCCCAACCCCCCCAATGCACCCTAAAGCCACCTACTCTGCCAAGTGACAAGGCTGAATGCCCTGAGCAGCACTGATTTGCAGTACTAATCCTCAGTCTGTGAAAACATATAAAATGCACTTAAATTCAGCAAACACAGAACCTACAGAGCCATGTTCATGACTGCCCCCCAACCCCAGCCTCTAGCCCAGGGGGCAGAAAGGTCAAGAAATGGCCACATGGACTAAAGCTTCACTGAAAATGGTCTCTTCACAGTAGCCTAGGGTAACAGTAAGATGGTTTTCAAAGATCTTAAGTAGGTTTCTTTATTTCAGTCAAAACCCCTCAGAGCACCTTAAATTTGCTACAAAACTAGGTTAGTCCTGAGCCCTTGGGGGAAAAAAAAAGACACTGATGGCTAACAAACAGCAGCAGTAAAACTTATGGAAAGGAGAAATTCTGAATTCAGTTTAATCCAGAGAGGAAAAAGACGGTAAATACTCTTCAACTAGGTCCTGGCTTCAATTTCTATTTCTCCTTATCCCCCAATTTACCACTCTATTTTTTTTCTTTAATCCTTGAGATAAACAATCAGACTAACTTGAAAGCACTTTCAGAGCTTTCTCTAATCAACCTTATTGTTATAAAAAAAAATGTTCTACTGAATACAATATTGAACACAAAACCTTCCTTCAACAATTTAGGTGTAATGTAATGCTTGTTTATATTAGAGCTGGAGCGTTTATCTTCTTCCCATGCACCTCGACTGCTTTTCAAATTGCCCTCCGGGAATTCAATAAACACTTTTAACCCCACAGGGCTGACTCTGGCAAGGAGGTGGTGGCAGCCCCACGCAGAACAGAATGTAGCGCTCACAGCTCGTTGAGAGCTGAGAGTGTGGCAAGACTTATTTCTGGGACAGGAAGGGCCTGTGGTTACCGCTGTTGACAATCAGCTAGAGTGAAAAGAGGAAGGCGTTGCCACAGGTCCCAGCTAACAGAGAGCGGAAGTTCAGAAAATGGGGCTCCTGCATCTCCTCTGAACAGAGTTAACACAACAGACGGACCAGGGGGCAGCACACTGGTCCTTATACCTCAACTTAGAATTCTAGAGCAAGTGTCCTCTCATGGGTCTCCAAACAAGGGCCCATTTCTACTTTCTAAAAAAACAACAACAACAAAAAAACCACACACACACTCCCTGGGGTGCATAGGGAGAGACACCATGAAGAGGGGCTTAGGCTTCACCTTTTGGTCTTTATGTTGGTAACTGTGTATTTAAAATCCCTGCCCCTCAGTCATCCTTCAGGGATGCCTTTAGACCTCTCTATCCTGATGCAGGCGGGGGTTGGCACTTGGGGTTTGAATCCTGGTACTATCATTTCCTAAATGTGCCTCTCTGGGCCTCAGACTCTTCATCTGTAAGATGGAAACAACAGACTTCACCTCTGTTGAGCCATGTGCTAATTACAGGATGTGGCCCCAAGTTCAAAGTGTCTAATGGTGTCAGCTGTTCCCACTGTTAATCTTTTCTGTGCACTTGTGAAGCATTAGAAATGAGTGACTACTATGAGTTACTTTTCAATCCAAAGTTTTTCCTAGTGTGGACTCAAACACAATTCACATCCTAAGTAGTAATAATAGGCATTTTTCAGTGAGCAATTCTAGGCCAGATACCAAGCTAGGTGCTTTACACATATTATCTAATACTTTTACCATTTCTATGCGAAATTTTTCAGATGCAGATATCTAAGAAATAATTTCCTTTTCTAAGATTACCAGTTTATACATTGTAGAAGTAGAATTTGAACACAGGCCCAATGGGCTCCAAAGCACAGAGTATTTCTAAACCATCATGTGGCCAAGTATTGTAAGGTCTGTTTTGGGCTGTGAGTGAACAGCTTGTGGAAACTCTATGAGAAGACAAGGCCAAGAACAAGACTTATCGGTTCCCTGGAATCACGTTGCCAGATAAAAGGCAGCACTAACACACACATACACACATCTTTCCTCTTTTGGTGTGTGAGAATCAGGGTGCAAAGTATGGAACTTAAGAGTCTATTAAGACTATGTTACAACCCACACTTTCTCCATAATCATACAAAGCGTCTCCAACTCCGGGGACTGCCTCCCTTTCTACTTCCACAGGATCCCATGAATGAGCACCTCTCCTCCTATCTGAATCGTTCCCACTACCTGCCCATTTTGCAAACAAATATTCCAAAGGTCTGCATCAAATGCTAAGAGCATGACTTATCAAGTCCAACAATGTCTAGGTGTTACACAAACTCACAGCAAAGACACATCTTCCTGATCGAAGCATCAGTGGTCCTATCCCATTGATGACTCCTGTGTTGCTGATTCCCATGCCCTGGATCCCGACGGTAGGTTATCAGGAGCCTGGGTAACTTAGTTCTAACACACGAGCTCCTCCTCCTTTGGACTTCCAACTTTCTTCCCGGCTGATATTCATCTCTATAGAAGACTTACTGACTCTTTTGTCCTCACGGGGCTACAAGTGCTGATACTTCTAAGGAGGCCAGAAAGCATGTGTGTGACAGTTAAACCTCTTGGGGTACTTGCTAGAGGCCACAGGGAAATCAATTCGATCTACAAAGAAGGGTAATTATGGGAACAAATACCCCAACTCTCAGTAACACCTTCTATTTATTGCCATCTGATCTCAGACTTAGGAAATTAGACTAGCTTCCTTCCCACCCTCCCTAGTGATCCTCGGCCTCCAGCACAGGTCAGGAATTAGATTCAAATTCAAAGATTTATTGACAGCCTACTCTTTGCCAAACAACTTTTCCAGGTACAGGACACAAGAGCACCACAACAACTCCACAAAGATGAAACTATTTTCCTCAATTTGGAAATGAAGCAACTGAGAGTCATAGAAGTAAAGTGACTTTTCCAATGTCACACTCCTGAGAAGAGGTGTCTGCAGAATCTGAACACAGTACAGAGTCCGGACACAATAACAAAGGCCAACAGTTGCTGCTTAATAGTCTGTGAACTGGGTTTCTTGAGGGTGATGTTTCCTGTGGATTCAGTAGCCGCTGGCAGGCTTGAGACACAAGCCCATAGATCTCTGCTACCTACAAACTACGATACTATCCTGGGTGTCAGTTCTACTTTTGCTCTTGGCAAAGAGCCACATAAGGTTCTTCCAGGCCAGATGCCACATGGAATCGGACCACGAGTTGGAGAGCACTAAGCCAGCAGGCACTGGTGATATTGATCTCAGAGCCAAGATGAAAATGTGATGATGTTGGGGGGAAAATGATAGTGCTTACTCTTTGCTTTAAGTGCTGGCACTGACCTACTTCCCTACTCTATTTTCGAGTAGAGAGAACTAGATCAACAGAGGATATGCAAAATCTTCTGAGGTTCCTCTAAGTAGCAAAATATTACAGACGTTATAATAACTGATTTAATGCATTCTTATTATTAACTCTAGGATGCAAGCTTTTATGAAGCCCAGGGAATGCAGGCTTCTTTTTGGAGAATGCAAAACAAAATAAATGATACGTCTACTATTTTATCTTGTTCCTTGGGACAGCAACTTTCTGTACTATATTTCCCTTATCTATACAACGGAGAAGGCAATGGCACCCCACTCCAGNCCCAGGGAATGCAGGCTTCTTTTTGGAGAATGCAAAACAAAATAAATGATACGTCTACTATTTTATCTTGTTCCTTGGGACAGCAACTTTCTGTACTATATTTCCCTTATCTATACAACGGAGAAGGCAATGGCACCCCACTCCAGCACTCTTGCCTGGAAGAAAGAATAACAAACTTACAAAATGGGTATGAGAAATCCCAAGTGGCTATAAATAATTTTATAAAAGTTGAGAAAAGGAAATAAAATGTCACCATCAGAAGATATACCAACCTGAAAACAACACAGAAAGATGCCTTGTCTTGGAAAAATTTTGGATAAAATTAGCTAACCTCCTTGGTTAGTCACTGTCACGTTCAGCTCTTTTGTGACCCCATGGACCGTTGCCCGCCAAGCTCCTCTGTCTATGGGATTTCCCAGGCAAAAATACTGCAGTGGGTTGCCATTTTCTTCTCCAGGGGATCTTCCCGACCCAGGGATAGAACGTGCATCTCCTGCTTGGCAAGCAGATTCTAAACCAATGAGCCACCTGGGAAGCCCACTCTCCTTGGTAGTTACTAATAGTTTTATTACTCCATACTTTTTTTATCCATCTCACTTTTTTTTGTTCCTTGGGACTTCCTGTATCAGCGCTGCCAACTGTGTGCAGTGATGGGAATGGAGCCTGCACAATCCAATATGGTAACCACAGGTTACACGTAGCTACTGCACACTTGAAGTTATCGCAACTGAAAAAACGAATTCCAAAATTTCACTTTAATGAACTTAAATAGATCTAAATGTAAACGTTAAGTGGTTTATCTTTTAAAGACAAATAGAGAGTTGAGATTTACCAAAACATTTCATCAGGAAGTTGTTTTGGGTAAACAGAAATGAGGGGCCAGGAATATGACATCAATGCGTGAGTCACCCAGAAGTTATTAAGTCAGTTGGCAGTGGACTGGCCAGCCTGGGTTCTTGTCTTGGCTCAGCATTAAATTAATGGTGAGATCCCATGGCAATCGAGTAACCACTCAGTTTTCTTATGTGTAAAACAAAGAGACGTCACGGTCCCCATATGGCTCTCTGCTTCTGACTCTGCAAGTATCTGGGTGGCTGGTGGCTCGGGGCTGCCCCCGGAGCACCCTTTCTCTCAACTTGTGCCAGGTCTGCTTGGCATCCCAGCTGCAGCCCCATCCTCGCAGTCAGCGGACAGGCTGCTCCTTTAAAGGGTCAAGGGACCACTTTTTAATATCCTCATACTTAGGTAATAGCCCAGGAAGAAACAGGCTTTGTGTGGTGACTGCTGCAAACTGCCCAGGGCTGAGCTGTGTGCGGCACAAGAAGGAAGAACTTGGCAATGGGCCTGGGGCTTTCTGGCGGGCAACGGGAGGCGTGAAACTCAGCCACGTCAACAGCCTTCTACACTGCCCCTGTTGCTGTTGCGCATTATTTAAGAGCAGAATTCTCTCCTTGATGGACTGGCAACATGGTGCGGGGGGCACATCATCAGTTCTTTCTCATGCTAGTCTCTGGGGGAACGTATCAGAGACTGGTCCTGCACCAGTGCCGTGACCCTCTGCTCTAAACCTAACCTCTCCATTTAGGAAGAGGCATCAGTCGTCATCCTGCCTCGAGTTCTGGGAACTGCAGCTCCCTTTGAAAATACACCACTTTGGGGTTGCCATGAAGAACACTTCCATCTTCTGTGACTGCCTTTCAACAGAGCACCCCTGCCAGTGGACCGACACAGCTGTGTCTCAATCAGGGAGATGCTGGATGGCTGGAAGATTCTGGTAGACCTAACACAACTCTCTGGGTATCCGTTTTCTCAGCATCAGACAATGAAACCAAGGCCATTCCCATATTTACTTGGAAGGGACTGATATCATTTTTCACATGCAGCTGAAGCTTTGTGAGTCTCCTGCCCACCAGTTATAGAATGGGGCTCCACATCGGCTTCAGCAGTAACAGGACGGGCCCTCAGTCTTGGAGGTGAGACTTCTGCAGACAGGATTGGTGAATTTACAGAAAATCAAATGGATCCAATAATACTCAGCATCATTGAAGAAGGCAAAGCCTTTCTCCAAATTGTAAATAAATCAGTTTGTGCTCCTCTGAAGAAAAGTCCAAGTTCCCTACAAGTATAACCACATGTACAATGCTCACCCCTGGGCTTTAACAAAATTTGAAAAGAAACAGAATTTATTAAGAGTGGACAGGACACCAATTTCATTCACAGGGAAAGCACGCACTTGTGACGGGTGTTCCACTGGACGGCTGGAGTCAGTGCAGGACTGCATGTGGATGTAGGTCTGAAAGCTGTACATTCAATTACCAGGATGAAGTGCAACCCTGACTGGCAGGAAACCATTCCTGCAGAAAACTGCACAACACGGGCGTGTGGACTCACCAAGGAAAAGGAGACCTTACTAGCTTATCTCAACTGGACTGCTGGTAAAAAGGAGAAAGCTGGAAAAGCCCCACAAAGAAGCAAATGTGGCGACATCCAGGGGGTCCCTGGAGTCTGAACACACAACCGCCCTCGCTGGGAAGGCAGTCGGGTATCAGCTCTGGACAGCCCTGGCCCAAGGAGCTCACTTTCCTCACGGATTTATCAGAAAGAGTTCTGTGGACTGCAGAGCAGAAGGCATTTCTATAGGGAGAGTTTGTAGATGAACCTTTAGAAACAGCAACAGGGAAATAATCATCACGCAGAAGATTTATATCACGCTTCACCTTTTCCAAGTGCTGCTGGAGCTCACATTAATTAATCCTCCCCCTCCAGGGGCAGGGGTCAATGTTCAAGATAAGCCAACAGAGGCGAGGGAGGGGGTGCGCTGGCTTGGGCCACACACGCCTTCTGGGTACCCTTCCAGGCTGATTCACCTGCCCATGGCTAAATGCTGAGGAAGCCACCTGTGGGCATGGGCAACTTCTTCCAAGTGGCCCTTTTGGATGATGGAGAAGACACTGGCTTGGCCCCACGTCAATTCACTGACACATGAATCATTGTGAAATGAAGACAAAAGGTAGGTCTGAACCAATAATGGTCTGAACCTCCCAAAGCGAACACTGATTCTTACCTAAAGTGTCTCCCATATTCACTTTCTGGCAGCAAATGATGAAAACACGGGATGTATTATGTTGAGCGTGACAACACAGAACAGGCCCGGGGCCTGGTACCTGTAGCTGGGATTCAGTGACTGTGCTTTCCAAGGCAAATAACGCCTGCTTCTGCCACTGGCTACAGTGTTTCGCCTCGACTGACTTGTGTGCGAGAAAGAATGCAATCAGGTCAGGTTTACAACACCCTGCATCCACCAAAGAAACACTGATGGTACAAGCGGAGGGTTCACCTTGGTGGGATTTCGCCCCTTCCCCTCCCCTGAGAGGTATTCATGCACAAGGCCCTTTTCTTTCCTGCTATTTCACAGGTGTTGACATACACAGGTGCCATGTAGGTCAGGAATGGTGCTAGGTCTGAAGGAGAGAGAATGGAAATGTGTAACTTATGCCTTTAAGCCACCAGTAGCCACTGAGAAGAACCAGCCATATGTACAATACAGAACCAAACCACAGAGCCTGAGGCCCAGAGGAGAGGGTACATAAGGGTTCACGGTCAGCCAGACACAGGGACTCATCTGGCCATGGGGGCCTGGCATTCAGCAATGTGACCACATTCCATCCTCGAGGTCCAGTTTGCCAGGGNTACAATACAGAACCAAACCACAGAGCCTGAGGCCCAGAGGAGAGGGTACATAAGGGTTCACGGTCAGCCAGACACAGGGACTCATCTGGCCATGGGGGCCTGGCATTCAGCAATGTGACCACATTCCATCCTCGAGGTCCAGTTTGCCAGGGGAGTCTGCAATAACGAGAGCCACAGGGTGACAATCTGTACTGTTCCCTGAGTTGGCAATGAGACGGAAAGAAAACCACTGCAGCAAGGAAGCTGGGCCTGCAGAGAACGTGGCTCAGGGTCCCCTCTCCCCTCCCCCTGCATCTAAGATGAGGGACCGGAGCCTGGAGACAGCGTCACGTGGACCCACAACTGGCCGTCATCTGCTCTGCCGACCCACACCGGGGCGGGGATGGCCCAGGGTCCCACCTCTGCTCCAAGGGACCGGGAGGCCGCTGTGTCCACGAGGCCCTTCCCGTGCCACTCTTCACCCCGGCCTCTCTCCTCGGGGCCACCCCACCAGCCGGCCTGTCACTCACTGTCACTCCCCCGGGCTCGTCCGTTCAACCCTCCCATCTGACCCTCTCTAGAGACAGTCAGCAGAAGGGCTGGCACTACCTCCCGCTCAGCGCCTCCACAAATAACCTCTTCCCGTCTTCCTTTCGTCCAGCTGGGTTTCACATTCAACTTCCTTGTTTTCTTACTGCCTCAATCTGCCCCCTGCCCCACCCAAAATCTGAGACCAGGAATACTGTCTTAGAACATGCACGTGACACACGCCAGCCTGAACCTGGCCATTCACTGACTGTCCAACCCATGGAAACCATCATTACCTGAGCCCCCAGGCAGGCATACAGTGAGACTGCGGGACGCCTGATGACATGGATGTCTTAATCATCCCCTCAATATAACCCTGAAGTGGCCTGCTATTCAGGCCTTATTCAACGTGCAAGGGATAAAACAGTGAATCAGATCAGGTACCACTGCTTTATGGAGCTTCTAGTCTAGAGCAGGGTGTAAAACAAGCTAAGTAAGTAGATCTTCTAAGCAAGCATTTCAATGGAGAAAAGACAAAGCAGGAAAGGGAGATGGAGAGGGGCTGGGTGCCAGGGAGCAGCTCTAAATAAAAGTGCTCAGAGAAGGCCAGCACAGAGCCCTGTGTCCAGTTTCAGTACAACGAGTATCTTTTGAATGAACAGATCCACACAGCGAGAAGTCTTAGAAGTTGCTGGCGTTAAGTCACACACTACACAATTCATCACCACAATCACAAAGAACCATGTTACTCCACCTGGAACTGCTGTACGGAATCTGGGGGTCACTACACCTATTACCGATGAGTTACGAGTCAGGCCTGTTTTCCTCGAAATGCCCACTAGGTCCACTTGTCCTGGTGCAGCCACTGACCTAATTCTGACTGCTCTGATGATAAACTCATTTCACAACTGTTCAGGGGGCTCTCCTACTCTGCACTAAAGCAAGAAGATTTCACTGACCTTTGAGTTTGCCTGGCACTCAGAACTCTATCTGTCCTTCCGTTAAATATTGATCATCTGTCCATTCATTATTCATTTCACCATTTATCAATGGCAAAATTTAATCTCAGGCTGCTCTTTCCTCAATCTGCTTCTGGACTGCCTTCCTTGGTCATAAACGATGTGTGATCAAGGAACACAACTTTAGTCCTGAATGCCTGCCTTAGGGATGCCAGCAGTAGAAGCTGGAGGTTAAACTCGGAGATCTGCAGTGCTGCTTTCCCTTCCACTGATCTGGAAAATCAAAAGCTGACGGTTAATAGGAACTAATTACGTCATACTAACGACTGTAGTTTAGATCAGAAAACAGAATCCATTTGTGTATTTCTGTACATGTGCCATTTATGAGGTTCAGATTTTTTTTTTTTTTTTTGATAATGCCTTCAACTCACATATTTGTGAAATGTCAAAAACAGAATACCGAAAAACACAGACAAACCAACCCTAGGACATCAGGACTTCCCTGGTAGACTTCATGTTTCCAAGGCTTGGGTTCGAGCCCTAGTTGGGAAAACCAAGAGTCCACAAGTTGTGTGGCACACAAAGAAAAATACAAGTTTATTTTTTTTTTTTAAACAAAGAACATCAGAGCAGTTTCAAAAACATATTTCACAAAGTTTCCAACCTTATGCCTGTGCCCCTTAAGCTCTCTGGGGAGCTTCCCAATCCATTCTTCAAAGGTTTCCTGTTCTATGTTGGTAGATAGCTGGGCTGACTTACATTCTCCAGGAGTTCCCAAGGACAGCTGCCCAGCAGAATAATTAATTTGCATAATGGCTGTCCTTGTCTCATCTAAAGGGTCACCTTATGCTCAATACATTTTCTTTAAGAATGCAAGAAAATATATAATTTGTTAAGAATTCCTTCACAAATAAGACAACAAAGAGAACTACTGCCCTCCAGGGTAAGCTTTCAACTCAACTACAAACTCAGCTGATCAGACTGACTCCCTCCCTGGGGGGCTCTGGGAAGCTGAGATTTTGTTTCCTGGTTCTAACAAGGCTGTGAGCATCAGAAGTCAAGATCTGTGGACCACCTAATTTGTGGTCGTCACATGCAGCAACCTATTTTGCTGAGACGCTTTGGCTCTGGTAGGGGCTTAACTTTATATTTTCTGCTCAATTTTTTACCTGCCTTTTTGGCTGGGAGAAGTGAGAGAATCGTGGGTGGGGACTGAAGCAAAGATGAGGTGTTTCCCTTGTGGGAGGTGGTTTCTCCAAAGTAAACTGTTTGTTCCCTAATCAAGCAGCCAACTTTAACTATTTCTCTTTACGATAATCACAAAACATGATGTTTAAGGTTTGAGAATTGGAAAAGAGGGCCCATATGAGAGAGAGCTGTGACACCATTCACGAGACTATCCATGAATTTTCTGGCATCTTTCTGTCCCAACATAAGAAAAGGCGAAGAGAGGTTTTAGAGGGATTGCACTAAATTCCTAGAGAGCGATCCAAAATACTTGCCTCTCTGATAGTCTGCTTAAAGCAATGGAAAAAGAATGCTGCCAAGTTTGTGTAATTACTCGAAGACGACCTCCAGAATTGTACGCATGTCAGCTCTTTGCGTACGGCTCCCTATGAGACAAACATGTTGGCATGTCATGCTGCAAAACTCCATTTCAAAAGACAAAGTCCAAATGACATTCTACTTTGCTAGCTTTTAAAACTCTAAATCACATCTAAGATGAAATCAATACCAAACACCACATTCTGATTTGGAAATCTGTAGGTCTTCTCTCTCTCTCTCCACATGTCATAAATTCCATTTATCATCTTAAATCACCAATTAAAATAGGCTTTGACATTTAATTTGCCTTTTTCTTTTAAAAAAACAAACCATCAGCTCTAACCCCCTAAACAAATAAGAATAGAAATAGGATTATGTGCAAAATTATAAAAGCTGTTATTCCATAAGGCTGAATATCATATCAAAATTCCCCGTCGTTGATTTTTTTTAAAGCCATTTCTTCATTTTTTGACACTACATCTGGCACAATGAATACAGATGATCATTTGTTTATATATCTGTCTAACTGCCTTTCCCAAACACAGCCAGATGGAGTCTTTCAGAATCAAATTAATTTCAGATTAATTCACTCTGGACCCACTCCAGTTCCATGACTCCTTGCTTTGAGGCACCAACCAAACTGATGGGAAGTCGTGAACTGAAAAGAGTGCAGGTTCCTCAGTATTGAGGGGGAACATATGACCTAAGGCTGTGGTTGCTCCCCTTACCCAGAAAGCGACCCATTCGGGTACTGCAAGTTGCTGACAGAAGGCCCGGCCAACACTTCAGAGACAAAAGCATCCAGCAAGACTTTCCTCTTCGATTTCAAAGAGGAACACAGTCAGTTTTATATCCATTATTTGTAACGTCTCATGAGGATGCCAGTCAAAATGAGCGACCTAATTACTAACACGAGAACCAGGGAGGTCACAGTAGAACTTGCCGTCTATTCATAGCCAGGGTGGACACAGGGTGTGGGAGTGAATTCTCAATGCCCCTGAGCGTAGAACCTCTATCTTGGGGTGTAGGAAGGAACCATCAACAGACGTAACCAGGCTCTGCTCCCTGTCAATCTCAGCGGATGCCTTTATTATCACACTTGTTTCAATTGCAATTTGGGTTTCCATGGAGACACAACAGTTAGCTCCAGAAAATTATAAGATAAATGTCAGGCGGTGATAACGGTGTTAATGAAGCTTCAGTGACGAGCACCTCAGCGCTTCAAATAATAAGCTTATTTCTATAGCATATGTATAACCTGTCAGAAAACCTGGGAAACAATATTAAAAATTAAATATCAATTTATCTACATTTAAGAGAGAGTGGGGAGAGACCCATCTGGAGTGGCTTAAGTTTGGTGGGTCAAGTTGAACAAGAATAAAAAAGATAAAGTAAGCACTGCTTTTTGGGGAAAATGAGGTACCAGTCACAGTCTGCAACGATGCTTTAGCTGACATTCAAAAATACCTNATTAAATATCAATTTATCTACATTTAAGAGAGAGTGGGGAGAGACCCATCTGGAGTGGCTTAAGTTTGGTGGGTCAAGTTGAACAAGAATAAAAAAGATAAAGTAAGCACTGCTTTTTGGGGAAAATGAGGTACCAGTCACAGTCTGCAACGATGCTTTAGCTGACATTCAAAAATACCTTATTTCATACAGCAGTGGAGAGAATTTCTTCTTGTAATATGGTTAAAGCAATCCCTTTTGTTTTTGGAAGCTAACAGTTCAACTCACTAAGTCTGACTGTGTAAGACATGGGCTCCAGAGACATAATGCTACATTGAACCTCATGGTGACTATTAGAAGGCAGGCCTCCCACCCCCAACTCCAGGCTGCTGAAAAACTATAACTGGATTACTAGAATTCAGGATTCAGAACCATCCTTGATTAGTCTACAGCCAAACATGTACCACCTGAAATTTTATGAGGAAGTATGTCAGATTTTTAAAAAAAAAAGACAACTGTGGATTTTTGTAAATTGGATGCATTCTGAAAACACAAGTTGATACAGTGAAATGGCAAACAGCAGCACAGTTTAAGGTTAAGATTCTAATGGCAGGAAGCCAACAGGAACTAAAGAGCCTCTCAGTGAGGATGAAAGAGGAGAGTGAAAAAGCTGGCTTAAAACGTAACATGAAGAAACCTAAGATCATGACATCTGATCCCATTACTTCATACGTGGGAAAATAGGGAAATAGTGACAGATTTTCTTTTCTAGGGCTCTAAAATCAACTGCAGATGATGACTGCAGCCATGAAATTAAAAGACGCTTGCTCCCTGGAAGGAAAGCTACGACAAGCCTACAAAGTGCATTAAAAAGCAGAGACATCACTTTGCCAACAAAGGTCCATATAGTCAAAGCTATGGTTTTCCCAGTAGTNTAGGGCTCTAAAATCAACTGCAGATGATGACTGCAGCCATGAAATTAAAAGACGCTTGCTCCCTGGAAGGAAAGCTACGACAAGCCTACAAAGTGCATTAAAAAGCAGAGACATCACTTTGCCAACAAAGGTCCATATAGTCAAAGCTATGGTTTTCCCAGTAGTCAGGTACAGAGGTGAGAGTGGACCATAAAGAAGGCTGAGTGCCAAAGAATTGATGCTTTCATACCGTGGTGTTGGAGAAGACTCTTGAGAGTCTCTTGGACTGCAAAGAGATCAAACCAGTCATTCCTAAAGGAAGTCAAACTGGAAGGACTGATGCTGAAGCTTCAATACTTTGGCTACCTGATGTGAAGAGTCAACACAGGGTCTGGAAAAGACCTTGATGCTGGGAAAGATTGAGGGCAGGAGGAAAAGCGGGTGACAGAGGATGAGATGGTTGAATGGCATCACAACTCAATGGACATGAGTCTTAGCAAAGTCTGAAAGACAGTGAAGGACAGAGAAATGTGGCATGCTGCAGTCCATGGAGTCACAGAGAGTCAGACACGACTTAGCAACTGAACCACCACCACCATGAAAAGAAATGGAAAGAAAAATACGTTTCCTTTTATTTGGAAAAGATGATTTACAAACAGAACAAAAGTTTTATGTCTTCTTCATGGACATCCTTAAAGACCTTGAAAAGTTAAAAGGTTGACAATTTTGCAAATCACAGTCTTTACAGGAAGACATGAGGCAGACCTGCACCATACCCCCTTCTTCACAGTTCACACTCTCTGAATGATCCCTGCCCCAGTACCCACTCTTTATTTCACTCCTTCCACCATATTTTCTATTCACTTATTTAACCACTATTTATTGAGTGCCAGGCACTGTGCTCAGTATTCAGTGATGAGTAAGACAGTCTCTGCCTTCACATTTCTCACTATTTAGTAGCTCATACAACTGAATATCCAAGGTGTTCTCCCATGCCCTGCACCCTCAAGGTCTTGAATAAAGTGTCACGATGCTCTTTTCTGTCCAAACTTTGGTCCTTTTTGAAGCTGACTACATAACCACACTTTTCTGGGGCAAGGTAATGCTTTCTGCTACCTTCTGCACTAGGAACAGCTGGCTGCTCAAATCCTCTTCTACATACCCTGTCTTTGTCTGGATTATTGCTGTTGTTCAGTTGCTAAGTTGTGTCCAACTCTTCGCGACCCCAGGGACTGCAGGATGTGAGGCTTCCCTATCCTTCACTGTCTCCCAGAGTTTGTTCAAATTCATGTCCGTAGAGCCAGTGACGCCATCCAACCATCTCATCCTCTGTCGTCTCCTTCTTCCCTGCCTTCAATCTTTCCCAGCATCAGGGTCTTTTCCAATGAGTCGGCTCTTCGTATCATGTGGCGAAAGTATTGTCTGGATTACTATAACAAAAATACCACGAACTGAATGGTTTATAAAATAAGAGATGCTTATTTTTCACAGCTCTGGAAGTCCAAGACCAAAGTACTGGCAGATTCGGAGTCTGAGAGCCGGTTTTCTAGTTCCTAGATGGCCAGCTTCTCCCAGTGTTCCTACCTGAAGAAAGAGGCCAGGGCGCTCCCTGGGGTCTCTCTATAAGGGCACTAATCTCATCATGGGGGATCCACCCTCAGGACCTCATCACCTGCAAAGGCCACATCTACTTTTTAATATCACCATCCTGGGCCACAGGTTTCAACGTATGAATTTTGGGGAAGAAACATTCAGCACATAGCACACTCCTTAAGCACTCAAAACTTCTCTCCCTCCCCTGGCTTCACTCTTCAGGAGCAAAGTTAATGGGGTCAAACCCAAGCTCACGGCTTTTACTGGACCATGGTGCTAGGGTAGCAACTTTCAGTGCAGCTTTTGAAGAAGCTACAAGTTCTTGCTTCCCCATTAAAGGTTTCTTTTTTCTCTTTGGAAAGCTCTCTCATAACTCCATCTGGCTGGTGCCAAATGCGCCAGGGCTGCCTCCCACTGCAAGGGGTGGGCGCCTCTCCCATCTCTGCAAGGTCCAGCAAGGCAGAGCCACGAACGGCTCAAGCCAGACACTCTGGTTTGGACGAGAGAGGCGACGCTGATTTCCCTAAGAGCCTTCTTCCCTGAATGAATTCATCATGAGGACGTGAAGAACCGGGGATTCCAATTAGGGTCTGGTCCAGAAGAAACAGCCTCAGGCCTCCTTTCGGTGAAGGCTTTAGCTCACGAGGCATGAAAATCTTCCAGCTCTCCTTGCAGCCAAGCTGGTTCTCTGAGCCAGGGTTCCCAAACGATGGCTCATGGCCATACACTGTCCCCTGGGCATACGGAACGGAAATCTGCAGGAATGATAAACCTGATAGAGGATTCCAGAGCCCGAAAGCCCCTCGACCTCACTCCACTGCAAGGAATTAGTGCAGCCTTACCTCAAGGCACAATAATGCAAAACGAGCCAAAAACTATCAACTACAGCAGCAGAAGTCTATAATATTACGACGAACGCTCATTCTCCTGGTTTCTCTTCCTGCTGTCCCACCCACGCAAAAGATACGAAAGGAAAAAACCATTCAAACGCACACAATGCCCAAGACACTAGCAACAGGACCCCTTAATAAGCCGAAGTAGTCACGAGGTTTAAATTTAATAACTCAATGTGGATCCTGGGACTTGGGGTCGAAACGTTTCGGTTGTAAATCAAGCACAATACTATGTTACTAAGAACTGGGTGAAGAAACATCTGTGGTCATGGAAACAGAAATTACAAACAGCATGCCTTTTTCTCATCGGTTAAAATATTCTCATCCTGTTAGGGTTCATGATTAGGGCTCCTCACTTACTCTTTCCACTGTTAAAACTTTTCAACACTTCACATCGCTCTTGCAAAGTCCTAGGGAGTCACACAGAGAAGCTGAAAAGTCACCTGCAACGGACATGACTTTGAGCAAGCTCCGGGGGATGGTAGGGACATCCCTGAAGGACAGGGAAGCCTAGTGTGCTGAGTCCGTGGGGTTGCAAACAGTCGGACATGACTGAGTGACTGAACAACGATGATGATTATTGTGGGTATTTTTTAATTGCTGAAATAATTACTGTTATCTTTAATAACAACAACACGAGGGTTATTACAATAGTTCTTCAATTTTAAAATGACAGCTCTAAACTGGGGCAACCAAAATTACAATCATAATTTCCCGGAATTGACAACATTTGCTACATAGACTCCTTGAGGAGGAGGAGGTTATACATGCGGGAAATGAATAGGAGATGATAATTCGAGTGTGGCACAGCTTTAAAAGTGACTTCAAAATTGAAATTCGAAAACAGATCGCTACAGAGCTTTTTGTTTTGATTTCTTCTTGTTGTTGAATGTTAACAGGTTTGACTACATTTTGGCAGCTCAGCTTTAACTGATCTGAAGCTGACCATGATTGGAAAGGTGTTAGCAAGTATCTTTTAGATTCTAGGGTTGTATTTTTTTTTAATAGACAATGGCATAAGGCCAATCAAATCCAATAAACTGAAGAGGAATTCCCCTATCGATGGAGTCATTAAAATACAACCATGAAAGAAGCCTTTCCAACAATGCAGAATGGACAGTAAGTCCCTCTAGGACGTGGGTGGACAGGGTTCACGTTCATATGACAGTGGACACAGGGACTCTGCTGGAAACACGCATGGAGTTAGGACCTGGGCCACAGCAACGAAGGTGACCACCATGGACGGCGTGACACCTAGGACCCTGCTTTCAGCTCCACGTTCACTTTCAAAACCACGATCTGTGGGTTGGTTTGTTTCTTGAAGATGGATTGAGGGAAAGCACAACTACTTGGAAAGATCTGTTTCTTATGTTAGTAAAACTGACAATAAAACAGAAACACTATGGATACTGAAACCCCAAAACACATCAAGTGCAAAAAGATACTGAAAGATGGAAAACCACCACCCAAATGACTCTGAGAGCAATTTCAGCTCTCCTCCCTGAATCATATGGTATCAATTCTGGAAACCACACTTCCCCTGGGAGATAGAACTATACAAGGTTTTGTGTGTCCATAATATTATGAATATACTGAATGGCAGAAAGGCAATCACCGTTTTGGAAATCAGCTGACCAGAGAGTATACACCTGAGTGAATAAATACCTTAGGATGGAGGATATTCACATGGTTGTGCTGGTGGGGGAGCCAAGATGATGAGGAAAGGTCCTAACTACAACCCTACATATGATCTGACATCAGCCTGTTTTTGAGGCTTCCACACTGAGGTTTCATCAGCAACCTAAAGCATCATGGCAACAGCTTGGCAACATTCCACCTCTGCACACGAGGACTGTGAGTACAGGGCATGGAAAGAGCTAGGAATGACAGGAATGCCAGAGGTGTCCCAAAGCTACATTCAGAAAGTGCAAAGCCTCCGTGTTCATTTCAGACCCTGTATCTGGAAAGCCCGCCTCCTCTGGTCATCGGGCTCCTCTTCATGTGTATTGTGTTTACAGAAAGGACTTGTTCAGGGGGATTTTCACCTAGATCCTCTAAAACCTCGAGATCTGTGGGTTGAGCTGTGTGGGAAAGTCAAGCTGTACCAGCTGATGAAGCTGATTCAGGGCATCTCTTGAATATGCAGGTTAATAATTTAGATGTGGGTGGGAGGGGCTGGAAATGCGTAGAAGATTCCCTCTGGTCAATGGGTCACTCAAGATAAACGGGTTCCGGGTAGGGGTCAGCTCACCCGTGAACCTACAAAGATGAGATTTACTAAGTCAGTTTTTAATTCACTAACTAGTCATTATTGACAGGGTACTAGAGCTGTTTAGGGGGTTGTTTTTAAGACAACAATTGCTAACAATGAGGGCAACTGGCTTCACTGGCTGAAGGGAGAAAATGCCTTTTTTCCTCTTCTTAATTAACAATAACATTCAAAACCCTGACAGAGAATAATGGTGAAATAAATTATGGAATCACTTATGTATGAAACCATACATTATTAAAACTACTCTAAATGGGTCCTTAATTTAAATAAAGATGGCCATTTTAAGAAGCCAAGCATCTCAGAAATGAGAAAGGACACCACGTTATTCTGACCCAAGATACCAAAGGTGTATTGTTTTGCCAATGGGACAAGTATCAACCATCCTTGACTCTTATTAAGATCCACACAGGTCTCTTCTGCCAAGTCTTGGATTTAATTATTCACAGCCCTATATTCCGGTTGGTTAAAGACAGGACAAAGCAGCAGATAGGGCAAAATTCACCTTTAAAATGTATACTTTGCCTATTCTAACCAGTCACCAAAAGCCACTCCATCTGTTCTATGTTGTGTACACGAGTTTCAGGACCACCTTTGGCAAAATCTGAATAAAGCATCGATCAGCTCTCTTAGTTACTAAAATATTGACCTGGCTATGGAGGGAATACCTTTCACTCTATTGGTTTTAATGCACGGGATCACAGTGCACACTTAGGAAAAGCACAGAGCCCCTCAATAAACCAAACAGCAGTTGCAGGATCGCGCCTACTTAATTTATGCAAATAAACAAGAACAGGTGTTTTTCTGGCAGCTCTGGTGGTACTAAGCTCTTGTCCCCGTTTAAGGTAAAATTCATCTGAATCTAACATCTGCATACTACTTTGAACAACATCAGGCCCTTCGTCCTTCTGATGTGTGACTCTTGATGGGAAAAGCAACCTCTTGGTTGCAAATACAACCACCTCCCCAGCTGCAGGAAGGATACCTCCCAACTTGTGATACCTGGACATTGTTCTTCATGGCAGTTTGACTCACTGTGGTCACATGTTCAAAAAAATTTTTTTTCAAGTGAGGCAGAATGAGCTGTCCATTCTCCACCTTGGAGACAAGGACAATTAGAGCCGTTTCCTCCTAGTAAAACCAGCAAACAGTGATTATATATGTTTCTATAACTTAAGAGTCTACACTCTTAAGAGAAGTGCAAGAGAAAAGCACTCACTCGCATCTCTTGCCATGTGATTACAAAACACTGAGCTCAACTGTTCTAACAGGCTCACTCTACTTAATTAACAAAGACATCCTGGTTTGTATGCGCGGGGCCACACTCAAAAAAGGCTTATGAGGACAAGTTCTGCACAAGCATCTTATTTTTTAATGACAGAAGCTCTTGGGGCCCATCGTATTAAAAGTAACAAAAACGGAGGAAGTAGCACTGGTCCTTAATTACTTTTAACTGTGAAGCTGGGGGCTTCCCTGGTGGCCCAGTGGTCAAGAATCTGCCTGCAATGCAGGAGACCTGGGTTTGATCCCTGGGCTGGGAAGATCCCCTGGAGGAGGGANAACGGAGGAAGTAGCACTGGTCCTTAATTACTTTTAACTGTGAAGCTGGGGGCTTCCCTGGTGGCCCAGTGGTCAAGAATCTGCCTGCAATGCAGGAGACCTGGGTTTGATCCCTGGGCTGGGAAGATCCCCTGGAGGAGGGAATGACTACTCACTCCAATGTTCTTGCCTTGGAAATCCTACGGATAGAGGAGCCTAATGGGCTACAGCCAATGGGGTCACAAAGAGTCGGACACGACTGAATGACTCTTTCCCTTCTTCTGAAGTTAACAATCTCCAAAAGGGAGCTCCTTAAACATTCAGCAACCAACTGAACTGCAACCTTTCTGACTTGGACAGACGCTAGTTTTTTGTCGGGCCCGCTACTGCCAGCACCATGACGATTCCTCACTGAGAGCTGGAAGACCAGAGCAAATGAGAAGTCGCGGTTCCTCTCCCCGAGGTCTCATCCTTCACAAAGGCAAGAATCTCCAAGTCCCAAGCGCTAGTTTCACCCCATCACCACCTGTTCATTCCTATGTTACCATCCTACAGTATCTCTGTTTTTAAGGGATTGCCTTGGTGTACGTAAGGAATCTGCAGGTGGGGGATGAAAGGATGAAGTGATGGTGGGGGGAGGGGTGGGATAAACAACTACAATAATCTGCCTCTTAGTCCATGTGCGTGCATGTTCAGTCCTGTCTGACTCTCTGCNCCTACAGTATCTCTGTTTTTAAGGGATTGCCTTGGTGTACGTAAGGAATCTGCAGGTGGGGGATGAAAGGATGAAGTGATGGTGGGGGGAGGGGTGGGATAAACAACTACAATAATCTGCCTCTTAGTCCATGTGCGTGCATGTTCAGTCCTGTCTGACTCTCTGCGACCCCATGGACTATAGCCCACCAGGCTCCCCTGTCCATGGGATTCTCCAGGCAAGAATACTGGAGTGGGTTGCCATGCCCTCCCCCAGGGGATCTTTCTGACCCCTGCAGGGAGTGAACCTGTGTCTTCATCTCCTGCACTGGCAGGCAGATTCTTTATCACGGAGCCATCTGGGAAGCCTCTTACTTCAGGTGCTGGAGTCTAATGACTCCTCGTAAATTTATTAAGGCACCATTCAGTCCTAAATACCACTTTGCAAAGCTACATTTACCATGTGGGGTCCACCTTTTTCCTTCAAATAAACACATTCATTCTAGTTTCTGACTTCACGTGTCATGGCCTTTGGCTGGCTGCTGAACTGCCTTATTTTTTTCACTTAAGCCATGTCAGGGAAATCAGGACAAGATAACACTACACGGATAAACACACTGGGTTGCGGCTGTGGATTGTAAGAGGAGCTATCTATTGACATGGAGCATCAGGTGCCTCTGGCCTCAGGAGGAAAGAATCCTGAAAAGACCTCTTCAATGACAGGAAAGATTCCATCATTCAGGAATGTGAAGAGCAACAACACTGAGACACAGTATGTGACCACATGGCCAGCAGGGAATCACGGAATGTGGTCCACAGAGCCAGACACTCTTCTCCACTTCACTCTGCGTACCTTCCCTCGGCCAGCTAAGGAGCTGTATGCATGGCGTGGGAGACACACAGGTCACATAAGGATAATAAAATGGAAAGGGAACACAAACCAAGGTGTTTGTTTAGATTGTAACGAAAATGTTTCCTCCCTATGAAGGCATGGAAAACACTACTTAATAAGGTACTGTTATCCGAACCACTCATTCACTCATAATTGATGGTTTTACTGAGTGCCTTTAAAATAGTACAGAACACTTCTAGGAAGTAAAAGCAGTGGGAAAGACGGAGGGTTTAATGCGAGGCAGATTCAAGTTCAAATCCCAGCTCTACAGCCTTCTTGTTAAGTGATCCTGGGTAAGACATCCAAGTTGCAAGCCCTTTAGCTGGAGAAGGAACACAATGAGGCCTACCCTTGTGCTGTTGTGAGGATTAAATGAGCTATTCTGAATGTTAAACTGCACATGGAAAGAATGGAAGTGTGTTCCCATGGTTCTTTAATTTTAAAGTACTATCTGAGAAGTGGAAAAGTGCTTAAATAAGGAATAACTGTTTCTCGTACAAGCTGGTGGTGGTTGTTCAGTCACTAAGTTGTATCCGACTTTTGGTGACCCATGGACTGCACCACACCAGCCTTTCCTGTCCTTTACCATCTTCCGGAGTTTGCTCAAATGCATGTTCATTAAGTCAGTGATACCACCCAACCATCTCATCCTCTGTCATTTCCTTCTCCTCCTGTCCTCAATCTTTCCCAGCATCAGGGTCTTTTACAGTGAGTTGGCTCTTTGCATCAGGTTGGCCAAAGGATCGGAGCTTCAGCATCAGTCTTTTCAATGAATATTCAGGGCTGATTTCCTTTAAGACGGACTGGTTTGATCTCCTTGCTGTCCAAGGGACTCTCGAGAGTCTTCTCCAGCACCACAATTTGAAAACATCATTTTTCAGTGCTCAGCCTTCTTTATACAAGGTGAATAGCAGGATATAAAAGTCATGACACCCCAAGCACCACCCAGAAAGCTCTATACAACTTTAAACTAATATTGACAATGATGCTAAATGATGAAAAATCAATTAAACAACTTCCTGTACTGTACAGAGGCCTGTCTGGATCACCCACTTGTTTCAGCTGTGGTTATTCCACTTTGAGATTAAAGGGAGTTCACTGCTTACCAGCCTCTCTCTGTAGTCACCAGGCATCTCCCCATAGCTCACTTCCTCTCTCTTTTTCCACTTCCTCAGCATCTCCACCCTTCTCCAGTAACTGATTTGAGAATAGAGATTCCCCCAAGCAATTCTAGCCTTTAATATCTCCACCCCACCAATCGGTTCTGGGCGAACAACTCTACCTGATTCTCATATTAAATGTAATCACTCACCAGGCAATCGTGCCTGCGAACGTGGGAGTCCTACGTACAACCTGCAGCTATTTGCTTGGTCAGCAGAAAATGCCTCATACAGCACCTTAGGCGTCCTGATGCCCTCGCAAACCTATCTGAAGTGCAGCCAGTGCTTTCAGTGATACATAAAAGTATCTCTGCCTCACAGATGCTGGAGACTCATTTATGGACCAATTACAGGACTGGAGCAGTAGCGACATTTCACATTTGTTCTGTTTTGTATTTTTAGCCTGGGCTTTTTTTCCTTCCGTGGATTATGGTAAATACAACATTTGCTTCCAGAATGTGGGACTTGCTGGGATCAGAAAGGAAAGTGCCTGACAAGCAGATTACCTTGGGCTACTGCATTACGGGGATGCAGACAGTTACGCTACGGGGCTGGATTTAGTCACTCTCAAGTTGTATTAAGCTGCCCTGGCTTCAACACAGAAATAAACAAGAGAGACTTGGTGTGTAGTGTATTTTCAGCTTCCTGGTCCTCCAATCAGCACATCCCTATGAAGGCTCCACGGGGAGGGAGGGCCAAGAAAACTCTTATGGAAAAAAGAAATCTTTCAATGTTTCTTTAAATCTGTTCCTGAAGTTTCTTTCCTTTGTAAGTGGCTTGCTCAAGATCAAACTAACAACGGAGCTGGGAGAGAAAGCAAAATAAGCATGACTCCACCGGAAACAACACACTGCCCATTTGTGGAGCCAAAGAGTAAACATTCTGAGATAGAACACGTGCTCTGTCCTGAGCAGACGGCACCCCGCAGCTATACCTATTAATGCAACATCAAACTACAAGTTGGGTATTTTGCCTCCTTGTCCAGGTAACAAATCAGTCTGAGCCTGGGAGACAGATGTTTTTTCCTTCTCTTGACTCACACGCCTGCTGCTTTTCAGACCTTGCCTTAAATGAGTGAGATACTGAGCTGCAAACGCAGAGCTGAGAATGTCTTTCAGAGGCAATTAGGCTGAAATTTTGTTCCAACATCAGGAAATGTGGCATTTTCACCAGATAATGTCCATATGAAACACATCCACCAGAGGCCCAGAGAGTGAAAATGAAAATGTAACCAGTGGCCGGGCATTAACCAGAAAATGTGGTCTGGACATGAGTGCCATTGGTCCAGGGCTGTATCAAGACGACACAGTTTTAGCTGAAGAACTGACTTCTGCACATCTGTGCATTTTATTTCATAGTTTCCCTTGTGTGAGGAGTAAAGATATCCCACCCCCACTGTGATTTTAAGTCAAGGATAGCCTTTGAAGAGAAATATAGTTGAAGAAAAGAGATAACCATAAATACAGAGCTATTTCTAGAAACTTCTAAATATAAGAAGATGCTCATGGAACACTGAAAAGGTGAAGGTAACCTGGATGGGTGCCTTAGGTAGGGATTCTGAACTGGGGCAAAACATCATGAAATACTTCAGGGTTTGCATGGGGCTAGAGTAACCGATGCAAGGGATACACGACATTATACATAAGCGAAAAAGACAAAAAGTGGTGCTTGTATTAGAAGACTTCCAACCAATTCATCCTGCATGAACGTCATTTCCAACGCAGAATCCTAAGTGCTGATGAAGGGAGCAACACAGTAAGAGCAAGAATTATTCCAGCTGGAGGGTAAGCGGACCAGGACAACAGGTAATGGGAAGTGGAAAGAAAAAGTAGTGAGATCTTTAGCTGCAGGAGTATGTCCTCAGGACTTGGAAAGCAGTGAATGTGTTTTTCTGGAAGCTGCTATTATTTCAATGTTTGAAAAATGTCAATAGAGAGTCTCACCTCGCAGATACTATGGGTTGTGTTCCAGACCCCTTCTATAAAGTGAATAGTGCAATAAAGTGAGTTGCACACATTTTTTGATTTTCTGGTGCATTTAGAAGTTACATATATAATTTTTACTATATCTGGGCTTCCCTGGTGGCTCAGACAGTAAAGAATCTGCCTGCAGTGCAGGAGACCCAGGTTCAATCCCTGGTCAGGAAAATCCCCTGGACAAGGAAATGGCTACCCACTCCAGTATTCCTGACTAGAGAATTCCAGGGACTGAGGAGCCAAGTGGGCTACCATCCATAGGGTCACAAAGAGTCAGACATGACCGCCTGACTAACACTTTCACTTTCATACTGTAACTATTAGTCTATTCCATGTGCAATACCATTATGTATTAAAAAGCAATGTACAGACTCTACACTGCTATATTTAAAACAGGTAACCAACAAGGACAAACTCAGACAGCATATTAAAAAGCAGAGACATTACTATGCCAACAAAGGTCCATCTAGTCAAAGCTATGGTTTTTCCAGCAGTCATGTATGGATGTGAGAGTTGGACCATAAAGAAGACTGAGTGCTGAAGAATTGATGCTTATGAACTGTGGTGTTGGAGCAGACTGTTGAGAGTCCCTTGTACAGCAAGGAGATCAAACCAGTCCATCCTGAAGGAAATCAACTCTGAATATTTACTAGAAGGACTGATGCTGAAGCTGAAGCTCCCATACTTTGGCTACCTGATGTGAAGAGCCAACTCACTGGAAAAGACCTCGATGCTGGGAAAGACTGAAGACAGGAGGAGAAGGAAATAGCAAGGGATGAGATGGTTGGGTGGTATCACCGACTCAATGAACATGAGTTTGAGCAAGCTCTGGAAGATGGTGAAGGACAGGGAAGCCTGGTGTGCTGCAGTCCATTGGGTAGCAAAGAATCAGACACAACTAGCGACTGAACAACCACAACAACCTACTGTCTAGCACATGGAACTCTACTCAATGTTATGTGGCGGCCTGGATGGGAGGGGAGTTTGGGAAAGAATGGATACGGGCATATGTATGGTTGAGGTCCCTTACCTGTTCACCTGAAACCATCACCACAATGTGAATCGGCTATATCCCAATACAACATAAAAAGTTAAAAAAAAGAATGACATTCCTTTGCTTAGACAATATATTAACATTCGTTTGATTATTAAAAAAACAATGTACATATCTTACTTAAAAAATGATGTATTGCTAGAAAAAATGCTAACCGTCATCTGACCACATGGCATTGCCCCAAAGCTTCAATGGGTTAAAAATGCATTAACTGTAAAGTCCAATACAGTGAAGTGCAATAAAACCAGGTAGAAGCCTATGTGGGAATCATAATTATGGAAAAGCAGCAACAACAGTTTATTGAACTGGATGCCAGGATTATGAAAAAATGACAAAGAATCACCTAAGGAATCGGTAGCTGTGGGGAACTATCTTTATCATCATAAATATGAAAGAAATGCAGACCGCATGAGTGACAAGGAGAGGCTCTAGAGGCAGAAGAAATGAAGATGGGGGTGGGGTG
>SJYA01001902.1:152196-258596 GCA_006410615.1 Neotragus moschatus | reverse complement strand
GGGAGGGGGTGGGTGGAAGTTCTCCCAGGGGAGGGAACACATGCTTTGGTGTTACCATATCTCATCCTAAACCAGCTGACTTTACATCTCACCTGCTCATTAACTCCACGCATCACTGCCGAGTTCTTTTTTTCCAACTTTTATATTTCTAAGACTCCTGTAGTCACCACACACTCCAGGAGAATCCATATACTTTCAACCTTGACATCTGAATTCTTCACCATTGGATCCAACTGAACATTCCAGTTCTTTCTCTATTTCTCCTATGAGAACCCCTGGGCACAATCTTTTCTAACTGTTGTCTGCCTCTGCACCCTTCTTTATTCACGTTTGCACCCAGAACTAGCTTCCTACTCCATCAAGAAGCAAATTACCATTCAAGACAGAGCAATTAATTCTTCTCCAAACTCCGCACATAGTTCTTGTCTACATAAGACATCTGATGAATAACTGCATTTTATTTAGCCTATGTATCTTCATCTTATATAGTTCGTTATTATTGGGAGTCCCTTGGGTTGCAAGGAGATCAAACCAGTCAATCCTAAAGGAAATCAACCCTAATATTCACTGGAGGGATTGATGCTGAAGCTCCAGTACTTTGGCCACTTGATGTTTAGAAGCTGACTCATTGGAAAAGATCCTGACGCTGGCAAAGACTGATGGCAAAAGGAGAAGGGGGAAGCAGATGATGAGATGGTTAGATAGCATCACTGACTCAATGGACATGAATTTAAGCAAACTCTGGGAGAGAGTGGAGGACAGAGGGGCCTGGCATGCAATAACAACAACAAAAAATTATTGGATTATTATTTATTATTTAAACAGTGCAGAGAAGACCTTGATTGGAGCTTCACAACTTTCAAACAGGGCTACAAAAGATGGATAAATCTGCAGTATCGACTTTCACTAATGAAATGTTGGCTGTAATCACATGCTAGATCACAGCTGTGTCCAGGCTCAGAAGACACTGGATCAGATAGTCTTCTGAAAGCAATTAAAACATTATATATATTATGTGATCGTCTTTCTTTCTGATTTGACTCTAAATGTGTTTAGGGAAGGAACTAGGGCCAACAGATCTTTGAATTCTCATCTATGAAGGCACATGGGTATCAAAATAAACGCATCAAGAACTAAATAAATATGCAGCAATTGGTTATTCCACACTTCAAAGTCAACAGCACGAGGCCCGAGGAAGCAAGGCCCATTGCTTCTGTTCCCCTTGCACTCTATGGCAATCGAGTCTGGACCACAATCACCCGTTCTCCACTTGGCTCTCAGAGGGGTCTTTTAAGGATGTGAAACTGCCTCTGTTGCTCCAGCTCCTTTAGAGAATTCAAACTCTTCAGGACGATCAAGGCTTTTTAGGCACCAGTTTCAGAGTCTTGCTTTCAACACTCTCTCCCTCGAAGTCTGCTCGGGTCCCACATGAACCAAACCTCAGCCTTCCACAGTCCTCCAGCTCCATTCGTTCGGCCAGGCCTATCTGCCTGTGACACACTCCTCGGGGAGCCCTTCTCTCCCTCCTCGACAAGTTAGGGGGTTCTGAGCTCTGTGTCACACACAGGATGCTGATGGCCAGGCCATTGGACTTACATTCCCAGAGCTCAGCACAGTGCCTGGCACAGGGTGAGGACTGACAGATTTGTACCGAATGAATGACTCTGTGGATGAATTTTAAAACAAAATCAGCAATTCCATTTTTTAATGAAAATAAACTATGGGCATTATTCCAGACAACTGTTGTCATTTAATACACAAAAGGCATTACATGTCAAAGCTATATTTATGAGACTAAGGAACTTAGTATTTTGTGCACTTTTGCGACATATCAAAATGTTCTTTAAGATTAAAAATTGCTGCTGTTGTTTGGTCACTAAATTGTGTCCGACTTCTTGCAACCCTGTGGACTGCAGCACGCCAGGCTTCCCTGTCTTTTCACTATTTCCCAGAATTTGCTCAAACTCATGAGCATTGAGTCGGTGATGCCATCCAACTATCTCATCCTTTCTTGCTCCCTTCTCCTGCCCTCAACTTTTCCAGCATCAGGGTCTTTTCCAATGAGTCACCTCTTCGCGTCAGGTGGCCAAAGATTAAAAACAGGGTTTCATAAAGTGAAATGCATCTTGTTAAAGTGGATGTAACCACTGAAGAAGAAACTTGCTTGAGGCTAAAAGGCAGACCAGGGCAGAAGGGAAAACTATTCCACGTCTGCCGTTATTTCATAGAGATGCCTATATAGCCTCTCCTTCAGGGTTCCTGTAACTGGGGAAGAGTGACAAGCGACCAGCTAGATTTCCCTTAAGCCAAGTTTAGTTACTGTTAACATTTCTGATTAATTAAGTAGTGAAGCTGTTTTCCAAAATATGTTAGGCTTGTGAGTGCTTGCTAAGTTGCTTGACTGTGTCCGATTAGAGACTACCNCAGGGTTCCTGTAACTGGGGAAGAGTGACAAGCGACCAGCTAGATTTCCCTTAAGCCAAGTTTAGTTACTGTTAACATTTCTGATTAATTAAGTAGTGAAGCTGTTTTCCAAAATATGTTAGGCTTGTGAGTGCTTGCTAAGTTGCTTGACTGTGTCCGATTAGAGACTACCTGGACTGTAGTCCGCCAGGCTCCTCTGTCCATGGAATTTTCCAGGCAAGAATACTGGAGTGGGTTGCCATTTCCTACTCCAGGGGATCTTTCCAACCCAGGGATCAAACCTGAGAATCCTGTGGCTCCTGCAGAGCCAGGCGGATTCTTTACCACTGAGCCACCTGGGAAGCTTGTTAGGCTCATCATTCTATAAAAACTAGGAATGTCTATGTATCTTTCTACATTAAGTTAAATCCCAAGAAACTACACCTGACTTAAACCTCTTAAAAAAGAATGCAGATGAGAAACTGAACGTGGTGACGAAGAGACATTAGAGAGGCAGAATGGGAGGACTTTTGAGTGATTTGGTATGTATGACTTGAAAGGGAGTTTTGTTGAATAAAACATAACTGAATCATAAGAGCTAATTTGGGAGGCTAGGGATGAAAAGGGGGGGATCAAGAATAGGCACTTGAATGGAATTTCCAGGAAAATGAACCTGATGTGAGGGGTGGGAAGGAAAGAGAAGAGGAAAGAGAAAAAAGGTAAAGATTTGATAGATTTTGTAAAAGCTCAACATTCAGAAAACAAAGATCATGGCAGTCAGTCCCATCACTTCATGGGAAATAGATGGGGAAACAGTGGAAACAGTGTCAGACTTTATTTTTGGGGCATCCAAAATTACTGCAGATGGTGACTGCAGCCATGAAATTAAAAGATGCTTACTTCTTGGAAGAAAAGTTATGACCAACCTAGATAGCATATTCAAAAGCAGAGACATTACTTTGACAACTAAGGTCCATCTAGTCAAGGCTATGGTTTTTCCAGTAGTCATGTATGGATGTGAGAGTTGGACTGTGAAGAAGGCTGAGTGCCAAAGAATTGATGCTTTTGAACTGTGGTGTTGGAGAAGACTCTTGAGAGTCCCTTGGACTGCAAGGAGATCCAACCAGTCCATTCTGAAGGAGATCAGTCCTGGGTGTTCATTGGAAGGACTGACGGTGAAGCTGAAACTCCAGTACTTTGGCCACCTCATGAGAAGAGTTGACTCATTGGAAAAGACTCTGATGCTGGGAGGGATTGGGGGCAGGAGGAGAAGGGGACGACCGAGGATGAGATGGCTGGATGGCATCACTGACTCGATGGGCATGAGTCTGAGTGAACTCCAGGAGTTGGTGATGGACAGGGAGGCCTGGCATGCTGCGATTCATGGGGTCGCAAAGAGTCGGACACGACTGAGTGACTGAACTGAACTGACTGATAACTAAGCTATGGTTTTTCCAGTAGTCATGTATGGATATGAGAGTGGGACTATAAAGAAAGCTGAGTGCCGAAGAACTGATGCATCTGAACTGTGGTGCTGGAGGAGGCTCTTGAGAGTCCCCTTTGGACTTCAAGGAGATGCAACCAACCCATCCTAAAGGAGATCAGTCCTGAATATTCACTGAAAGGACTGATGCTGAAGTTGAAACTCCAATACTGTGGCCACCTGATGCGAAGAATTACTCACTAGAAAAGAGCCTGATGCTGGGGAAGATTGAGGGGGGAGAAGGGGATGACAGAGGATTGAGGACAGAGTTTGAGCAGGCTCTGGGAGTTGCTGGTGGACAGGGAAGCCTGGCGTGCTGCAGTCTGTGGAGTTGGAAAGAGGTGGACACCACTGAGCGACTGAACTAATAATAAAATAAATTAGAAGGCTCAGAGAGTTCCTGGGTCAGGAAGATCTCTTGGAGAAGGAAATGGCCACTCAATCCAGTATTCCTGCTTGGAAAATACCACGGACAGAGGAGCCTGGCGGGCTATATAGTTCATGGGGTTGCAGAGTCAGACACAACTGAACAACTAACACTCTCATAACCTAGAGGACTCAGAGAATTCCTCTGAGCTCTCCAACAGCATCAGTGCACCCTAAAGAAGCTACTAGAATAATCATGGGAAAATATATGTATTAACTGCACTGAAATACCTTACAAACTTGGGTAATCAGAAGTTCTTCTCTGTAGGTCTTCCTTTTACATAAAAAACACATAATACACATAATTTGCATGAAAGTTTCATCCTTAAAAAGTAATTGAAATACTTATAAGGAAACAAATATGGCCCCTTTTAGCATATAATTCCATTAATATTAATGCAATGTTTTTTGTCATTTAAAAATTAAAAATATTCCTCAAAAAGTCGATTAATGGTTCAAAAATAATCCTGAATTTTAACAGGATTTCTTATCCCCCTCTTTTAAAACTATATATATGTATCTTTTTTTTTTTGCCAAAATAAGGTTTCTGGAAGTATAATTTCTATAATTAAAAAATTTACCATTAAAACTAAAAGGTGAAGATTCATAAAATATATGAGGATTTAAAGATAACAGCGAGCTACACAATTCTGGTATTTATTTTCATTGTTTAACACTGTACAGATTTCAGCATAAATTCAGCATTTATTCATTTCCATTTCTTTACAAGTAATATTCTCAGAAGCATTATTATTTTAGGAGATGGTCTATATGGGTTGGTTGAAAAATTTCTCAATGTGATGACGGTAATTCGTTTTCATGACTTAAGTAATTGAGACTAGTTTTAGTGTTATTAATTATAATTACATTATACTGTATTTCCAAAGGAAAACAGAATAAATATATCATAATCACTATAACCATACTGTAAAAAAACAGTGATTGCATATTAATTTTCATCAGTTGAGTCACATACCATTGCACTTAATGCCTTCAATATGTTTCAAGCTTATTATACAATAAGCACTGACTTTCACTTAGACTTGATAATTCATGGACTTTCTCAACCACAGTACTCAAGGTTCCATCTTAAATCATTATAGATGAGACTTGGGTTCGATCCCTGTCAGGAGAATCCCCCGGAGCAGGAAATGGCAACCCACTCCAGTATTCTTGCCTGGAAAACTCTATGGACAGAGGAGCCTGAGGGCCTACAGTCCATGGGGTCACAAAGAGTCAGACATGACAGAGAGCGCGCACGCACACACACACAGATTGTGCAGGGGGGAGAACACAGCTCTGTTTAAACACTCAAGAGATGGCCTGAACACATTTTAGTATGCTGGTGTCTCAAACAACAAGGTTGTGATATACATTCAACAAAGGCAGTTCATGACACCCGCTCACATCTTGTACAAACAGAAATCTGGGAGCAGGTATTAAGGCTACCCATTTTCTGCTAGATTATAAATTCCTTGAGGGTCAGGCTCATTTTCATAACCACCATGCACCCAGCACAATCCTGAATACTCTATGCTCTTGGAATGTGTCTAGGTAGAGTGAATAAAGTCTCTCCAGGAAGAAATAGGGGACAAGTATGTGAGAGTTATATGGCTTATAACAGCTCTATGCTCGGAAGTTCCCTGTGCTTCAGCTCAAAATTGGGCCCAGCTGGCTGAAAGCTCCAGGTGGCCCCCCTAGGAAATGTCATCCACGATGGGCAGGTACCCTCTGGGTCCCAGGCCTGAGCTTCAGGACAAAGCTGATTCCATCCAGTGTCTCAGTTTATAGTTTAGCAGTGTTCTAACACTGAATATATAAAACAGCTCCCAGAAACCCAGCTGCTGGGAGGAGAAAATTCCATCATCGTTACTGTCAATACTGCCAGGCCTCCTTTATAGGAATTGCTACATTCTGCTTCAGGACAGCTTCACATTGTGTGAATTTTGTTCCAATTATTTTTATCATCCTAAATCGAGCATTTATTGGTGGGTATACGCACTATGAGTACTAAATAACGCATCTGTGAATTCACACCCTCCTTTGCGTACAGATCAAAAGCAACTACATTTGAAGCTGGCCTCCAAAATTCCACGATTCTGAATAACTGGAAGAATATAGATGATCCTGTTTTTAAAAGTTTTCCCATCTGCTGAAATACAGGTGGAACTATTTGCTGAAAAAGGCCAATAGGTTATTTTGTAGATCCTATTTTCTCTTACTTCTCAGAAAAAGTCAAATGAATAAATATACAGTGGATCCTCCTAACAAACAGGAAATAACGATGATAAAAGTCAGAGCTCATACTTCTTGAGACTTGATGTCAGGCCTGCGAATAAGGGCTTAACCTGTTAACTTACCTAACAGGGATATGTTATAGGTCACTAAGAACTCAGTGTCTCAGAATTAAGTCCCATGGCCACACAGAAAAGGGAGAGAACTTGATCTGAACACAGACCCATCTGACTCTAAAACCAAAACACTAAACCACTGCGCTGATACAACCTCTGCCTGCTGGGATTTATAAGCATCCAACTCCCTAAAATGTGCCTTAAATTCAGGGTACTTAAACCACAGAGAGGCCAACCCAGGAGAGCTAACTGGTGAGTATGACACAGAACATTCATAACTCACTCCAATCTACGGGCCTCTTCAAAATTCCCAAGCATTCTTTCCTCTGTAAAGCCAACCTGCAGAATCTCCAGTATCTCAAATGATGAAAAGAGTTCTAACTTTCAGCTGAGTTAATGTACTCTGGAATCACATATTGTCCAAGCCTGTCTTCTTTCTCCTTGGATTTTTCCTGTGTGTGTACGTGTATATATCACAAACACAGGCACACACATACACACACACACACACACTCATACAAATACGCCACACAATGTCTCATTTTTGTTTAGTTGCTTTGTCATCTCCAACTCTTTGCAACCCCATGAGCCCCCACCAGGCTCCTCTGTCCACGAGAGTCTCTAGAAATACTGGAGTGGGTTGCCATGCCCTTCTCCAGGGGATCTTCCTGACCCAGGGATTGAACCCTTGTCTCCTGCATTGACAGGCGATTCTTTACCACTGAACTACCAGGGATGCACGATGCCATGCACACACTCACTTGCTCACTCAAACTAGGTAGCATTTCGAGAAACAAAAAGTGCCTACTTTATCTGAGTAAGTGTGTGCGTGCTCAGTCGTGTCTGACTCTTTGCGACCCTATGGACCGCAGCCTGCCAGGCTCCTCAAAGCTGGGGCCTCCTGTGTCTTTGCGTTGCAGGTGGATTCTTTACCGCTGAGCCACCGGGGAAGCCTTATCTGAGTAAGCTGCTGCATAATTAGGTGACTAACCTTTGCTTTATAGTTGGATAATGTTAAGTCAGCAGCATGATCTGAAGAAGAACCTTCTGTTTCAAAGATTCCCAATAGTCTATCGTGCAATATGAAATATTTTAAGAGTGACAGTGAATATTATATAATTTTTAGAAAGAATTCTAGAGATAGGATGGACTCAGGATGCAGGGAAAGCCAGGTGGAAGGGAATGCAGAGGAAAGAGTGACACTTAAGACCTTGACAGTTATTGTTAGCACCACTCGGCAATTAACCATGCACGAGATGAGAGTGGCTTCGCAGCAGTGAGTGAATCAACTCCTCTCCTCTTATTTAACTTTTCATATAGTGCTCTCTCAACCACACTAGAAGCTCCTCAACTGGCTAATTTGGCTGATGGATTAAACATGTCAGCTCCAGGTTTTCAGGTATCTCTCTGAACCTCACCATCCACGGCCGCATCACATTCCTAAACAAATGTAAAGCAGCACGCTAGAGTGTCACATCCATTTCTGTGCACCCTTCCATTCCCAGGATTTAGGGAAGTGACTGGTATATTTCGGACCATAATGAGTATTTGCTCAGTGGATCTAATCGTTCTTAAACAGCCAAAACTCACCTGAGAGCTTGTCAGAAGCGCAAAATCTCAGGCGCCACCACTCCAAGAATCTGATTCCATAGATTTGGACAGAGACCCTTGAATCTGAATACCCCTGCCCCAAGCCAGTACTTAGAAACGAGACCAAATGTAGACAGGTCCACCTGCTGCCAGGACTTCTGGGAAAGGTCTTTGGTCAGGGGAGTCTACGCTATTTGATCAAAATCCAGGGGAGTGGTGTAGCAGAGTTTTCCAAAGGAAAGACAAACAAGAACATTTATAAGAACAAAGCAGCTTATAGCACCCTCACTCTGCGGCATAAAGTTTTATTATGCTTTAACAAGGAGGGGAAAATGTGCATGTTTAGAACAGTTTTTGGAAAGGCAAGGGTCTTTCTTGCAGTGTATTTCTTGGGCACTGACAAAATTAATTTTCCTTTTAGAAAATCTGTTTGCTAAGTTGTAAGCTATAGTGGAGTCATGTTGGAAGAGATGTCTTTTTAATACATAAGAGTCCAAGTTTCTGATAAACCCAAAGAAACATAATGTACAAGCCATGCACTTGGTCTTGGCCCCTGACCTCCACTGTTTCAAGTCATGTACCTAAAAAAAGACATGTCAGGGAAGGGAGAAATTGCTTTTTAAAAAAGAGGTGCACAGGTTAATACAGAAGCTGTATATAAATTATTTTGAAGCAAGTACAAAGACAGCAAGGGCACTGTGGGAGAAAAATTCAGGCTGAGTTTCCTGAAGAGAAGGTGCCCAATAATGTCAGACCACATTATGTCACAACCGGCTGGTGCAGGAAAGTGCACTGGAGTCAGGCCCAGGGATCAAGCCTTACCCAGGGGCTCACCCTCCACTCAAAGCATGCTTTCAGATAAAGGCCTCGCCTATTAGAATTCTCGTGAAGCCACACAGCACTTGAGGACCACACAGAGAATGTCAGATTCCCGACAGCATGGACCCTAGGCATTGAGATTTAGGTTATGCCCTCTGGAGTCACTGGCCAAAGCTGCTTCAACTACTTGAAAAGGACCGTGTTTCAATTCAATTACAGACACGCAGCCCTCCTGGGTTTGCCAGATCTGCCAGCCCCTCCCACCAGGCGGACGCACTCTGCACGGGCTGGGGCTCTTAGATGCCCTCCCCATCTTCTTGTCCTGAGCTCCTTTTTCACACCCCGCTGCCAAAGGAAATGCAGAAACTGAGAAGCAAGTGTTCACTCGGGCAGCCCTCAGTGGCAGGCATCTATGTGAAGGTCTGGCCTCTAGCATGGAGGACTGGCTCACCCATGCGAGACTGAGAATGAGAGATGCTGAAACGGAGAAGCACAAGATGCCGTGGGTGACCCACAGTGACCCAATCAGACCAATGGTGTGGTAAGAACCAGCCCTGTTGAGAGCCTTCCTTGTGACCCTCTCCAGTTCCCAAGAGGAAGCTTTTTCATTTATTTATTTATTTATTTTTGAGCCAGAACTTGACTACTCTCTCTTTTGGCATTGGTGGGCCCAGGGCACCCAGCAGCTAACCCACCATGCCTTTTTTTGTTGTTGTTGCTAACTATGAATAAGCAGGTCTGTGGGATTCACACGAAAATCTCCTAACAGTACCTACATAAAACACACAGGGAAAGGGCAGAGGCAAAGACTCTCCTGCAGGGGGCGCCTTTTCACTTGGTTTCAAAACTGGGCTTGGCTGCAACACTCCCTTCTTTCAGGCAGGAGAGAAAGGACAGGTATTCATCTCTCTTTAGATGTGTAACTGACTTTCTTTGCCAAATATATGCAAGCATCGTTATGCTAATTAATATTACGCTCTTTGTAAAATATCCAATAACACACAATTGTAACCAGAAAAAACACAAGAGAATCTATTTGTGACAGGCAACTGAAAATACAAGGTCTGCTGCACAAATACTGAATTTTTCAGCCTTGTTAACCAGGGGAGGGGGCAGTCTTTAAAGATTTCAAAGTCCTCTGCAGAGTCAGCCCTAAGGAGTTACTCCTCCTGTGAGAAGCTGTGTCTTTTACTGGATCCCCAGGGAAAAAATACTGGGTGTATGAAGACAAAGGTGAAGGACAGGGCAGATGTTACAGGTGGGACAGGTGGGAAACACACAGAAGCTACCCTGCTGAGATCCAGATTTCCTCTATGAAGCAGGGTTAATGCTACTCACTGGATTATAGTGATACAAATGTCTCTTAGGACAGCCTAGCACACTTATTTCCCTTTTGTTTTTAAAGAAATACAATGCTTGCTCTTTTGTTCACATTTAAAACAGTTCTATATCTTGTATGTACAGGTACAGGATTTCCCTTTCACAATGATCATTATTGTTACCTTTAACTGTGAAATGTGAAGAATCACTTTTATTGTTCTTCCTGTTCCCAAAGCAGAAGCTGCTGGTTCAAAGAATCAGTATTTCAATGGTGAGAAAGGTCAACATTTGAATCACCGGTCATTATTTGAAGGAGGAAATTGATATCTGAATGAGGGGCACTTAATGGCTCCAACTTTCTAGATTCTGATAATTGAAAGAAATCTAGATTCTTGACCTTGATTCTAAAGGAAATCAGTCCTGAATATTCATTGGAAGGACTGATGTTGAAGCTGAAACTCCAACTTTGGCCTCCTGATGCGAAGAGCTGACTCATTTGAAAAGACCCTGGTGCTGGGAAAGATTGAAGGTGGGAGGAGAAGGGGATGACAGAGGATGAAATGGTGGGATGGCAACACTGACTTAATGGATATGAGTTTCAGTAACTCCGGGAGTTGGCGATGGACAGGGAGGCCTAGCATGCTGCAGTCCATGGGGTCGCAAAGAGTGGGATTGAATTGAGCTGAACTGACTTAGTTAATTCAAGGCTCCAAACATCTGTTACTTCACCTGATTGCCCTCTCCTTCCACGGTTCCTCGTGCACTCAAGGGTTTCCTTAGGGGAAATGAGATGTGTTCATCTTCTTCCCTAGACTTTCACATTTTCTCCTTTCCTACTTGACAATGGAAAGCTCACTGGAATTCTAGAAGCGAGCACACATGTAACCCAGCTGTCTTTAAGCTCCTTCCAGTATTATACTTTCAAACAAAACAGCATTATTTAATTAACGGCATTTTCATCACTCACATTTGACCCAACATTTCTGCCATCACCTTCACTATACTGAGCACTAGATACCAGGAACCACCAGTACCGCCTCTGAGATTATTCAGAATCCTCATCTGTCCTGCTGTGAGGCTGAGAAACTGCTGGTGCCTGAACAAAGCACATGTTACTGTACAGATGACCAGTATTTGGGACGCATGATTCACCAAGACCCACAGGTCCTCTTGGCGGCCCTGGTTCTGTGTGCTATGACACCCCCTGGACATGGGACTAGCTGAGAGTGCGTGATGTTTTCTCCCAGGCGGGCAGTTAGCAGTCCTTCTCATTTCACTCTTTTGCTGGCAGAGTGACTTTGCTGCTGTCAGACTGCATTATGGATATTAGCTCTTGAATGAGCTGTAACTTACTGCAATTGAAAATTCATAACACAAAGACAATTTCATTGGGCCCTGTCAACTGTTTAATACACACTTCCATGAGTCTGCAGGATCCTGTGGGTTTTTTAGGCACTACACCTGGACTGCCCACAACTGCTGAGTTACAAAAGAGGTTTATGTTCGTTGGTTGGCTGTGCTCTTAAGCCAATCCAGCCTCACTGTGATGAAAGCATGTCCCTACTTCCTTCCCTTGAGATTCTACTTTCTTGTATACAAGGCCTTTGCCCTCTTAATAGCATAACCTGCTTATAAACACTGGCACAAGTAGAGAAATAAGATGACAATCATTAACATTCACCTACAGGCTGATTTGAAATATTAGATCTTCGGTAAGAAATACATGTTTTGTAAGAAGTAACATGGATCATCTTCCCTTTTTCTTCCTTGTTCTTGACTACACAGTGATGGACGTGTTTAACTGGCAGTGAAATTCTTAAAATCCAAGCAAGAAGGAGGAAGCAAGGAACCTGGATAAAATAGGATAACCTGAGGATAACCAACTTGGACACCTATTTGCACACAGATATAAACGCTACCTTTTATAAAAATCTTTTGAATAGTAAGTCGTCCACTTTTTTTTTTTTTTTTAATTAAGAGTTTTGTCCACAAACACAAGACTTAAAACTCAATATCCATCCAAAATATTGCTTGGAACCTGCTCTGAGTTTTATCTATGAATTAGTAGAAAGCCAGTTCTTTCCTTAGAAGTGCCGGCTATTATGACTAACCAGCTACAAAACTAGATCTCTGGGCCAACCCTTCAAATCATGTTCTTGCTTTCACCATGGAGCCTTCTGTTTCCCTGAAAAACAAACAAAGAAACAAACAAACAAAAAACCCCAAGGTCAACTGATTACTGAGCTACAACTAGCTGCAAAGTGTAGCTCAGGTATAACAGTTTATCCTACGTTAACAGAGCTGAGGGTGTCTCATCCCGTTTCATGGTCCATATTAAGCCAGGACAAAAGTGATGCTGGGAGGAGGTCTGAGCCTCGAGAATGGGGAAAGATTCTTGGTCCACAGACCTGTACTGGTTGTTATTTGATATTTTCAGACTTTACAAACCAAAATGAATGCAGAGGGGGCATCAGAGTCAGCTTTCAGAACAGGTCTGTGAAGTGCAGGATAAGTCCCAGCAACTAAGAGGAACGTTTCTCCTGCTGCAATGATGAGAACTCAGAATTGGACAGAAGTCCTGCAAAAGTGTCACGATACTCTTCCTTCAGTGACTGAGTATACAGTATCCATAAGGGGCCCCAGGGGTTCTCATGCTTCTTGGTACAATGTGTTCTCCACAAACCTCAACAAATGAGAGTTGGCTTCCTTCAGGACACGCTTCAAAGGCATCGTGAGCTTCAAATTTGTCTTTTTGTCCCTGGGCTTCTAAGGCATCGTGTCAACATTATACCCAACGTAATTACTGTCCTGCCAAGTCTTCAAAGAAGTCAAATATCCAAACTTTCAAGCTGCTACATTATGAACTTTTTTCAGTGGAACTGCAATTTGATGGCAAGCTTTTTAAATTTATTTTACATTATTTTTTGGTTTAATACCACAACACACAGATAACAAAGGTCAAGCTTGTCTTGGGTGTTCAATGCATCTCTTCCAGTTAATAAGCAGACGCACTAAAATGCAGCTTTAGGGGTTTGTCATATTTCCAACACTGGATGTAATGCTGTGTTCTGAGTTTCAATATCTAGTTTGTATAAACCAGTAGTGGGGGCTTCCCTGGTGGCTCAACAGTAAAGAAATCACTTGCTAATGCTGGACACATGAGTTTGATTGCTGGTCTGGGAAGACCCCACAAGCCATGGGGCAACCAAGCCCATGCACCACAACTACTGAGCCTGTGCCCTAGAGCCTGAGAGTTGCAACTACTGAGCCCACGTGCCGTGACTACTGAAGCCCATGCACCCTGGAGCCCATGCTCTGCAAAGAGAGAGGCCTGTGCACTGTACCTAGAGAGTAGCCCCCACTTTCCAAAACTAGAGAAAAGCCACACAGCAAGGAATACTCAGCAGCCATAAATAAATTAAAAAAATATAAAAAACCAATAGTGAAAGGGTATAGCAGAAAAAAGAAACTGACATTTAGTGGACTGGTAACAGAATAGGTTTCAGTAACATTCATGTACCCCCAAACTATTCAATCAGCATTTATAAATGCAAATGCCAACATGCAAGTATGCACACATGTACAAATACATACACCTATACAAAAACACTCCTTATTGCAAATAAGTGTATTGCATACACCTATATAAAGACACTCCTTATTGCAAATAGATGTATTGCATACACTTATACAAAAATATTTATTGCAAATAAAAACAACAAAAATACACTTCCTTATTGAAAAATTCAGATTGAAATTGAAGAAAGTAGGGAAAACCACTAGAACATTCAGATATCACCTAAATCAAATCTCTTACAATTATACAGTGGAAGTGAGAAATAAGATTCCAGGGATTAGATCTGATAGGCAGAGTGCCTGAAGAACTATGGACAGTGTTTGTGACATTGTACAGAAGGCAGTGATCAAGACCATCTCCAAGAAAAAGAAATGCAAAAAGGCAAAATGGTTGTCTGAGGAGGCCTTACAAATAGCTGAGAAAAGAAAAGAAGCAAAAGGCAAAGGAGAAAAGGAAAGATATACCCATTTGAATGCAGAGTTCCAAAGAACAACAAGGAGAGATAAGAAAGCCTTCCTCAGTGATCAATGCAAAGAAAGAGAGTAAAACAATAGAATGGGAAAGACTAGAGATCTCCTCAAGAAAATTAGAGATACCAAGGGAACATTTAATGCAAAGACAGGCACAATAAAGGGCAGAAATGGTATGGACCTAAGAGAAGCAGAAGATATTAAGAAGAGGTAGTAAGAATACAAAGAAGAACTGTACAAAACAGATCATCACGACCCAGATGATCACCATAGTATGATCACTCACCTAGAGCCAGGTATCCTGGAATGCGAAGTCAAGTGGGCCTTAGGAAGTATCATTACGAACAAAGCTAGTGGAGGTGATGGAATTCCAGTTGAGCTATTTCAAATCCTAAAAGATGATGGTGCTAAGATGCTGCACTCAATATGCCAGCAAACTTGGAAAACCCAGCAGGGGCCACAAGACTGGAAATGGTCCATTTTCATTCCAGTAGCAAAGGAAGGTAATGTCAAAGAATGTTCAAACTACTGCACAATTGTACTCATCATTGGATTGAAANTCCTAAAAGATGATGGTGCTAAGATGCTGCACTCAATATGCCAGCAAACTTGGAAAACCCAGCAGGGGCCACAAGACTGGAAATGGTCCATTTTCATTCCAGTAGCAAAGGAAGGTAATGTCAAAGAATGTTCAAACTACTGCACAATTGTACTCATCATTGGATTGAAAAAGCAAGGGAGTTACAGAATAATATATACTTTTGCTTTATTGACTGTGCCAAAGCCTTTGACTGTGTGGATCACAATAAATTGTGAAAATTCTTAAAGAGACGGGAATATCAGACCACCTGATCTGCCTCTTGAGAAATCTGTACGCAGGTCAAGAAGCAACAGTTAGAACTGGACATGAAATAACAGACTGCTTCCAAATAGGAAAAGGAGTACATCAAGGCTGTATATTGTCACCCTGCTTATTTAACTTCTATGCAGAGTACATCATGCAAAATGCCAGACTGAATGAAGCACAAGCTGGAATCAAGATTGCCGGGAGAAATATCAATAACCTCAGATATGCAGATGACACCACCTTTATGGCAGAAAGTGAAGAGGAACTAAAAAGCCTCTTGATGAAAGTGAAAGAGGAAAGTGAAAAAGCTGGCTTAAAACTCAACATTCAGAAAACAAAGATCATGGCATCTGGTCCCATCACTTCATGGCAAATAGATGGGGAAACAGTAGAAACAGTGCCAGAATTTATTTTTGGGGGCTCCAAAATCACTGCAGATGGTGACTGCAGCCATGAAATTAAAAGATGCTTGCTCCTTGGAAGAAAAGCTATGACCAACCTAGAAAGCATATTAAAAAGCAGGGACATTACTTTGCTAACAAAAGTCCATGTAGTCAAAGCTATGGTTTTTCCAGTGGTCACGTATGGATGTGAGAGTTGGACTATAAAGAAAGCTGAGCACTGAAGAATTGATGCATTTGAACTGTGGTGTTGGAACAGACTCTTGAGAGTTCCTTGGACTGCAAGGAGATCCAACCAGTCCATCCTAAAGGAGATCAGTCCTGAATATTCACGGGAAGGACTGATGCTGAAGCTCAAAATTCCAATACTCTGGCCATCTGATGTGAAGAACTGACTCACTGGAAAAGACTGATGCTGGGAAAGACTGAAGGAAGGAGGAGAAGGGGACAACAGAGGATAAGACGGTTGAATGGCATCATCTACTCGATGGGCATGAGTCTGAGTAAGCTCTGGGAGTTGGTGATGGACAGGGAAGACTGGTGTGCTGCAGTCCAAGGGGTAGCAAAGAGTTGGACACAACTGAGCGACTGAACTGATATAAAAACACACAGGCATGTGCGTAGTGTTAGTCACTCAGTCTTGTCCAACTATTTGTGACCCTGTGGACTGTAGCCAGACAGGATCCTCCATCCATGGGATTCTGCAGGCAAGAATACTGGAGTGGGTTGCCATGCCTTCCCCCAGGGAGTCTTCCCGACTCAGGGATCAAACTCAGGTCTCCTGCACTGCAGGCGGCTTCTTTACTGTCTTCTTTAGCATCAGTCTGCTTCAGCATCAGATTTGCTTCAGCATTAGATCTGCTTTAGCATAAGTCCTTCCCATGAATATTTTGAAAGCCCAGGCATATGCATATACAAACATATAAAGATTATGCTAGCAGTGCTGTAGGAATAAAAATTAAAAACCATATTATACTCCCCAAAATCCATCATTTGGTTAGAAATATGAAAATTATTTACATTCTAGAATGCAAGACCATTCATATAAATACATATGTTGCATACATATATCTTCCCATACCTAAGATATACACACACACACACACACACATAGAGATATGTATATATACTTCAGATCTCTCCACTTATGATACAAAGTAGAGACCAATGCCTTAGAAGAATAACGTGCCAGTCGGGGCATCAGAAGAAGAAAATACAACTTCAGCTCCTACCTCCTGTTCACCTCATGAGACGGTCCTGTTCCCCTAAGGGTTTAAGCACTAGGAAAACTGCGAGCCGTAGTAACGCTGGCATAAAGTGCTTGCGGAAAGATGGGTGAAAGTATGAATGGGCACCAGTTCTGAAGAGAAGGTTCCCTGGGATATGAAATAAACTGTGAAGGCAAAGGCTCAGAAGATTAGAAGGCCACAGGAGATGCTAACTGCCAACAGCAGGTACATCAAGAAATCTGCCAAACGTCAAAGACCCACTCTGCATCCACGGATAGTGAAAGAATGGAAGAAAATGGTCCCGAGACATTTCATTTTGTGTATCACTGATTGTCACACAATCCTGTGCAAAGAATATTAATCAACTGGAGCCAAAATTAACCAAGAGAAAGACAATTTTTTTTTAATACACATCACCGATGTTTCTTTTTATTTTCAGAAAATAGCTGAAAAGAAGACCCATGGACATAACTATTTACAAATACATATGCACGTGTTCACATATCTGCTTTCCTGGAGATGCGCCAAACTCCTCTCAGACTCCTAGTTTGCCTAACATTATAACCCACTTCTGCAAGGGCTGAATTGATATTTTCCTAAATGTACTACTTCTAAGTCCACTGTTGACATCTTGAAATGTATGAATAGTTAAGAGTGAGAAGAAATACGTGCTTCAGAAATGTAAGGGGGATCCTGGGCTCTGGGACGATTCCTAAGTTACCACAGAAAAAGTTGTGAGTGATGATGGATATAAATTCAGAAGGAAGAACTAGGAGCTCAGGTATGGGTATTCTCTCTTTCGAGACATGGGTCATCCCCACTGAATAGTCTTTCCACCCACCCGGTTCACGACAGTACATTCTGGTTACTCAGAGGCTGTGTGAAGTGGCTCAAGTTACCAAAGCCCTAGGATTTCCCATGTTCTGTCCGCTGGGCAGAAAGATCGTATTCTGAGTGATGGAAGGAAAACCTGAGGAAATATACTAAAAATGGTAAGCGGGGTTGACAGAAGATTGAGATGAACGGTCTGCACTGGTTAGAAGCTGCACGGACCCAGCAAAGGCTGCGATGTTAAAAACAGGAAATTAGAGTCAGCGTTGGGGGGTGACTCTGTTCCAAGAAGAGCAGACGTATAAGTTAAGCTGCCAAGGCAGACGTCAGAAACAAACAGTACAGGTGAGTTTTAGGAGACAAGTCAACACTTTAGTGGGGGCAGCAGGGATTTAAGGCTACGGTGACAAAGCTAGGAGGCGGGACGGCAAACCCGAGAGGTGACAGGCAGGGTGACAAAACGCTGCCGCTGCTGACTTAAGAGCATCCACTCTGGACCACTGTGCCACCTGAGAGCAACTTGAAATGAGCAAGGTGCGTTATTAGATAAGAGATCATTGGTTTACTAAAAAAGGCAGTGAGTGGAGGAACTCGATCTCTCACTGGAAGAGTCTTCAAAGTGACGCTGTGCAGGCTGAGCTATGCTTTCTCAGCTGCTCGTTTCCGAGCGTGGAACTCGCCTTTTCTTCACCAAATGAATCCATCCTAAACCTGCCTCTCTGTCTCCATTATCTCCTACTCAAGGGCTTTCTCCTATGGCCACATTATAAATAACAAAGGTCATGAAATCATCCCAATTCCTGGCTCACAGAAGTTTGGATGTGTGTCCAAGCAAATTAATTTTACAGCCAGCAAGAGACAGGACTCTCCCTCCTACCCAAGCCTCTCTGCTCAGAGGTGGGTTTGCACAGAACCTGCTGTTTCATGGTCTATGCTTGGCTGGGGCCCGAGGTCCTCATCCCATGTTTCCATAAGTTCTTTGACCTGATCGGTCAATTTCAAGAGAGAGACCCTTGAACCTGAGACGATCATTATTAATGGTCCAGCTAAGTGGTTCCTATTAGAAAAGAAGCCATTTAGACTGAAGTAACTTAGAAAACAGGGCTTCCCAGGTGGCTCAGTGGTGAAAGAATCAGCCTACCAATATAGGAGACGAAGGTTCAATCCCTGGGTTGGGAAGATCCCTTGGAGAAGGAAATGGCAACCCACTCCCATATTCTTGCCTGAAAAATTCCATGGACAGAGGAGCCTGGTGGGCTACAGTCCACAGGGCTGTAAAAAGTTGAACACAACTGAGCGACTGCACACACACGTGCAACTTGTAGAACAATCTCATGCAGCATGTGGGGAAATTCCACCCTGTGCCTCTTCGGGATCTCCTGTTTTTCCAAGGAAGTGAAGCTTTGTCAGCATTTTCTTCCTCCAAACCTTTTCTAAGAAAGCACTCAAACTTTTCTTTAAAATGCATGTATGTGAATCCAAGGGAAATACAATGTTGTCCAATGGTACAGACAGTTAATTAGCAGAGGAATTTATGAAGATGAATCAGAGGGATTTTCATTCTGTTGAACATCTTTTGAAATTTCCTATACAGTTACAGGTTATAAGCTCCCTGAGAGCAAGGACTGAGTATGTCGTAAGAACCACTATGTACCCAGAACTTAAGAGTGTCTGGCCCAGAGCAGGCATCCTCAAATATGTGTTGTATAAATCAATGGGAAAAAGTGACAATGCTTTATTATATTTTCTATCGGCCTGACATAAATGATCACTAAATTCTGGGAAATTTTTAAACACTTTAACATCACACTTCTAAATGCTGAATCACTTTCTGTTCTAGATATGAAACACCTGAAGTAAATTATATGCATATTTGGACTGCAATTTATTTTCAACGGAGCAACCTTTATCCCAACCCATTTCCATCTTTATTAGGAATAAAGAAGCTAAGTGATACCATCCTTTTCTCAAACAGGCACGAAAACATTTGGAACTAATCGCATTTCACAGGAGAGTCATGAAGAGCAAGCATGGCCACATTAGATGTGTGTAGGGGTACACGTGCATAGGAATCTCTCATTTTTCAGCACTGGGAGCGTGAAATGGAGAGGAGGGGGGCGGGAAGAGGGAGGGAGGGCCTGCCCGTCTTCAGGTTTCTCTATTAGCTTCTTAAGTTTCCCCACGCCTTTCAGCTTCGCCAGAATTATGTCTCCAGATTAAGATCTGGCAGAAGTACACCCAGGTTGTGACCCATCACTGTCCTCATCACTGGAGAAGGCTGGCCTTCGCGTCCCATGACAGAAGTGGCCGGCTCTCCTCCATAAAAAGCAAGGATCCCTTGCTTGTTAAGGAATTGGCCCAATACAGTTTTCAGCACCAGAGATGTCACACAGTGTCGTCACCAAACCCTCGGCCTTCACCCTCTGCCACAACCCTGCCGCAGACCTGGGCTCCCCAACCTGCCCTGTCTGTCTCAGAGTCAAGGCTCTGTTTCCTCAGGACTCTGCCTCTCAACTCCAGGTTTCCTTCTGCCGGAGGATGGATTTTATAGCTGCTGCACACGGGGAACAGGAACAGCGTGTGCAACGATGCCCATGAAGGGCTGAGGGGAAATGCTTGGGGATGGAGAGCACGGCTCACAGAGACTTGGAGACCTGTATGGAGGTGCGGGGCTTGGAACTGCCCACTTCATGCCCCCGAGGATGGCCCTGTAGAGCATCCTCGTGCCCAAGGACACTGTGGGGACTCTGGATCCTCCCGGTTGTGGAAGATGCCTCTTTGCTTCACGTCTGTGACTTCTATTCCACCATCCGGCACTGCAGACTCAGGGAGCAGGGAAAACCGGGAACTCCAGGGGCCAAATTTATCTGCCCCTGTTTTTCTTTTTTTCTTGGTCACTGGAGGGAGAGTGACACTCAAGGTTATATGCTGCAGGCCCAGAACTTACACCTGTGCTACTAGGTCCCGGGAAGGACGCTCCGATGCCCACCCCCACTGGCTCAGAAGCCCTGCTCCCAGCGCCCACAGATCAGTTATTTCCTTCCATGCCAGTGACTTCAGACTCTAAAATACCTTCCTGTATTCGTGTTCAAGACTCTACGTTTCCGGGGGACAAAAATCACATTTTGCAGGCTGCCAAGCTTGGCTAATGTCCATACTTGATATATACAAAGAATACTCTTAACACTTCATATGAGACAACTTTTCCCCCCAAATGGCTTGATTTTCAGGGGCCCATTCCTCGGAGTTTCAAAGAAACATATCTAACACAGAACTACATTCTGAAGACTTTCTGCATCACCACACCTGGGTGGCTTTCTGCAGTCGCTGTTTGGAGGGGACAGCTGGCTGCAAACTGGCAAAGAGTCGATTGATTTTACTATTTGGTTTTTTGACTTTGTCTAACAGGCAATTTCTGAACATCATAAAAGCTTTCTTAATTTGGCTCCGTATTGTGTAAAGCAGCTGTCCTTGGTTACTAAACTGATTAGTAAGTGGTTTATATTATTCTAATGGTTGCCATCGTAATTGCAAAAAAAAAAAAAAAAAAAGTCGAGTGAATAAGGCTGCAAAGTAAGGCTGCTCTGCCCAGTACTGGGGGTGGCAGGATGTCGCCTTCAGGAAGGAGTCAGGTCTATAGCCTGGGCCTTGCTGCAAAGACCCACCTTCCAAAGACACTGTTCCAAACACCAATCAATGCTATGCTGTTAAAAAATGAATGTTCCCTGTTTAGTAGCTTTCTTAAGAAAGATGATGGAAGGCAGGGGGAAAACCAAAGGCAGGTCCCAGAGATGCTGTAATCACCTGGACTTCTCACCTGGATCTGAAATGCACCAGACCCTTTAAACTGGGTCCACATTCTGCCATGATGCTCGCCATCCGGTGATCTGGCAAGTATGGACAAAACATGTCCCACCCCCTTCAGTCTGCACGAGCTGAGCTCTTCCTTGAGAAGTCAATTTCCTCAGTAAGAGGCATAATAATTTCCATGAAAGACATCCCTGTCATCAGAGCCTCTCTCTCAGCCTGCTGGGTTCTACATACTCAGAATAAGACCTCCTGAAAGACAGTACTGGAAAGGCCCTTCATTCAGAGACAGCACCACTATTCTTCCCCAAATGAAAGGCTCGAGGCAGCAAGGAAAGATGAACCTCTCAGCACTGGGTACGTTTTCTTCATCGCATTCACTGAAATTTGTAATTTATATGGATTTTTTGTGCCTATTTGCCTAGTGCCTACCTGCCTGCCTCCTTGATTTGACCATCAGCTCCTTGAGAGCACAGACCAGCTTTGCTTTTGCTGATTCTTGTTTCCCCAGCAAAGCATGGAATCTGGCACTTAGGAGGACTTCAAATGTTAAACAAGGGAGAGAGGGAAGAGAATTGGAGGGGAGCCAAAGAAGGAAGGAATGGGCCCCAAGGTAGAAAATGCTACCTCCTGGCTGGCATTCTTCTAGAATTTGCCTAATTCCTTTCACGTGAACACCCCAGACCTACGAACATGCAAACATCTTACATACGTTTATATTCAGAAGCCCACAGAGAGGGGCCAGGCTCAGAAAATACTAAGATAGGTCTTAAAATTTTATTTCAACCATGTAATTGGGCCCATCAAGGGAGAAATTGGTTTTCTATGCCTGGAAATTGGTGGGAATTTTATTATTTCTGAATTTGCAAAAATAGCATTGAGTTGAAAAGTCCAACTGTGTCAACTTCACAGCTTCCCAGCCAGGTCTGGGTCTACAGTGGTGCTTTCTGTCCCCAACAGCAACATGCCTTGGCAGCTAAGGCACAGAAACCGTATCGACTCTGAGCTCATTTACAGGCAGTATGGCTACCTGCAAGCTCACGATGGTTCTGCAGATGGACACGCTTTAAAAGCTGTTGATTCGAGAGGCACTGGTTGGCTGATCTGTGCAGTTTTTGAACTGCACCTGCAGTAATTTTGCATTTCAAGGACTGCAGGCTTCAGACAGGAGCACCAGTGAAGGATCTGTAAGAGCCTCAGCACTCTCTCTAGAACTGCTCCGGGGCTGGCTACAGCTCTTGTCCTTTCCCAGAGGGTAATCTAGGAAATCAAGAGCCCACCCACCAAAGCGGATGGAGGCACTGGGTGGGGTAGAAAAGGGTGGGGATGCTGGAGGATGAATTGAGAGGCCCCAGATGCAGGAAGAGTGAACGCAGAGCCTCTTCCCATCTCCCTGCTGAGTGGAGCTTTCCCATTGGCTTTCGGCTTTTTGAACAGTGGAAGCTGGTTCTTGGAGGTGGGTCTTTGGTGATGCTTAAGATGAGCAGGAACATCAGTCTCAAAGACTGTGGGGCTGAGAGTGTTTCTGAACATGGTGAACGATGTCTGAAGCCTGACTTGCTCCTGGTAAATCTCTTCTTACTCAAAATGATGAAATCCTGTTAGAACATGGAGAATCTAGAGCAAAACTCAGCAAAGCTTTTCTCCTCAAAGGAAGGAGGAGCACAGGGAATGGGGACAGCCTGGCTCATTGAGAAATCTTGCTCCCTGGCACGATAATCAGGCATCCTTTCCTTCACCAGAGCGTACATGAACAGCTAAGTACGCAAGCATTCTCTCTGCAATGGCTTCCACTTCCAGGTACAGAAACATCACCAACTCAGTATTCCCTGGACCTGGCAAGAGTGCCTGACGTACACAGGCTCAAAGGGCGTCTGTGACTTGCACCAGCCTCTCCCTTGGCCTGTGCATTCAGCACCATACCTGGTCCGACCAAAGCCGGCATGATCGGGAAAATTTGCTGCTGGCGAATCGCAGCATAAAAAAAGGAAGGAAATTGTCTGGGGAGTAGCCCACGACTTGGAGAAGGCAATGGCATCCCACTCCAGTGTTCTTGTCTGGAGAATCCCAGGGACGAGGGAGCCTGGTGGGCTGCCGTCTATGGGGTNTTTGCTGCTGGCGAATCGCAGCATAAAAAAAGGAAGGAAATTGTCTGGGGAGTAGCCCACGACTTGGAGAAGGCAATGGCATCCCACTCCAGTGTTCTTGTCTGGAGAATCCCAGGGACGAGGGAGCCTGGTGGGCTGCCGTCTATGGGGTCATACAGAGTCGGACACAACAGCAGTAGCAGCAGCCCACGACTATAGGCAACTATCAAAGCGCATTAACTTCCACTGTATGTAAATAAAACCTTAATAAACAGAAGGAGAGGGCAGACTTCCCTGGTAGCCCAGTGGTTGGGAATCCACTTGCCAGTGCAGGGGACGCGGGTTGGATCTCTGGTTCAGGAAGATCTGACACGCCGTGGAGCAACCAGGGCTGTGAGCCACAGCTACCGAGCCTGTGCTCCAGAGCCTGGGAGCCGCAACTCCTGAAGCCCGTCACTCTGGAGCCCACGCTCCTCAAGAAGAGATTAGGCCCCACTCGCCCCAACTAGAGAAAGCCCACGTGCTGCAGCAAAGACCCAGCCAAACCAAAAGTAACGTTTAAAAAAAATTAAAACGGAGGAGAAAAATCCAGCACCCCAAGTAAGTAGCACTGTCAGGATCCGAACCCAGATATCCCGTTTGATCTTTACCGAGGGAGGCTGAAAGCAGTTTTCATGCCCCTCTTAGCCACTGGCATTTCTTTTATGAAAAGCCAACTTGAATCCCTTGCCCGTTTCTTTATTGGGGTTTTGGGTTTTTCAGATATAACTTATGGGGGATTTTAAAATATTAAAATACATTAACTTTGTCAATAAAAAGAACCTCCAGATTTGTAATACAAACATGACATTTCTGACCACGACATTTCATCTTGAAATTGATAGAATAAGTTATTAATGGTTAGACTATGTGAGGGGGAACCATAAATTTGATTGGTGTTATAATAAAATTTTTTTCTCTTAAACAATTAAAAAAAAACGTTATGAAAGGGTCTGTGAAGAAAGTGCTTGTCACCAGCTTTCACAAGAAATTATGGATGCTGTCCTGAATCAAAAGAAATTTCCTAGCTTGCTCGGAGGGAGCTGGTTGACAGCAACTGTTCCTCAAGAAAGACGGAAGGAGGTCAAGTAAAACCTGACTTTTAGGAAGCATGTCTACTGAACTTTCCTAACTCGGTTTACTGCTCTATTTTATCAGACCCTCGTAAATAGACCTGTTCAAGTTTACTCAACGTATCTCCAATTTCAGGGTTACCAAAAAACGAAACAAAAAAAACAGACCTCTGGACTCTCAACCCTTCATTAATCCAGGGAGATGGAAGGTGTCAAGGTTTCGATGCTGCTCTGGTGCACTTTTTATTAAAGAATCACAGGTCCCCATCTAGCATCAGCCTCATTTATGCATCTGGTAACCGGAGGGTGGCCTGGGCACGCGCCTTGAGATGCTCTGTCTGAGCGTCTCCACTCACCTTTCCTGATAAAGTCACCCTTGGAGACAGGCAGGGGACAGGCTCCTCCACCCTCATTTCACAGAGGGTGACAGTGCAGTTAAGCGACTTGGGAAAGGTCAAACAGCCAGTCGCTGGTCAGGACCAAAACAGAATCAGGTTTGCTGACCCAGTGACGCAAGGACAAGAGAAGTGACTCCTGAGCTACACACCAACATGACAGGTTTTAATCGTCTCATCCTTGGACAGACCGAGCTGAGGCATGGAGCTGGCTTAACGCTGTTCTTGGTACATACACATGAGAGGCTGTGGAACTGCTGGGGGAAACCCAGGGCCAAGAATCCCAAAGTGGGTAACTTATAGCTTTCCCACTGGCTAGCTTTAACCGTATGCAAAAATCAGGGGCTGCTATGGCTCAGTTTTTCTCTCTGTGAAATGGGGGACCCTGCGGACTACTTCTCGAATACACCAATCTTGTAACAGAAGTATGTTATTCAGGAGTGCTGAGACAGAAAGCTTTGGGGATGGAAGGATGAATACGGTTTGGGGGTGGGCATGACATGGTGATAATAAACCAGAGAAGGCAAATCGTGAAAACACTACACTGCACCTTTGATTAAGACTGAGAACAGGAATAGGGAAGCAGCACACACTTAAATGGGGCTCACCTTTACAACTGGGCTGCGATCCCTCAGTTTGGGCACTGCTAAAAACCAGCCCCTTTGCTGGGCACTGGGCTTGACATGGGGCCTAATTTCTTTCACAGACATGTTTATGCTTCTGCAAAACCACTCATAAGAAAAGAGTTTTTAATTACTATTTGTAGAGCATCGAAGACAATTAAATGCTTGTGATTACCCTTTTGTTTTTTAAAAACATAGAACCAGAGTAGTAAACATTTCTTCACAGCCATTAGAGGAAAATGCCTTTAGAAGCAGAATGCTCTGAATACATTCTGCCTTATAAAAAATGTATAAAAGGATAGCACAGAAAAAGGCTGTGAGGCATGACACAGCCCGACCATGTTGTGCATGCATGAGTTAACCGGGACAAGATCAGAACCAAAGCTGAGATTAAGCCTACCCACCCGGAGCCCAGGCCTGGGAGCTCCAGCCTCACCCAGCTTGGGGTCAGTGGTGGGGCCGCTCCAAGGTACCCTTTTCTGGAGAGTCATCCAGTTTAAAAGTTATGTATCCACCCAGAATGGAGACTCTGTTCCCCATTTTAATGTGAACAGGGGTCATGTTCCTATCATGATCCCATCACATCCACAGTCTTTGTTTCGATCATGAATATTAAAGAGTTAAACATAAACCCCCAATAGGTCGTATGGCTTGACCTCAAATGACACCCACATCTCGAGGCAGTCTCCAGAGAACTCACAGGCAGTAACACGAAATCCAGGGAAAGGCCAAGACCCCCTTGGGCACTGCTGTCACTGGAGAACCACCAGTCTCGGGGAAGGATGCCTGGCCCATTTCCACGGTGCTTTGCACTCTTAGAACATTTTGACTTCTGTGACATCATCATACCCACGTGGCAAATGAAAGCAACTCGGGCAGCTCTTCTCAAGTCACACGGCTAGTAGATGTCAGCATTCAAGGCAGGCCTTTTAAGCCAGCACACTTCGCATTCAGTAAAAATCTCTTACCGGTCTTAATATAAAGGGGTGACTGGAGAGATGATACAAAGGAATGAAATTCATTGGGTTACAGGGACTTTTATCACTGGCTGTAGGTAGGGCTTCCCAGGTGGGGTAGCGATAAAGAATCTGTCTGCCAATGATGCAGGAGACCCAGGTTCAATCCCTGGGTTAGGAAGATCCCCTGGAGAGGGGCATGGCAACCCATTCCAGCATTCCTGCCTGGAGAATTCCATGGACAGGGGAGCCTGGGGCTGGAGCTACAGTCCATGGGGTTGCAAAGAGTCAGACACGACTGGCTGACTAAGCGCAAACACATCACTGCTGGTCAAAATGATTCAGAAATCACCCCTCACAGGATGTGGAAGCAGCAGCAGGGCTTAGTGAGTTGAACCTGGAGTCTTGAGCCAGACCACCCAGATTCAAGGCCAAGTTCTGCCATGACTAGCTGTGTGATCCTGGACAAGTTCCTCATTTCTCTGGGCCTGTGTTTCTTTATCTTTAAAATGACAGTGATAATAGAACCTTACCAGGTCAAATAAAAGAACTTTTTGTAAAACATTGAGAATAACATCTGCCATATAATAAGTGCTGTATATGTGTTTGTTCAATTAATCATTCTACTATGATGTTGCAGGTTCTTCTCCAACCAGAACAAACAACTTGTTGATGAATTTTTAATACAGAAACACCTCCTCCCTGGTATCCTCTTAAAGGTTTCCTTGGACTCATCCCAATGCCTTTCTGCATCAAGTGACGGGCAGGAACATGGGGCCTCTCTCATGGATTTTCAAAAGCAAACCCACCAGGACTCAGCATTCAACCTGCCCCCCACACTTGCCAGGGTCGCTCTTCTTCCCACGCAGCTCAGAAAACCATTGACAAATTTTATCAGATAATGACACGGGTGGATCCAAGAAAGATACTTTTTCCACCAAAATGGGCACCACACCCCCCTGCCGGGCTGGTGCACTGTGGCTCAAAATCTGCAAACCCTGCTCGTCAGAGTCGGGCTATGAACCCTTAAGCCTCAGAGGCCTCATGCATATGGTATGTATGTGAATAAACAGAGGCTCCTCACTGACAAGCCTAACAGACTCATCAGAGGAACTGCTGCCTCTTAAAAACCATCAGGCCTTGAAAAGTCAGTCAAAGAACACAGCACTGAAAAGCATCTGCTGAGGAGGAGACTGGCGGTTTACTGCCAGTTAAATTTGCATCCAGCCTGATCCTTTGATCTTCTGAAGGATGATCTATAAATTTCTCTGGTCTCCCAGTTCTTGCAGAGAAGCAATTCAAACACATTATCATAGAGACTTCAATTAAAAGGATTTTACATGAGAAATGACTAACACCATCCCGTAGGATCATGGACATTTTAAACATACTTTTTTTTCCCCCCTGCATTTATCTTTTGGAAACTAGGATATACAAAGCACTGTGCCGGCTTCTATGGGGAAAAAGGTCCTTCCTGCTATTTTCAATAACCAACCGTCAGAGCACAAATGTCAGGTATATTTCAAAGAAGGGTGGCCTAAGAAGTGGAAACTCAACCTATTTTTCACTCCATGAGGGTGAAGACTTCCATAAAACTACTCCCTATGAAAATTCTATTTTTAATCCCACTGACAGCACCAAACTGGATAAACAGTGCTGAAGCGCTAACTTGAATCTACCTATATTCTCATCATGCATTTTGGGATTTTTTGTTTCTTAGTTCTATTGTTTTTCCTCTGGAGCTCAGTCAAGTGTCAGCTCTGACTTGCTGAGTAGCTTTGAGTAATGGGATCAGCTAACGTTCTGTACATGAAGAAATTCCATATCATTCGCTTCTCTAAAAATACTGCTGCCTGCCACCGGAGCCAATCAACAGTGATGAATAGCTGAAGGGACATGTAGGTCTCTAAATGTACTTCCTATCTGACAGCCCTTCAGCAGATACGGAGAATGGGTCCCTGTAACTCACACACCCAGCTCCCTCCTCCGGCAAGCCAGCCCTTTCTCTCCCTAGTGAGAAGGGGCATGTATTCTTAATAACCCAATATGTCCCCCATCCCTCTTTACAACAACCCAACAGAAAGCTGTTCAGAGCCTACAGTGTCTGGTTCTAGGCAAGTGCTGGGCAAGAAATAAAAAGCTGAATAAGGCATATGTCCTTTTTTTTTTTTCCTTAGTCATGCCACAGGGCATGTGGGATCTTAGTTTTCAGACCAGGGATCGAACGTGCACCTTCTGCAGTGGAAGCGTGGAATCTCTTAACCACTGGATGGCCAGGGAAGTTCCAACAGATCCTTTTAACCCATTACAACTCTGTTAGGAGGTGGCTTCTGACTCTCTCTGAATTAATGTTACCATCTGAAAAAACTGCATTTGTGTGCCTCTAGACACATCTCACTGCTGAAGTTCACAGACCTCCAGAATAATCTGCAACACAGATCTCCATACACTGACGGAGGGCCAAAGGTGTGTTTAATTGGACTCTTCACTCCAAAATATTTCTGAAGCCTCTACTCCATGCCAGAAGGTACAGGCTATCTGTCGGGAACCTACTGGTGATACAAAACGGGCCACAATACATAAGGTCATTTACCCAGTAATCTGATGACCTTAAATCAAAAACCAAATAGAATTTTGATGCAGCTGGCTATATGTTTTGGCTAAGCAGAACTGACAAGTTCTCCCAAGATGACTGCATTTTCTGCTGTGGGTGTTCAGACTAGGAAATGATCTTTTCAAGTCACCAGACAGAAAGGGCCTTTGCTCACCTGTGACAAGTAGACAGCCCCTTAATAAGGGCCTTTGCTTTTTCAAAACCTACCACCATCACCCACTCGCTCGACTTCACACACGGCAGTGCTTGGCTGCTCCGACACACCATCTGTGTGTCTGACCTGCAAGTCCTCTGCTGATGGTCAGTCAGTAACACGATCAAGTTTGCGAAGTCTCCCTGGGGCCCTCTCTTGCTAACTTCTACTCCTGCACTTCTGGCTGCTGGAAAGCTTCTGAGCTCAGTCCATGGACCTCGTCTCTTCTCTGTCTCTGCTCATCCTCAGATGCTCCCATTTGTTCTCAGCACTTTAACTATCATTCTAGAAATGATTTTTTTTTTTTTGCAGGTGCCAATCTAGGAAGTCTCTCATATGGTTTATGCTATTTACACTGACTCAACCTGTTGCAATTTAATCTTNTCCATGGACCTCGTCTCTTCTCTGTCTCTGCTCATCCTCAGATGCTCCCATTTGTTCTCAGCACTTTAACTATCATTCTAGAAATGATTTTTTTTTTTTTGCAGGTGCCAATCTAGGAAGTCTCTCATATGGTTTATGCTATTTACACTGACTCAACCTGTTGCAATTTAATCTTTATGACACTCACTCCAACCCCCCCAAAATAAATGTAACTGTTTAAGCCAAAAAAAAAAAAAAAAAAAAAGTCCAATATGATGAAACCTAAATGTGTATCTTTTGCCTTCACCTCTCTCCTGAGGTCCTGAGTTCCTGATTCACATATCTAATTGCCTACTTTAATATTTGGGTGGCTGTTAGGCATTTCAAATTTATGATTATTAAACACACTATTTTATTTTAATGCCGAATGGGGAAACTGGTAAGTTTTTAAAGTCAACAAACCAAAGGGAATGAGGAGAATTTAAATGGTCTCCGTTCTTGGGAAAGCACAAGATATTAGGTGATGAGTAGAATGTCAACTCATCTTAATTTATGGGCAATTCCAAAGGTATTCTATTCTGTCCCCTCATGAAAAAAAGAATAGCAGTAAATCAATGCTTTTTTTTAAACAGACCCAATGACACAGAGGGCTTTGCTTGGTGGCTCAGTTGTAAAGAACCCAGTTGTAAAGATGTGGGTGGGATCCCTGAGTTGGGAAGATTCCCCTGGAGAAGGAAATTGCAAGCATTCCAGTATTCTTGCCTGGGAAATCCCATGGACAGAGGAGCCTGGTGGTCTACAGTACATGGGGTTGCAAAAAGAGTCCGACACGACTCAGTGACTAGACAACAACAAGACTAGCTAATAAGAGTGCTGGTTTCCAGTAGCTGCCGAGTGACTTGTGGCAAATACAAATCTGGCGTTATCGAAAACTGTCAAATCGTCTTCAACATGCTACAGCTTTACTGATAGTATTATTATGTTTTCTCATTAACTTCGCTTCCTATCCATTTTATCCTGATATTTTACGTAAGTACCACTGGCCTACACAATGCTTGTGGACACTAAGGAACTAGGATCTTTCGTATTCGACACATTTTTGAAGGTCGTTTTGATCATCGCATTCTTCTGCTGTCACTTCAGTCGTGTCCAACTCTTTGCGACTCCATGGATTGTGGCCCCGCAGGCTCCTCGGTCCATGGGACTCTCCAGGCACCTGGAGGAGGTAGTCGTGTGTTCCCGCCAGGTTCTGAGCATTATTCACTCTCATTTATTGTTTTTACTCTCAATATTTTCTATGCACCAGGCCCCTCACTAGGCACTAGGGCTAGAAAGACAAATGAGAAATGGGGAATCCTTAGCTGAGCTACCACATCACATTTAAGAAAATTAAGCGGGAGAAATAGGGAGGAACGTGATAATCAGAGCATAGAGGCACTTCCCAGAACTGGATTTGTTATGATATGAGCCGTTTTTGGCCAATTACTGTTTTAATTGAGCCATCTATAATTCTTTCTACTTATATTTTCAGTCTAGAGGAAACTAGACAGAAGATGTTATACATGGAGCCAGAAGCTGACACTGTTTTCTGACAGCAAAGATTCCCTGATGACCGCCAGATCATAAAAAGAAAGAAGAAATCAAGAAGTGATGCCCCTGGAAAATGACACCTGTCAAATCCAGAACCTGACTTCAGCCCTAATGTTCCTGGGCTGGGTGCATGGAGGGGACACATCAGGACCCTGATTTGGGCGATTCTGCACAAGGGGAGCTGGCTGAGGATCCAGGTCAAGGCAGACCGTCATGTTCTAAAGGGGATTCTCAAGACTCCAGCTCCACCCTTTGTTTCTGGTTTAAAGAATCCCTGCTTCTAGCCATCATACATAAGATGAATAAACCAGGTCGACACACAGAGAGTCGGACACGATTGAATGACTAACACTTTCAAACGAGGTCCTACTCTACATCACGGGGAACTATATTCAATATCCTGTGACACGCCATAATGGAAAAGATTATGAAAAAGACAAAAAAATACACATATGTGTGTCTGTATGTATGTATAACTGAGTCACTTGGCTGTATAGAAAAGACTAACATAACATTGTAGGTCATGTGTGTGTGTGTCTCTGTGTGTGTGTGTGTGTGTGTGTGTGTGTGTGTGTGTGTGTGATCAGTTGCTAAGTCCTGTTCAACTCTTTGTGACCCCATGGACTGTAGCCTGCTAGGCTCCTCTGTCCATGGCATTTTTTCAGGCAAGGATACTGGAATGGGTTGCCATTTCCTTCGCCCGGGATCTTCTGGACCCAGGGATCAAATCTGCGTCTCCTGAATTGGCAGGTGGATTCTTACCACTGTGCCACCACTTGGGAAGCCCAGATCAACTATACGTCAATAAAGTAAAAAAAAAAAAAAAAAAAAGAATTCCTGCCTCTGATACAGAACACTTCCAACACATAAAAACATTACCTCGCTCCTGTCTTTCATGTCTATACACAGACCCACATATGGAAGGCCGCGCTGCTGCCATGGCTTCCTCCCCCCTCCATCCCCAGCATAAATCTAATTACTGAGGAAAGTGCACTGGATGCTACCATGACCTTTCCATCTGATATCCGTCGGTATTCCCTTAACAGCCAATTAGTGACAGCATCAGGAGCAGGGGTCCCATCACCGTCGGGGCCTCCAGTTCCCCCCGCACCGCCTGGCGGTGATAATTATATTAAAGCCATGATGACGCTGATGACGCTCTCCTCCCTGAACTTAACACACAAAAGGGCCCCTGTGACAGTGGTCCAACAGAACCTTTGCTATCCTTCTGGAAACATTCCTCAAGACATATAAAGCAGTGCTCTTACTACCTTGACAAGAATCATCAGGGCCTAAATTTAGGTTCCAATGCAAGTGAAAATCATCTCTATTTTGAAATAGGAAGGTACTGATTTACTGAGCAACTGAAAATTGCATTTCCCTGTTCACTGGCTTTCCAAATATGGGTGCTAAGAAAATAAAGTGTTTCTGTGGTTGGAGCAGAGGCTTCAGACACGGGCCACACATGCGGAAATGTAATGCTTTTACGATTGTGACCCAGTCACCTACCTTCCGTCATGATTTCATATTTACTCCTCTTACTTTCGTCTATACGCCACTTTTGTAGTTCGAACTCTGCTTGTCTCCGAGATGCCGACAGAAGAATTGATTATTGCCATTGCTTTCCCACCAACAGATACTGCTGTCTGTAGGTGACTGCCACTTGAATCCTTTCTCCTTCAGTTCAGTTCAGTTGCTCAGTCGTGTCCGACTCTTTGCGACCCCATGAATTGCAGCATGCCAGGCCTCCCTGTCCATCACCAACTCCCGGAGTCCACTCAAACTCCTTAAACAACATAAAGGCATCTCTCTGGCTATCCACCATAGCTATTTCTTCCTTGGCTTTTAAAAAGTAGAAAACCAAGAAGGCAGTAAATACAGCCCATGTTAAAACTTTCACTTCTATTACCTGTTGGAAAATTGATAAACAGTTGAGTCAACTAACAGCTCTAGTCCTAATTCAAATGTGTGTGTAAAGTTAGGGGGATAAACACACATACCATGAGTACTATATGTGGATACACACACTTCACAAGAGCTATCAATTGGGACTCATCTTGCCTCACCTCCTGTAGTCTCTGAGTCTCTTTTCCGGGTTCATGACTGAATGCTTTCCACTCCCTGAGATACATCTTCAGGAAATGAAAAAGCTTACTATCCCCATGGCTGAGATGAAGAAGAAAATGCAAGAGCCTACAAAGTGAGATTTTCTTGAAAGGACATTAATACTTAATAAAAACGTGGCTTGAAGAAGAGTGTAAGCTCAGAATTCGTGTGGATACGGGACATTTCTAAGATTTTTGCTATGATGTTTCATGTGTATTTAGAGGCGCAAACACGAAGGAGGCCCTTTTGAAAGCCAGAAATGGATACAAGAAACAAACAGGTAGGCAAACCTTTAACTGTGGAAGATTCTTCAAGAGATGGGCACACCAGACCACCTGACCTGCCTCCTGAGAAACCTGTGTGCAGGTCAGGAAGCAACAGCTAGAACTGGGCACGGAACACCAGACAGGAGTACGTCAAGGCTGTATATTGTCACCCTGCTTCTTTAACTTATATGCAGAGTACATCATGAGAAACGCTGGACTGGAGGAAGCACAAGTTGGAATCAAGATTGCCAGGAGAAATATCAATAACCTCAGATATGCAGATGACACCACCCTTATGGCAGAAAGGGAAGAGGAACTAAAGAGCCTCTTGAGAGTGAAAAAGTTGGCCTAAAACTCATCATTCAGAAAACTAACATCATGGCATCCAGTCCCATCACTTCATGGCAAATAGATGGGGAAATAGTAAAAACAGCGAGAGACTATTTTCTTGGGCTCCAAAATCACTGCAGGTAATGATTTTAGCCATGAAATTAAGACACTTGCTCCTTGGAAGAAAAGCTATGACCAACCTAGACAGCATATTAAAATACAGAGACGTTACTTTATCAACAAAGATCAGTCTAATCAAAGCTATGGTTTTTCCAGTGGTCATGTATGGATGTGAGAGCTGGACTATAAAGAAAGCTGAGCACTGAAGAATTGATGCTTTTGAACTGTGGTGTTGGAGAAGACTCTCGAGAGTCCCTTGGACTGCAAGGAGATCCAACCAGTCAATTCTAAAGGCGATCAGTCCTGAATATTCAATGGAAGGACTGATGGTGAAGCTAAAACTCCAATACTTTGGCCACCTGATGCTAAGAGTCAACGCACTGGAAAAGATCCCGATGCTGGGAAAGATTGAAGGCAGGAGGGGAAGGGGACAACAGAGGATGAGATGGTTGGATGGCATCGCCAACGTGATAGACATGAGTCTGAGTAGGCTCCAGGAGTTGGTGATGGACAGGGAAGCCTGGTGTGTTGCAGTCCATGGGGTCACAAAGAGTCAGAAATGACTGAGTGACTGAACTGAACTGACTGAGACTTTTAACAAAGCTGCTCTGGGGGTAGACCCCACATTCTTTGCGTGTTTGCTGTACAAAAACCAAGCCTACCACACAGGTTGCACGGACTCTTCTTGTCAGAGCACAGGTATCTCCTACTCCAAATGTCTGATTAATGTTGTTATTGCTCAGCTGCTAAGTAGTGTCTGACTCTTTGCGACCCCACAGACTGCAACATGCCAGGCTCCCCTGTCATTCACTATATCCGTAAGCTGGCTGAAACTCATGTCCATTGTGTTGGTGATGCTATCTAACCATCTCATTCTCTGTCGACCCCTTCTCCTCCTGCCTTCCCCATCTTTCCCAGCATCAGGGTCTTTTCCAATGAGTCGGCTCCTTGAGGTGGCCGACAAAAGTCCATTTGATTATTCAGGCCCACCAAACTCGTAAGATGCAAATTCTACTGCTTTGTATGAGAAATGGTTTGCTAAAATGTATCACTGTCTGAGGTATTGATTTGTTCTCAAAGTGCGTGTGGAAACACACTGAGTCCCGGTGTCTCCACCAGAAATCCAGGGCATTTTGCCTGCTTTACAGACACAGCCCAGGAAGATTTATTCGACCACCTCCATCATTTTTCATCTGTAACCTCTATGACATAAGGCTAGTGAAAGAGAGCACGCCTTCACATCAGGCAGACAAGCATTTAGATCCTCTCCAGGCCATAAACCAAGAACAGTTTCCCATTTAAAGGAAAATAAATCCTCTTTATAATTGAAAATAGCTTTCCTTTACAACTCTGTTCAGCTTTAGCTGGGAAGAAAAAACTTTCTTATTTTATGAAGCAGATTTCACTGAATATGGAGAAATGGGAAACTAAGCTGCTGCTGCTTACGAATCAGCCTTAACTACACTGATGAATGTCCATCATTTACAAAAGCATTGTCTGTGGCTACTATTGTTTTGGAGAAGGGAATGACTACCCACTCCAGTATTCTTGCCCGGAGAATTCCATGGAAAGACGAGCCTGGTGGGCTATACTGGGATCGCACAGAGTCACACGTGACTTAGCGACTAACACACACCATCATTTCAGATGTCACGAGACAGCCTAGTTAGTAAATAGGGAAGGTGTGCAGTGAGGCTTCCATGGCGGCTCTGCAGTAAAGAATCCACCTGCCAGTGCAGGAAACGTGGGCTCGATTCCTGGGTGGGGAAGATCCCCTGGAGAAGGAAATAGCAACCCACTCCAGGATTATTGCCTGGGAAATTCTATGGACAGAGGAGCCTGGTGGGCAATAGATTGTGGGTTCGCAAGGGGTCGGACATGACTTAGTGACTGAACAACAACAAGTTGTACAACAGTTCTGGTGGGTCACTTGGCCCGTGTTTAACATGGATATTTGGGAAGTCAATAAAACACTTAGCAGAAAGATAAAGTCATCATTAAGAGGCCCATAAGATTTCTGTGCCCCTGAGGGGAAAATACTCATCCTGTGAATAAGTGCTACATATTATTTTTTCACCCAAGGACTGCAAATCCCTTCCAGATGACAGCGCCCGTTTCGGGGACAGACAAGATCATGGAGATGATCGCGAGCCCAGGGAGATGCTGGGTGTGTTGTCTTCCAGTCTGCCAGCCCCGCTCCTGATACACTTGGCTCCACATCCACTGGGATGTGCCACCTTTCAAAGGTCCTCTCTGCCTGGTTCATAGGGATCAGGGCATCCACGTGCTCGGTGGTTACAAGAGCAGGCTTACAGATCCTGGACACGCGGAGAAACGGCACACGACGGGACTCTGCCTTGGCACGTCTGACTGTTGGTGTTCTACAGGGAAGTGGCCCTTTGCTGATGGACTTGTTGAGAATGGCTCTGACCTCAAAAGTCACCAGCAGGACCACCCTGCCTGCCTGCCTGCCTGCCTTCCTCCCTCATCCAACCGCAAAGGGAAAGTCCTCAAGCCTCTCTCTTCCCACGGACTCTCTGCCTCTGGATGTTACCTCCGATTCAAGTTCTTCAGTTTCTGTTTCATGAAGTGACATTTTTATACACCTAGCCCTGCTGAGACTGGAAACAAAATGATAGTGGATAACAATACAGGAGCCTGAGCAGGGGCTGCCCCCAGACTTAGGGCTTCCTGGTGGCCTGGGGGTAAATAATTCGTCTGCAATGCAAGCGGTGCAGGTTCCATCCCTGGGTAGGGAAGATCCCCTGGAGAAGGGAATGGCTACCTACTTTGGTATTCCTGCCTGAGAGGCCCAAGGACAGAGGAGCCTGGCGGGCTACCGCCCACAGGGTCAGAAAGAGTAGTACATAACTGAGCAACTAACAGTCTCACTTTCGGGAGAAAAGGGGGAAACACACAAGAGACCAAATGGTTTCTGACAATACTTTCTGTTCCATAACATTTTTTTCCTGATCTACTCAATAAGAGGGGAGAAGGCAATGACAGNAAGCTATGACCAACCTAGACAGCATATTAAAATACAGAGACGTTACTTTATCAACAAAGATCAGTCTAATCAAAGCTATGGTTTTTCCAGTGGTCATGTATGGATGTGAGAGCTGGACTATAAAGAAAGCTGAGCACTGAAGAATTGATGCTTTTGAACTGTGGTGTTGGAGAAGACTCTCGAGAGTCCCTTGGACTGCAAGGAGATCCAACCAGTCAATTCTAAAGGCGATCAGTCCTGAATATTCAATGGAAGGACTGATGGTGAAGCTAAAACTCCAATACTTTGGCCACCTGATGCTAAGAGTCAACGCACTGGAAAAGATCCCGATGCTGGGAAAGATTGAAGGCAGGAGGGGAAGGGGACAACAGAGGATGAGATGGTTGGATGGCATCGCCAACGTGATAGACATGAGTCTGAGTAGGCTCCAGGAGTTGGTGATGGACAGGGAAGCCTGGTGTGTTGCAGTCCATGGGGTCACAAAGAGTCAGAAATGACTGAGTGACTGAACTGAACTGACTGAGACTTTTAACAAAGCTGCTCTGGGGGTAGACCCCACATTCTTTGCGTGTTTGCTGTACAAAAACCAAGCCTACCACACAGGTTGCACGGACTCTTCTTGTCAGAGCACAGGTATCTCCTACTCCAAATGTCTGATTAATGTTGTTATTGCTCAGCTGCTAAGTAGTGTCTGACTCTTTGCGACCCCACAGACTGCAACATGCCAGGCTCCCCTGTCATTCACTATATCCGTAAGCTGGCTGAAACTCATGTCCATTGTGTTGGTGATGCTATCTAACCATCTCATTCTCTGTCGACCCCTTCTCCTCCTGCCTTCCCCATCTTTCCCAGCATCAGGGTCTTTTCCAATGAGTCGGCTCCTTGAGGTGGCCGACAAAAGTCCATTTGATTATTCAGGCCCACCAAACTCGTAAGATGCAAATTCTACTGCTTTGTATGAGAAATGGTTTGCTAAAATGTATCACTGTCTGAGGTATTGATTTGTTCTCAAAGTGCGTGTGGAAACACACTGAGTCCCGGTGTCTCCACCAGAAATCCAGGGCATTTTGCCTGCTTTACAGACACAGCCCAGGAAGATTTATTCGACCACCTCCATCATTTTTCATCTGTAACCTCTATGACATAAGGCTAGTGAAAGAGAGCACGCCTTCACATCAGGCAGACAAGCATTTAGATCCTCTCCAGGCCATAAACCAAGAACAGTTTCCCATTTAAAGGAAAATAAATCCTCTTTATAATTGAAAATAGCTTTCCTTTACAACTCTGTTCAGCTTTAGCTGGGAAGAAAAAACTTTCTTATTTTATGAAGCAGATTTCACTGAATATGGAGAAATGGGAAACTAAGCTGCTGCTGCTTACGAATCAGCCTTAACTACACTGATGAATGTCCATCATTTACAAAAGCATTGTCTGTGGCTACTATTGTTTTGGAGAAGGGAATGACTACCCACTCCAGTATTCTTGCCCGGAGAATTCCATGGAAAGACGAGCCTGGTGGGCTATACTGGGATCGCACAGAGTCACACGTGACTTAGCGACTAACACACACCATCATTTCAGATGTCACGAGACAGCCTAGTTAGTAAATAGGGAAGGTGTGCAGTGAGGCTTCCATGGCGGCTCTGCAGTAAAGAATCCACCTGCCAGTGCAGGAAACGTGGGCTCGATTCCTGGGTGGGGAAGATCCCCTGGAGAAGGAAATAGCAACCCACTCCAGGATTATTGCCTGGGAAATTCTATGGACAGAGGAGCCTGGTGGGCAATAGATTGTGGGTTCGCAAGGGGTCGGACATGACTTAGTGACTGAACAACAACAAGTTGTACAACAGTTCTGGTGGGTCACTTGGCCCGTGTTTAACATGGATATTTGGGAAGTCAATAAAACACTTAGCAGAAAGATAAAGTCATCATTAAGAGGCCCATAAGATTTCTGTGCCCCTGAGGGGAAAATACTCATCCTGTGAATAAGTGCTACATATTATTTTTTCACCCAAGGACTGCAAATCCCTTCCAGATGACAGCGCCCGTTTCGGGGACAGACAAGATCATGGAGATGATCGCGAGCCCAGGGAGATGCTGGGTGTGTTGTCTTCCAGTCTGCCAGCCCCGCTCCTGATACACTTGGCTCCACATCCACTGGGATGTGCCACCTTTCAAAGGTCCTCTCTGCCTGGTTCATAGGGATCAGGGCATCCACGTGCTCGGTGGTTACAAGAGCAGGCTTACAGATCCTGGACACGCGGAGAAACGGCACACGACGGGACTCTGCCTTGGCACGTCTGACTGTTGGTGTTCTACAGGGAAGTGGCCCTTTGCTGATGGACTTGTTGAGAATGGCTCTGACCTCAAAAGTCACCAGCAGGACCACCCTGCCTGCCTGCCTGCCTGCCTTCCTCCCTCATCCAACCGCAAAGGGAAAGTCCTCAAGCCTCTCTCTTCCCACGGACTCTCTGCCTCTGGATGTTACCTCCGATTCAAGTTCTTCAGTTTCTGTTTCATGAAGTGACATTTTTATACACCTAGCCCTGCTGAGACTGGAAACAAAATGATAGTGGATAACAATACAGGAGCCTGAGCAGGGGCTGCCCCCAGACTTAGGGCTTCCTGGTGGCCTGGGGGTAAATAATTCGTCTGCAATGCAAGCGGTGCAGGTTCCATCCCTGGGTAGGGAAGATCCCCTGGAGAAGGGAATGGCTACCTACTTTGGTATTCCTGCCTGAGAGGCCCAAGGACAGAGGAGCCTGGCGGGCTACCGCCCACAGGGTCAGAAAGAGTAGTACATAACTGAGCAACTAACAGTCTCACTTTCGGGAGAAAAGGGGGAAACACACAAGAGACCAAATGGTTTCTGACAATACTTTCTGTTCCATAACATTTTTTTCCTGATCTACTCAATAAGAGGGGAGAAGGCAATGACAGCCCACTCCAGTACTTTTGCCTGGAAAATCCCATGGATGGAGAAGCCTGGTAGGCTGCAGTCCATGGGGTCGCTAAGAGTCGGACACGACTGAGCGACTTCACTTTGACTTTTCATTTTCATGCATTGGAGAAGGAAATGGCAACCCACTCCAGTGTTCTTGCCTGGAGAATCCCAGGGACAGGGGAGCCTGGTGGGCTGCTGTCTGTGGGGTCACACAGAGTCAGACACGACTGAAGTGACTTAGCAGCAGCAGCAACGCTCAATAAGAGAGAAAGAAAAGAAGCTTTTCACACAAAGAACCATACTCTCGTAAAGCATCTAAAGTCACAGTGTGTCTAGGAAGGAATGGCAGATTAATTTTTCTGAGTCATATATTAAAATGCAGAGCATCAAAAGGCGATTCCCATCAGCTCTGCTCTCCAGCCTGCCTTGCTGTCTAGACGGACATCAATAAAGTCCTTCTTGCTACAAAAAGGAAAAAAAGGAGTGAGGGAGGAAGTTAGAAAAGGAGAGGAAAATATAAACTAACTACACCTGTAGTTACAGGTAATAACCAGCCTACACAGCAAAACTTTTGGTCACTTAATGAGGTCACTCGAAACCCACAAAACTGTGACAGGTGGGAGCAGAAAGTGAGGCCAAAAACCAAACTGCTTTGCTCTCAGAGAGGTGGGAGGCAGCCGGAGCCGAGTCAGAGAACACGGGGGCCATGCTGGAGGAAACCGGGTCACGGCCCAGTGTCTGCCCCTGGCATGGGACTCTGAGGACTCCGACTCCTGCATTTCAGACTCCTCACATAAAAATGAAAGCGTGCAGTAGACTACATATACAGGCCCTTCTAGCTTTAAAATTCTAGGTGGAAACTCCAAGCCCAACTCCCAGGTGCAATGAGGCGCTGGGGTTCCTGGTATCCAAGACGCTCAGGTCTGTTTGCTGTTCTAGAAATGGAATCATGGTCCCCAAGCTGTTCCCGTGTATATGTGGTAACCTGTTACATGTTACAGGTAGCAACACGAATTAGGGGGAAATAAATGGATTATTTAAGGGATAGTGTCATAGAAACTAGCCTGTCATGGAGAGAAACTGTTAGATCCACATCTCCTCACTAGAAAAACAAAACAAATCCCCAAAACCTCCTCCCGGAATGTGGTCAAGGTCTAGCTATAAAGCGCAGTCAAGACTCTTGAGAGTCCCTTGGACAACCAGGAGATCAAACCAGTCAATGCTAAAGGAAACCCTGAATATTCACTGGCAGGACTGATGCTGAAGGTAAAGCTCCAATACTTTAGCCAAAAAGCTGATTCAGTGGAAAAGACCCTGATGCTGGGAAAGACTGAGGGCAGGGGGTGACAGAGGATGAGATGGTTGAATGGCATCATCGACTCAATGAACATGAGTCTGAGCAAACTCTGGGAGATAGAGAAGGACAGGGAAGCCTGGTGTGCTGCCGTGCCTGGGGCTGCAGGGAGGTGGACATGACTGAGGGACTGAACAGCAACGTGGAGCAAAGAGAAATAGCTATCGGAAAATATTCTCCATTGCCTGAAGAAAGACTTCTTAAACAGGACTTATTTTTAACTCATAAAAGAAAAGAATGGATCTGCCAACCACAAATGGTGACACAGAAGTGACAGAAGACACCTTCAGCTCTAAAGAGGAACACAAGATTAATATCCAGACTACACAAGAGATCAAGAGGAAAAGAAGAGAAGAAACCCAACAGGAAAATGTGCACAAAATACGAACAGGTAATTCACAGAAGGAAAAATCCAAATGGCTCAGAGGAATATAAAAAGAAGCTCGATCTCATTAGTCAGAGAAATGCAAGTTTAATGGACACTGATCCAGCTACCAGACTAGAGCCAGCAAGTCACACAGTGCCTTGTGGAGGGACAGGGTGACAGCAGGGCTTGTTCACAGCTCTGGGAGGAGGGGCTGGGTCCACCCACCTGGCAAACGATCTCCTGCAGTTGGGGAGGTGAGGTGGGTTCCTGCCCCACCACCCTGAGAAAATAATCCACAGCCACACACCCACAAAGCACCATGCAAGGACACGTATGTTCATTAGAGCAGGATTTGGAGTGTCTAGGAGCTGTGGGTGACCAGTACTAATCGAGTGAGTAAGTGGAACTGTAGAAAGTTGACAGGGTGGTATATACCATGTGAGGGCTTCCTAGATGGGTCAGTAGTAAAGAGTCCACCTGTCAATGCAGGAGACGCGAGTTCGATCCCTGGGTCGGGATGATCCCTTGGAAAAGGACATGGCAACACACTCCAGTATTCTTGCCTGGGAAATCCCATGCACAGAGGAGCCTGGCAGGCTCCAGTCCATGGGGTCGCAAAGAGTTGGACAAAACTCAGTAAATAGACAACAACACATATCACACGGCAGCCAGAAATGAGAATACAATGCAAACCCACAACCTATGTAGCTGTAAAAGCAGCACCAACCAAAAACAGAAAAAGAAAAAAAAGGAATCACAACCTATACTCCAGAGATGTGTATTATAAAATTTATTCAAAGAAATAAATACTTTTCAAGGAAAAATAGACACCTAAAGAAATGCTGAATGCATTACAATGGTGTCCTCTGAAGGGGATGGGGGCGAAGCGTGCAGAAAGAATGAAACAAGCCATTAAAGGCAAGGAATGATGGTATGATTGGGCACCTGATTGGGGGTGGTGGGGAGACAGGGGCTGATGATGTCATCAGAAGTCACTGGTGTTTTGGAAGTAAATGAAATACCCAAATCCAGGCCAACCCATCCTGAAGGGTAACACCAACAGCAGCTGCTCCCACGTCTTCCTCTGAGTCAGAAAATGTGCTACAGTTTTACAAACACGTGATGTCACTTAAGCTCCGCAACGGATCTTTTAGATGGGCACTTAGCTATTCCATTTTACCGACAAAGACCTGAGCCCCAAGAGGTGAACCAGTTCAAGCTCACAACTAGGAAGGTGAAAAGTTAAAGATGTTTGTTCCTCAGTTGTGTCCGACTCTTTTGTGACCCCATGGACTGTAGCCTGCCAGGCTCCTCTGTCCATGGAACTCTCTAGGCAAGAATACTGGAGTGGGTTGCCATTTCCTTCCCCAGGCAATCTCCCCAACCCAGGGATCAAACCTGGGTCTCCTGAATTGCAGGAGGATTCTTTACCGTCTGAGCCCACAAGGCAAGCCGAGGAAGCTGCAAAGTCATTTTCAGACCCAGAACCTGGCTCCAGAGTCTGTGCTCTTAGTCACCGTTGTAGATGGAAAAAAAGGGGTATCTTTATTTTTCACCCACCATAAATCAGGAGATACCCTGATTCATCTGGACTGAAAAGTTCTCACTCCCCATCACAAAGCCCAAATGGATATGGGTTTGGATCTGTGTTTTAATTGTGCTCATCATGAAATCCTAGGCTTGCAAAGAAAAGGCTTGGCCCCAACGACATGTCAGCTGAACCCGGGTTTTTATTCTTTAATCGCAGATCTTCAGAGATGGTGATTACCGGGCTGTAACCAGGATCTTGTTCAGTGTATCAGAGTCCATGGTCCCCAGTTATCTGTGTCGGCCATATGCCACACACGGCACAGCCAGTCTGGACCCAAAGAACACACTGATGCTGAGGTTCTGAACGTCCCTGCGCTTCTCTAGGAGACTCCCATGCTTACCAATCCAGTGAGCATTATTAGAAAACGCAGCCACTAGTGTGTAATGATTTTTTTTTCCCCCTCTTAGTACACTGGTGAAGTTTTTTCTTAGTTCAAGGCTGTTTCTTGTAACTTATATTCCTGGTAAATATGTTAAGTTCATGAAGTCACCTCATCAAAATATGTTGCTTCCTGGAAGCTGAAATGCATATTTTTAAAAATTTATCCGCAGAACGGGAGGGCGGTTTGTGGGAGAATGGGTACACACATTTCTATGGCTGAGCCCCTTTGCTGTTCAGCTGAAACTATTACAATGTTGTAAATCGGCTACACCCCAAAACCAAATAGAAAGTTCAAAAGAAAAAAAAAATCTGAAGAGTCTAATGTCTCATCATCCAAAAAAGGATTATAGTCATTTATAGCATGAGGCAAAAGATAAGCAAATGAGTTAGAAATATTAGAAGAATAAACTCTCTAAAAATTTACTTTCCTCCAAATATAAGAATTGTATAACTTGACATGATTCACAGCATTCTAAACAAGGTATGATATGAAGAGAAGTCAAGATCTGTGATAATCAAATTAATGCTGCAGACCAAACTGTAAGGGGAAAGGGGTGACATGGTTCATATTTATTTATTTAAATACTTGTCACGCTTTGCTGAATAAAAGCAGACTGACCAACTATGACAGCACAACTCGAACTTCTTATATTTCAGGAGAGGATGAATTCAGGGGTTACTAAATTTCACTCATCCAAGTTTTAAAATACTGGATAACTTTTTGGCCTTCTAATCTCAACAACAATATCATGTCTTAGGAGATTTTTAATCATTGGGATTACCAAAATACATTCATGTGTGGATTTCCCACCTGCCATCTATTCACTGACTACTGGAGTTCTACTAAGGACCAGCTAGTGGAACCCACCATCTGGGAAGAATGACAGACACAACCACCACCACTGCAACAAGTAGACATTTACCAGGGGTAGTCTTTAGATTGTGTCCAGTGCTTTACATCGCTTAGGTAATTATGATGACACTTTGAAAAACGCACTACAATGATTCCCATTTCACAGATGAGCAAAGTGAGATTCAGAGAAAACACATAATTTCAGCTCAAGGTGAGTCAGGTTTCAAGCTCAGGTTCAGTTCAGTTGCTCAGTCGTGTCCGACTCTTTGCGACCCCATGAACCACAGCACGCCAGGACTTCCTGTCCATTACCAACTCCTGGAGTTCACTCAGACTCATGTCCATCGAGTCAGTGATGCCATCCAGCCATCTCATCCTTGGTCATCCCCTTCTCCTCCTGCCCCCAAACCCTCCCAGCATCAGAGTCTTTTCCAATGAGTCAACTCTTCGCATGAGGTGGCCCAAGTACTGGAGTTTCAGCTTTAGCATCATTCCTTCCAAAGAACACCCAGGGCTGATCTCCTTCAGAATTGACTGGTTGGATCTCCTTGCAGTCCAAGGGACTCTCAAGAGTCTTCTCCAACACCACAGCTCAAGAGCGTCAATTCTTTGGCGCTCAGCTTCCTTCACAGTCCAACTCTCACATCCATACATGACTACTGGAAAAACCAGAGCCTTAACCTGATCCAAAAGCCTGTGCTTTAAAAAAGACTACGCTCTAATGACTCTTAGAAGTTTTACTAAAAATAATCCCCCCAAAATGTATTCACTAGAAGCTTATACAACACCACGGGAACAGATAGAAGGAAACATTCAGCTCCGGAAATACAGGAAGTCATTAGGGGGACATTACGCTGAATTGAATCTTGAATGATAAGCAGAATCTCAAAGATGGAGGGATGGTGTGGGGCTGGCTATGACAAGATGTGGATTTGTTTAGACACTGATAAATGGTTTTGTGTAGCTGGGTGAAGAGTTTATGCAAGTCACCAACTAAGAGGTTAGAAAAAGGCAGGTTGGAGATTCACTGTAAACTGCCCTTCAGATATACTAAGAAGTTGAAACTTCACCCAGTCCACAAAGGGGAAAGTGAAAGTCACTCAGTCGTGTCTGACCCTTTGCAACCACATGGGCTATATATATAGTCCATGGAATTCTCCAGGCCAGAATACTGGAGTGGGTAGCCTTTCTCTTCTTCAGGGGATCGTCCCAACCCAGGGATGGAATCCAGGTCTCCCGCATTGCAGGCGGATTCTTTACCAGCTGAACCACAAGGGAAGCCCAACATAGCCTGAGAAAACCATAATCCAAAGAGATAGATGTACCCTAATGTACCATTTATATTAGCTATGACATGGAAGCAATCTAGACGTCCATTGACAGATGAGTGGATAAAGACGACATGGTGCATACACACAATGGAACATCACTCAGCCACAAAACGCGTGAAACTGGGTCGCTAGTAGAGACGTGGATGGACCTAGAGCATGCCGTACACAGCGCAACGAGTCAGAAGAGAAAAACAAACGCTACCTATTAACACCGATATGCAGAATCTAGAAAAACAGTACAGATGAACCTATGTGCAGGGCAGGAACAGGGTCACAGATGTAGACAACAGACGTGTGGACAGTGCAGGGAGGGAAGGGTGGGGTGAACGGAGAGACTGGGGTCAACATATACACACTACCCCATGTAAAACAAACAGCCACTGGGAAGCTGCTGTATAGCACAGAGAGCTTACTCGACGCTCTGTGATGACCTGGAGGGGTGTGGGAGGCAGCTCCCAAAGGGGGGTATGTATTCATATAGCTGATTCACCTCCTTGTACAGGAGAAATAAATGCAACACTGTAACGCAATTCCACCCCCCCTCCCCCTCCCAAAAAAANCTGTATAGCACAGAGAGCTTACTCGACGCTCTGTGATGACCTGGAGGGGTGTGGGAGGCAGCTCCCAAAGGGGGGTATGTATTCATATAGCTGATTCACCTCCTTGTACAGGAGAAATAAATGCAACACTGTAACGCAATTCCACCCCCCCTCCCCCTCCCAAAAAAAGCCACGTGCATGGCTGAAGTTGAGACTGGACGGGGAAATGGGCCCAGAGTTCCAGGGACAGGCAGAAAACGTCCACCGCAGAAGTTACAGGCAACTGTCTGCTTCTAAGGCCAGAAGGGCAATCTGTGTGTTTTAAAATCTGAAGACTCTTAAGTTATAAAGTAAGGCTCAAGGATGTGTGCTACAGTCCACGGGGTCGCAGAGAGTCAGATGCGACTTAGCGACTGAACAACAACAAGGTTCAAGGAAGGAGTGCAAGAAAGTTTAACTTGTCGAAAATAATCAGCGGCCCGTGCCTTTGCTTTATCCTCAAGGAGGGCGTTGTTTATACAAGGAGAGTAAATTTACTTGAGGAACCAAGACTTGCTGAAATATTTAGAATTTTTTTCTTATCTCATACCCCTCAAAAAAGCACCAGTTACTGCCTCTTCTTCACAATCGATAATTTTAAAACTGGCATATTGGGGGAAATATCTTGTCATCTATTGAGGGTCTATTTTGGTCCTGGAATGGAAAAGCTTTTTGTAAACAACCATGGCTATTTTTATGAATTTATTTCTGCTTCTGCAGTGGAGTCACCGGATCATAGTCTGATCTAATAACATGCGTCAAACCTTCAAACTTGGAAACATCAATGTGATAAATAAAGTTGTGGGGTGGGCAGCTCTCTCTGCTCGTCCACTCAAAACCAGGGCAGCGCTATCAATAGTCCTGACAGTATAATTAGTTCAATAAAGGGCCCCTCTGCTTCTACGTGGAAGCGAAAACGCTTTGGAAAATACATTTATTAAATCTGGACTATCATGTTATTAGGGGCGTCTGATGCCTGCTCCCAGGAAACCGCTATAAAATCGGGACAACTAAGCAATGAGAATACTTTCCTGTCATTATCCAAATTGTCGACAAAAGGAAAGATCATTAGGATCCCATATACGATAGAAAGAACGGAGCAATAAACTAGATTCATTTCCCACAGGACAATATTAAAGCAAAATGATTCCAGGCCGGGCAGACATGAGGCTTGGTATGCAGAGGCTGGAAGTTTTTCTCATGTGTCACAGTGGTAAAGATATGCCAGTCAGCAACCAGAAGGGGTGAATCCTTGCTGTGTACATGGCACAGCCAATCTTTCTACCAAGCAGTTCAGATTACGATGCTGCCAACAACCGATGAGGCCCGAACTCGGGGAGGAAGNTGCAGAGGCTGGAAGTTTTTCTCATGTGTCACAGTGGTAAAGATATGCCAGTCAGCAACCAGAAGGGGTGAATCCTTGCTGTGTACATGGCACAGCCAATCTTTCTACCAAGCAGTTCAGATTACGATGCTGCCAACAACCGATGAGGCCCGAACTCGGGGAGGAAGCCACGCACCCCGTTACCGAGGATGCTCTCCTGTCTTGGGTTCTGAGACGCCCATCATCCCTGGAATCCCAGCCCCCTCCCCCTGACCTCCTGGGCTCCTCCTCTTACTCTTACCAGCTGATGAGTCGTTAGGTGACATGATCCATATTCATATCCGGAATGATTCCTACCTACTCACAGGCACTGCCTGCATCTTCATACCCAGGCTTTCCCTGTGCTGCCCAGCTCTGCACATCCATTCTTCCATCCGCCACCTCCACCTGGGTGTCTCCAAGTACTGCAACTTCCTCCTAAAACTTGACCCTCCTGATCTTTTCCCCAGAGCAACTAACTCTCCAACTGGCTACCACAATCTTCCATTCAAGTACACAAGAAACCCTGGGACCATCACTGATGCCTGCCTTCCCCACCTTCCATCCGCAAGCCTCCATATTTAATCCATGTTGATTTCCCCTAATAAGTATCTCTCAAATGTCCAATGAAAAGCAATGCCCACAGACACAGAGAACAGACCCGTGGACACAGCATGGTGAGGAGAGGGTGGCGGGAGGAACTGAGCAAGCANACCTTCCATCCGCAAGCCTCCATATTTAATCCATGTTGATTTCCCCTAATAAGTATCTCTCAAATGTCCAATGAAAAGCAATGCCCACAGACACAGAGAACAGACCCGTGGACACAGCATGGTGAGGAGAGGGTGGCGGGAGGAACTGAGCAAGCAGCACTGACATACACACACTACACGTGTAAACAGCCGGCTAGTGGGAAGCTGCTGTGTAACACAGGAGCCCAGCCTGGAGCTCTGTGCCGACCGAGGGGGGCAGCACAGGGGATGAGGTGTGGGGAGGGGCTTTAGACGGAGGAGACATACCTACACTTATGGCTGATTCACGTTGTTGTTGTATGGCTGAAACCAACACAACGTTCCAAAGTGATTATCCTCCGATTTAAAACTTTACTGAAAATAAAAGAAATGGAGGATTCAGAAATAAAAATGGGCTTCCCTAGTGGCTTAGATGGCAAAGAATCTGCCTGCAATGTGGGAGACCTGGGTTCGATCCCTGGGAGCGGGGAGATAGTGGCAAAGGTTATTTAGTGGCACACATGCCTTCTTTGCCTGGTTTTGTTTCACTGAATGCAACATTCCATTTCATAGAAGGAAGAGAAGAAAACCAGACAGCTGGTATCTGAGACCTCCCATTTCAGCCAACGCTGCAGGGAGCTGGCGGCCCCTGCTCTCCTCCAGGGTGCTGGTCACTGGGTTTGCATGCTTCCGCACACTGGCAACTTTTCCCTGCTCCAAGAGGTCTCATGTTATAAAATGCGACAGGTCCTCGTTCTGGCCTGGAAGACTCTGCACATTATTCCCTTTGCGGACTTAAATTAATGCTTCAGGAGCTCCCTGGTGGTCCAGTGGTCACGACTCAGCACTTTCACTGTCAAGTGCTTAGGCTTGGTTCCTCGTCAGGGAACTAAAATCCCACAAACTTCACGCTATGGCCAAAAATACATAAAAATACAAAATCTAAAAATCATTTAAATAAAAACCTACAGATTTAACATTTAACTGGTGGTGGGATGTGACGAATGGAAAGTTGAGTCGGGTTGAGTAACATCCTTTCCTGCCAGCGTAAGAATGAATTTCACAGACTTTGGCAAGTTCTCTTTTCCTGGACAGTATAATCCACCTTGATTTATTAGCAACTCCCATCTGGCCCTGCACAAAGAAAGCCCCATGTCACTTAGGAATAATGTGTTGACATCTCAGGAATGGAAAAGGAGAGGGAAGAGTTTCTACAATTAGCATCACCCTCATCCAAGAGCCTACAGCATCAACTTTTTGACGCTGGGCCATTTTGCATTATAAATATAATCTATGGCTTGAAGAAAGTAGGAATGCAGAGTTCTCATCAAGAGAGGTAACTATGTAATATGTAACAAATTGAGAATTCTACCACTGAAAACGATAGCAACCTACCATTTATCAGACAGACTGTAATTTACACAGCAGTGAAGATAAATAAGGTATTTCACAAAGAAAAGTCAAATATATAGGGGTAATGACACAGGACTATATTGAGAAATAATCTTCCCTGATTGTAAATAGCAACTACAAAATTTCAGTAGAATTTGAGTACCCTGGTGTTAACATGCTTACTATCACCCAAAAGCAGAAAGAGAAGGAAACTGAGAATCCCATACCCAGAAGGTAGTCCTTTTCTTTTTTTTTTTTTTAAGTCTGCCTCTGAAATGTATTTGTCTTAGGCAGAAACCTAGTAAAAAGTCAATGAACAGAAGAAAAAAAGTCGACCCTAAGATAATTTTAAGTGAGTAATACAATCTGGAGGGAAGCCATGTCAGGATTCACTGAAAAACAGATTTTTCTCCTTCCAAAGCATTATTAAAAAATACGGTTGCTTTCGTGACTTATTGCCGAGTATACTGTGTAAGCTCTCTGCTCCTCGGGTGTACCACGCTGTCCAGCGTGATGGATGGGGCCCTGAATCACTCACACTGAAGGGCAGAGCCACCGGGGCTCCAGAGGGAGGTGAGGGGCCCCCAGGAGTACACGGCTTCCTCGGCACGGCACCCCTCACACGGTGCCTGGCTGTTCAAACAAGGCCGCCCGACGGGCTCGCACACCCGCAGGTCCTCGGAGATGGGATGGCTGGTGGCCAAGGGCCGTCAGTCACACCGTCCCCAGGAGGACAGTCCTCATTCTCCGGCCGCACTTTCACCTGAAGCCATCCTGGCGTTTCCCATAACACAACCCGATCTAGAGTTCTGTCCGTTTTTTGTGTTTTAAAGCAAAGCCAGCTTCACATAGTCCTTCCTGGACCGTACTCTAACCGAGAGGATGGAAAGAAGTATGGGGAAGCTGCCCTCACCCCCGGCCAACAGCACAGGAGTGTCGTGTCTCCATGCAATCAGCTGCCGGTCAGTCCAAAGGAATTAACCACGGATGAGCAGACAGACGCCCCCAACCACAGGAGAGAAAGACGCGACAGATGACTCTAAGTGGAGCCCTTCCTATTTCACAGAGAAAACAACGTACTTGTTACATGTACTTGTGAAAGTTGCTCAGTCCTGTCTGACTCCTTGCGACTGCCGCCCACCGGAATTCTCCAGCCAAGAATACTGGAGTGGGCTGCCATCTCCTCCTCCAGGAGTCTTCCCGACCCAGGGAGGGTCGGGACAGAACTTGTGCCTCTTGCATTGGCAGGTGGATTCTTTACTGTCTGAGCCACAGGGAAGTTTGTGTGTATTTGTACCTATTATGAATTTTCTTAAATAAGCAAAAACCAGATGAGACGGAGTCATTTGAACAGTCTCCTTTCTAAAGGGACAGATGAGGCTTACGGTGTTTGTCATCTCATTTTCTCTTTTCCTTACCTATTTTTTTTTCTCTTCTCTCCTGAGTCCTCCCTTGCTTTGTAATTCCTTTTTCAAAACTTGCTTCTTCATTTCCCTCTAGGACCCTGGGACCTGAGCTGAAGTCTGACTCCCGCTGACCCCTGGGGCGAAGGGGACAGAGCAGAAGGAAGAACCAGACACATCTCTCGACTTGCTAAGTGGAGCCAGAGCCCCGAGCACGCTGCACCCTGAGCCTTCACATTAAGAAAAGGTGACGCTTTCCGAGGGCCTGTCTCTATCCATGGCAAAGGCCATTCTGCTCATGAGCTTCTTTATCCCAGTCCTACTGGGTGGTCCATTCAATCGAAAACCTAGACATGTATCTACTGTACACCACAGGGAACCATATTCAATATCCTGTGATAAACCACAATGGGAAAAGAATATGAAAAAGAATGTATATATGTATAACCAAATCACTGTGGTCACTATACAGCAGAAACTAACAACATTGTAAATCATACTCCAATTAAACAAAAGAAGGAAAAATCTAGGCATGTATAACAGACTTTACCTTTCGAATAGATAAAACTTGAAACCTCCATGAACTCTCAGACTTCCTTTGAATAATAATTCTGAATTGGCTTTTCTGGCTAATACATGGGGGACATTGTGGTTTGNTAAAAAAAAAAAAAAGGTTTTTTTTTTTTATAACAGAAAATTGCACTTATGACTTTGTTCCTTACTAAAAGTATGTGTTTATTTTTAAGGATAGGTAATCCATGTAAGACTGTCTTTCATTTACAAAACACTTTAAAAAAGTAAACTTACTTCATTGCTTTTTATTTACACAGAATTGTTCCCTAATGAATATTCAGCCGTTAAGGAAATTACTCCCAACATAGATGAAGAAGGAGCATTGAAGGAGGATGCTGGAATGATGGATGTCCATTATAGTGAAGTAAGACTCCAGGGCCTGCATTGTCAGATATATGTAACTTCTTTAAATATATTTACATTAATAAATTATTACAGCTAACTTAATTTGAAAGGTAACTAAGGGTTGATGAACTATAAGGATTAAAACTACTCAGGGATCAAGTGTCCCTTTTTGGAATGTGGAGCCCTATCTCTGCAACAGTTCTTACTGTCTGGTTTTAGAATGTACCATGTATCATCATCCAATCACCTTCTCAGTAACCAGATCACAGGTACCATACTTTGAAGACATCTCCATAAAAAATAGGGTTAACAATGTAACAGCTAAAGAGAGGAGGCTTCCAGGTGTTTTAAAGATGGAAAATTTCTGTTCTGAGCTTCATNATGGAGCCCTATCTCTGCAACAGTTCTTACTGTCTGGTTTTAGAATGTACCATGTATCATCATCCAATCACCTTCTCAGTAACCAGATCACAGGTACCATACTTTGAAGACATCTCCATAAAAAATAGGGTTAACAATGTAACAGCTAAAGAGAGGAGGCTTCCAGGTGTTTTAAAGATGGAAAATTTCTGTTCTGAGCTTCATATGGATAGTAAACAGCTGCTGTTGTCACTCACTCAATAAGACTTTGGACTTGGGATAGAAGAGGTGTAAAATAATTAGATGTGGCTGATCCTTGACCTCCAGGGTCTACCTAAAGAGACAACCCATGTACACAAAATGGAGAAAAGCAAGACAGTGCCATTTGAATAATACAGACAGTATGCAGAGTCAAAGGTGAGAGATTCCTTTGGGCTGAGGTGAGTTAGGACTAGAGAGAGGTTTAAAGAACGAGGATACCCTGAAGTCGTTGCAGCAGCTGCGGAGAATAGCTGGGATAAAAGTGAAGAGGTGGGAAAGTGTAAGGCGTATTTTAGGGGGCAGCGGAAATGGATCATTTTGGCTAAGCCATTGGGTTCGCATAGGGAAGAGTAGTAGTGGAGGTCTGAATTTGAGAAACTTTGAATGTCTGGACTTTATTGATTAGCATGTTGAATTGCTGTCCAAGGTTTTTGAGCAGAATAATAAGATGAAATGAAGCAGGAGGCAAGGTTAAATTGGTGGTAATGTGGGAAAGGTATTGGAGGTCAATGGATGGCGGCTGGGGGCAGAGGCTGGAATGTGGGCTGCCCTAAGTGTCCAGTTGTGAAGCAGCCAGGCCTAAATCCAGCTTGTGACAGGTTCAGAGAACACTGAGGGAAAGAGGAAGACTTGCGGGCTGTGTAGAAGAGTCAAATGTAACACTGAGATTTCAGGTTTGGATATTTATAGAAAGATGATGGATGGATAATTTCACAGGGAAAGTGATGAAGTCCATTCTTTGATGAGTATTGAATTTGAAATATCAGTAGAAGGTTATTGAAATGGAAACAACATCAGGTTATTAGATATTAAGAACTGAATGTAAAAAGAGAGATCAGGGTTGCGGAGCTACATCTGGAAGTCATAGCTGCGTGAGAAGCAAAGCACACTGATAATGGGAGACAATATAGCGAGTGAAGACCAGAGAACCAAGAACTGAATCACAGTGACGTTCACATTTAAGGAATGTGAAGACCAAATAAAGAAACAAAAAAAGGAGGGAGACTGAAGTGCTTGCAGGCCCACAGAAATGAATTTTTCNAAAAAAAAAAAAAAAAGCTAGGAGACAATTACAAGTGACCACGTGATACTGCATCTATCGGCAAGCGAAATCCACGACAGAAAAGAAAATTCAGACTGATGCCAACCAGGAAGCACAGCCTCCGGTCACACACACTGAAAGACACGATCACACTGAGGCTTTCACAGCACCCAAATGCCAGAAGCTGCATCTGCTCTTTCGGCGAGAAGTGCAAAGTGAGGCTGCAAGTTCAGAGACGGCTGCAAAATAAGACATGTGCATCCGACATGCACACATGTGTGTGCAACTGGCTATCTGTTCAGCTGTGAAGCTGAGTTTATGTATCAGTCTAAGATGACATGGCCTGAAACCAGGGTGCCAAAGGCTGAGGGGTATCCACAAGACCCCCGGCAAGAGTTTGACCCTGTTGTGATCACGACCACCGCTCTAAGAGAGCTCTATGTTGTGTTGCATCCCTTAAAACATTTTGCAAAGGTGAGGAGAAAACACGTAAACTGTGTGGTTAAGAAAGCTGACCTAAAACTTACAAGGCGGGGTGGGAGGGGGAACGTACAGCATGTCCTCATATTGTCACACTGGGGCACTGTTTAATGGGTCAAATATTTAATTCTCTAGAAAATACCTGTGTCTGATTTTGCTATTTAGTATTTGATTGAGAGTTACAGGTTAATTTCTGGATTTACCTCGGTTGTAAAGAGTACCCCAAAGCACGAGGTCTCATTGCTATCTAGGAAATTAATCAGTTCAATATATAATCAAGAAATTCTAATGTAATACTCTTTCTTAAATGCCTTATTAACACCTAGTTCCTCAAATGCTCTTTAAATCCTTGTGACCACCTTATAGCAGTCCTCACTGATGAGATCAATCAGTCAACGACCCACATTAATTCTTTTTCTTATGAAGAATTTCAGTTTTCACTCTGAGATAGTTCAATGGTCAGAAGCTCACTTTTAGTCATTCAGGAGAATTGTACTGCTAACCCTTCTCCATTTTCCTATGGGTTCTATTTTCTTGAAGGTTAACTTCTACAAAATGACTTCAGAAACTACTATGCCAGTGCTGGGCAGGGTGGAGGTTTTGTGTGTGTGTGTGTGTGGGTGTGGGTGTTTCTTCCATGTTTGGTTTAATTTTTCCTCGTATTACTCCCAAATCAGTAAAGAACGCCTTGGCCACCATCTCCCCGGAGACAAGTGATGTCACTTAGCTGTCTAAGCACCCTGACTATACAGCACCTTGTTCAAAGCTTGACCTGAATTTGGGGCGCAGCGGGGGGGGGGAGGTGGTACTGGTAAGGTTGTCCTAGAGTCATTTTATTTGGGGAAGCCAGTGAGACAAAACATAGTGAACATTCATGCGTTCTTACTGCTTGATCTCTTTTGGCTTGAAAACATCCTCTTTGAAAGGTTTCCAAAGGGAACGCCAATCACTGATACTTACAAGTCTACACATGACCTTGCCCACACTCCCCAAGGGCTGCAAAACGAAGAATGGTGTTGAAGGTGACAATCGCATCTTTTTAAAAAACATGATCACATCATAGAAAATCCAGGAAACGGAAGAAAACATGGGACCTTGTTCCTCTAACAAAACGACCACTGGTGTTTTGATCTATTTCCAGTCTGTACTTTTCAAAAAGTGTTTTACATACCCCAGTACACACGTGATTTTTCACTTAGACTATATCAATTACTTAGAAATTGGTGCAAGTAAAGCCTAAGCCTCATAATATTGTTCCAAAACTCTGCTCCATCACTTCACGTTTTCTCCAAATTTTGGCAAATAGAAGACAGTCAGTAAACATCGGCCATTTTTCATAGCTACTGTTCTGATTTTAAGTAGCTATACAACTTTCAATGAACTGGCAATACCATAAACTCTGTATCTATCCCATCACTGAGTGGCTGCATCCTACGTGTCTGATGACCAAGACTCTCTCCTTAACCGCACTCCTACCAGGTTCCTCCTGAGTCCTTCAGCTAAGTCTGACCCCAGCTGATAAAGACGTGAACAAACTCTGCGGAGTGTTTCCAGTAGCTCAAGACCACCTCTGTAGGAAGACCCTTCCTTCCTCCACCACTTCAAGGGCCCGTGAGAGAAAGGTCAGGGCAGCAAAAGAACTGTCGTTTGTTCCAGCCAAGATCTGGCCTCTGAGGAAACCCCAGCCTCTGTGGTGGGGATTGGGGGGTGGGGGGATGAGTGGGAGCCTGACTTCCTTAAGAGGCACTTAGCAAACCCGCGTGGGTTTCACGTGAACCAAAGGCCTCCTTCCTTTCCATTGTAACTGTCGCATTCCTGATTCTGCCGACCCCCCACCCACCCTCTCTCCAATCCCTCACTCTTCCTAACACCCAAGTAAGAGTGAAAGTGTTGGTCGCTCAGTCGTGTCTGACTCTGCAACCTCAGGGGCTGTAGCCCACCAGGCTCCTCCTCTCCGTGGGATTCTCCAGGCAAGTATACTGGAGTGCGTAGCCATACCCTTCTCCAGAGGATCTTTCTGACCCAGGGATCAAACCCAGGTCTCCTGCACTGCAGGCAGATTCCTTAATGTCTGAGCCACCAGAGAAGCCCAAAGCTCTGGAAAAATCCAAGTGGAACTCCATTCTTGCTGGACTCTTTCCTGTTGCAACAGTGTGTCACTGACTGGACACGGTCCTGACTACTGTGTGTGCCTGTGCTAAGTTGCTTCAGTCATGTCTGACTCTCTGTGATCCTATGGACCGTAGCTCACCAGGCTCCTTTGTCCATGGGATCCTCCAGGCAACTCTCTTGTCCAGAGTTGTTTATCTTGACATAGACATGTGACTGAAAACACCACAGACAATGCTCATTCTCAAAGACACCACCAGTCCTCTGAGTCTTTCTCCAGATGCCACAGAACAGAGACAGGCCATCATCACTATGTCCTGTCCAAATTCTCCACCCACAGATTCCAGTGATGTGGTTGCTCTCCATCATGAAGTTTGGGCTGATTTGTTATGCAGCAGTAGGTAACTGCTACACCCAACAGAACCACTAATTCTGCCCAGGGCATTTGTCTTCTTAGCTTACCCATCCACACAACTGAATCACATAATCATTTCAAAGGTCTAGACAAGCAGCAATACACACGTGGGCTCTGCTTCCAGGCTCTTTTTTTTTTTTCTTCGAATCGATTCTGACTATTGCTGCTGCTGCTGCATCACTTCAGTTGTGTCTAACTCTGTGTGACCCCACAGACGGCAGCCCATTGGGCTCCACCATCCCTGGGATTCTCCAGGCAACAACACTGGAGTGGGTTGCCATTTCCTTCTCCAATGCATGAAAGTGAAAAGTGAAAGAGAAGTCGCTCAGTCGTGTCCGACTCTTAGCGACCTCATGGACTGCAGCCTACCAGGCTCCTCTGTCCATGGGAGTTTCCAGGCAAGAGTACTGGAGTGGGATGCCATTGCCTTCAATAATATTAATCTTTTTAAACTGCAGGCCCAATCATGTCATTTCCCTGCTTCAAACCCTTTAATAGAGTGCCAGTGTGTACTGAGAAAAGTCCACACTTCTCAGCACAAGGTGCCAAGTCCGTTCTAACTTGGTCTCAATCAATGCTCTCTGTCTCAATCGCCCATTCCTCACTGCCTTCTCCAGCCCAGCTGGATTCGTCACTCTTCTCCAGAAATGTCCAACATCCCCCATGGCTTTGCCCTGCTCACGCTACTCACGCAGCCTCAGTGTGTTTTCCTCTTGTGGGTGTAAGTCGATGCCCTTTTCCCCCCCTCTTTTCCAGTTTTACTGAGATATGACACACAGTACTAGGTAAGTTTAAGGTGCACAGAGTACAGAGCAATGATTTCACTTACATAGATCATGAAATGTTATATATTCACTATTAAGTCAATACTCACTGTTAATCATACCTACTACCAATTTAAAATATGAGAAGTGAAAGTCACTCAGTCACGTCTGACTCTTCGACCCCATCGACTGTAGCCTACCAGCTCCTCCGTCCGTGGAATCTCTAGGCCGGAACATATTGGAGTGGGTAGCCATTCCCTTCTCCAGGGTATCTTCCCAACCCAAGGAGTGAACCCAGGTCTCCTACATCGCAGGCAGATTATTCAACCTATTTCATTAATAACTGACAAACAATTTATGTATTTCCAATTAAGTGTTTTTAAATTATTTTTAATTGAAGGATAATTACAATGTTGTGTTGGTTTCTGCTATACATAAACATGAATCATAGGCATACATTATGTCCCCTTTCTCTCAAGACTCTCTCCCATCTCCAATCCGAGATGCCTTCTTTAATGAACCACTTTGCCTCCCCTGAATGTCTTCAGCACTGGAACACCACCTTCATCCTGGCACACCTTTCATCTTGTACCAATCTCTGTTTTTTGCCTCCTGTCTCCTCCACCGGACTGCCTCATTCACCAAGAGTACAGATAATGTCTGGGACATCTCTCTGTCCCAGGGCCTAACACTCTGCCTCGCACATTAAGGGGTCTTCAGTTTCTCCATCCTTGCTGTGACTGTATCAGAAAGACAGACTGGGTTGGCAGGAAAATGTTGAATCACTGGTTCTGGAAATTCTTCTGCCATAATGTTTAATAAATTCGAATGAGACAGAAGGTGGCTGTGGGAATCATCATCTCCAGATCCTCCCAGGAAGTTCAGGGACAGCAGAATGGCTTTGCTTCAGGTAGAAACAGAGAAGCTGAGAGTGAAATTTTAACTTCCGGTGCTCGGAGAAGAACAGACTCTGGCCAGTACTCTCCAGCATCTATGAGCCCCTGATTCCGTGGGCACATACTGTTGCGATAGGTCAATTATTCCTGCTGACTGAATACTGTGGAGTCAAACCTCATCATAAATGTGATGTATCTCATTCCAGGCCCTGCTGCAGTGCGCTGGCATTTTGATAACAAAATGATGGACAGGTGCAGCTTGTCACTACAGGATGCTAAAGCCACTGGCCACATCAACTGCAATGCCATGAGAAATACACTGTGCAGGAGGGGGAGCGAGGAATTTCCTTCCCCGGGGTGACTTTAGGGAGCCCTCTTTCCAGCACTCAATTAGACACATGTTTCTGCTCCTTGCCAAAGACCTGAGAGTTTTTAAGATAATTTGGTATCATGTATTCCAAAAATGTTACCACCCATATACCACTCCAACAAGCAGGAGACCCATCTCTCATCATCCACACACTCTTCTGCCGCCGTTCATGCTGCCTGGCACCTGGTATCTGGTGAGCACTCCGGAGGAGATGAACACAGTCTGGGAATGTGAAGCAATTTCTCCAACTCAGCAGAAATCCTGAAACCCAAAATGTCAACTTCACAGAAAAAAGATATCATCCCCTTGCTTTCTGTTTTTTTCCCTGCGTATTCTTCTCCGAGAGACCCAGTTCAGTTCAGTCGCTCAGTCGTGTCCGACTCTTTGCGACCCCATGAATCACAGCACGCCAGGCCTCCTTGTCCATCACCAACTCTCAGAGTTCACTCAGACTCACACCCATCGAGTCAGTGACGCCATCCAGCCATCTCATCCTCAGTCGTCCCTTTCTCCTCCTGCCCCAAATCCCTCCCAGCATCAAAGTCTTTTCCAATGAGTCAACTCTTCACATGAGGTGGCCAAAGTACTGGAGTTTCAGCTTTAGCATCATTCCTTCCAAAGAACACCCAGGGCTGATCTCCTTCAGAATGGACTGGGTGGATCTGGAACTGAACAATTCTCTCTCATGGCCCAATCTCTCTCCGAACTACCTCCCAGCAACACACTGAGACACAAGCCGGCCAGTGACCTGGAGAAAATCAAACACACCTAATTCTTTTTTAAAAACCCAATCGGCGATGATCAATTTCTTTCTCCGTGGTTCATCCCCCGCCCCATCTCCTCCTGCCCCTTTAAGGAGGAGGAAAGCACCTTTCCCGGGAATGTGCAGAAACACATTTTTAGATAAAATTTTATTTTGGTCTCGTCAGGCAGGAAGCTATTACCCCTCCGTTGTTATCTTTATGCGCATGATTAGGAATAATAGCTGATTTGTGAAGTTATCTATTACGGGAAATAATCAAGATTAATGAGCCCCGTGGCACTTGCTGAATGCCTCCGGAGATTTATTGCTCAGGCTGGGCGTTTCTCGTGTTGTTGGTACTGTCAGTTTCTTTTTTTTTTTTTTAACACGTGCAAATGGAGACATGGATTAATTGTGGAAGAGGAAAAAAGCTCTTTCAGTGTTATCAAATACTGGGCACTGCTCAGCCCCGCCTTGCCCAATGAGACCCTTTTGTGACATCTAACGATGCTGTAGTCTAGTCCCCACCCTGCTTTAGATCCAGGCAGGGAGTGTTTGTTAGCTTGTACCCTCCAGGGTGTGTGGACTGTCCACTAGAAGCCCTGTCCCGAAGTCAAGGTTTGGCGGAGGGCTTCCCTGGTGGCTCAGTGGTAAAGAATCTGCATGCCAACGCAGGAGACACAGGACCGATCCCTGGCCTGGGAAGGTCTCACATGCCACGGGGCAGCTAAGCCTGTGCACCACAGCTACTGAACCTGTGCTCCAGGAGCTGCAAATACTGAGGCCTGTGTGCCCCAGAGCCCACGCACCTCAAGAGAAGCCACTGTAATGAGAAGCCTTCACTCTGCAACAAGGAGCACCCTTGCCAGCCCCAACTTGAGAAAAGCCTGTGTAGCAATGAAGACCCAGTGCAGCCAAGACTAAATACGCCCCTGCTGCTGCTGCTGCTGCTGCTGCTGAGTCGCTTCAGTCGTGTGCGACTCTGCGCGACCCCACAGACGGCAGCCCACCAGGCTCCCCCGTCCCTGGGATGCTCCAGGCATGAACACTGGAGTGGGGCGCCATTTCCTTCTCCAGTGCATGAAAATGAAAAGTAAAAGTGAAGTCGCTCAGTCATGTCTGACTCAGCGACCCCATGGACTGCAGCCCACCAGGCTCCTCTGTCCAAGGGATTTTTCAGGCAAGAGTACTGGAGTGGGGTGCCATTGCCTTCTCCATGTTTATTAAAAAAAAAGAAAAAAAAAAAGATTTGCCCTAGATAGAGAGAAATTTATGGTGCTGGGGCTGCAAGCGCTCAGGGAGTTTCAACCACCTGCTCAAGCAGGGAGATACTATCTTCTCCTCCGTGGATCTGCCCTGCAGCCACAGGGCTGCTGTGGATGGCAAAATCACGGCTGCAGTGCCAACATGCCTTTGTTCTGAATGTCTGGATTGATGCCGGACATTCTGTACGCTGGGCCTCTCTGGAAATAGAACAGTGATCCTGGATTCAAATGAAATTCTGGTGGTACAGCCTCTGTATGGTAGCAGCTTCACAGTCAAAGTGCATGCTCAGTTGCTTCGGGCACGTCCGACTCGCTGCAACCCCCTGGACTGAAGCCCACTAGGCTCCTCTGTCCATGCGATTTCCCAGGCAAGAATACTGGAGTGGGTTGCCATGCCCACCCCCAGGGAATCTTCCCCACCCAGGGGCTGAACTCCCACTGCAGGCAGATTCTTTCCCCACTAAGCCACCTGGGAAGCCAACAGGAACAGTCAATAAGGAATTACAGACTGCTTCCTGACACAGACAGGTGGGAAGTAGGGAAAAAAGCTCTCTGTGCTGCAATTAGTGGAACCAGACAGAGGTGCTGAATTTCTGCCTGCCAGGGTCAGGATCCCAGCTCTGCAACGTACAGCCACACCCCTGCAGCAAAATGTGAACTTTACACACTTCCATGGCCCATCTGGAAACTGGGGGATAACAGTATCAATACCACAATGTGACTGTGATGAATAAAACGGAATGAATACATGTACCAGTGCTTAGGAGAACTTTATAGTAGTTAGTTTTAAACAACAATTTGTCAGTCCAAATGTACCTGAAACATTTTGGACTAGAGACCCATGGTGTTTTATCACATTGCTTTAAAACCTGTTAAGTTCCCAGTTTGTTTTTTTCCCAATGGGCAGAATGAGGGTGTAACAGATGAACCCCAATCCAACAGTTAAAAAAGTCTGGCTTCCAGAACCAGATCAGTCACCAACAGTATGATGTTGGGGTCAGTGCACTTTATATTTTGGGGTCTAGTTTCCCTATGATTATATACAGATTTGGAAAATGACCTTGAGTGTCTTCAGTGATGGTATCATATAAACCCTTACGTCACATGTGTATTCTTTTTTGTTAACTTAGGTGGAGAAACAGCCCCAGGAGTGAATGTCAAAACCAATGTAACATATACTTGAAATTTTATATAAATAGAAAGATACTCTAACAAAGGTACTTTTGAATATTTAGAAAATCACTGCATTACCAACTAATAAAACCGCAGGGTATTTATTTGTAGACTTTTAAGAAGTCAAAGCCTCGAAAAACACACTTGGCAAAATACAGCAATAGCCAAATGTCCCAACAGAATACTTTTTAATGTGCTGGAGCTTGCATTTCCCTAAAATATTAAGAGGATCATTGGGTTTATTTAAAAGCATATATACTGATGACCTCAGCAGACAGACAATAATGGCCTTTCTCTGAAGGGGTTTATACACTCTAGACCATGATTTTCATATTCTTTTGGCAGAAAGGTAGAAAACACTTTTGTCATTTTATTCTTTTCCCAGGGACTTGTTAATTCATGACCAGGTAGGACCTGAGATTTCCACACCAAAACCAAATTGGCTGGTTTTTTAAGCAATATATTGACTTCTCCATTTAAAAGCAGGAATTACTGCATGTGACCTTTATCACTTACACATTCAAGAGGAGGGTTGATTTCTTCACTCCTCTTTCCCAACCCCACCCTTGACTCTGCCCATCAACATCCTGTCTTTTTTAGGTCCGAGTCAGATTCATAGACTTCATCTTTAACCTCTCCAAAGGCATTCATTTCTCCTTTCTCAGGGCCCCCAAGCCTTTCACATTTCTAATGGCAAGAATACACAGAAGAACTGTAAAAAAAAAAAAGATCTTCACGACCAAGATAATCATGATGGTGTGATCACTCACCTAGAGCCAGACATCCTGGANGGGGACGACAGAGGATGAGATGGCTGGATGGCATCACTGACTCAATGGACATGAGTCTGAGTGAACTCCGGGAGTTGGTGATGGACAGGGAGGCCTGGTGTGCTGTGATTCATGGGGTCGCAAAGAGTTGGACACGACTGAGCGACTGAACTGAACTGAACTGAATACCTGCATATCACATTTAACTGTGGCCTGCCACATCCCTTCATTCAACCCAGTAAGACCTTCAGCATGGAGACAATCTCCAGTCCACACTTACTCAAAGGCAAAATCAGTCAGGTGTCTGGGTATTCCTCTATCTGTCCAACAAGATCAAAAATACAACAACTATGTCTTAATTGGTGTTTATTCCCACTGCATTTGCTGGCACATACCATCAGTACAGCTATAGATCAATTTAAGTCACAGAATTACATACTTTCTCTTCTTGGGCTTAACATCCAACTAGAGAACAAGAAAGTAGGCTCTCCTGGATTCTTCCCTTTCCTGGAGGGAAATTAATTATCCACAGGATAGTTTCTTTTCTCTGTCCAAAATTATTAGTGCAGACCACGGACAATCAACCTAGACTGGCTCTTCACAGTGGTTGGTACCTCCTCTGAATCTTTGATCCTAGAGTTCAGCCTGCTGACTGAGAGAATTTAAATAAATTCTAAAGCAGCTCATATTTTGGTTGCTGAGACTGGCCGTGGGAGACAAGCAACAAAGATGCCGTTACTATATGGCAGGCCGTGTGTTAAAGCCCTCTCCATCTAATATGATTTAATCCTACCTATGGCTAAATGCTAACAAAGGTCTATATAGTCAAAGCTATGGTTTTTCCAGTAGTCACGTACAGATGTGTCCTGGATTATAAAAAAGGCTAAGTGCCAAAGAATTAATGCTTTTGAACTGNCATCAGTACAGCTATAGATCAATTTAAGTCACAGAATTACATACTTTCTCTTCTTGGGCTTAACATCCAACTAGAGAACAAGAAAGTAGGCTCTCCTGGATTCTTCCCTTTCCTGGAGGGAAATTAATTATCCACAGGATAGTTTCTTTTCTCTGTCCAAAATTATTAGTGCAGACCACGGACAATCAACCTAGACTGGCTCTTCACAGTGGTTGGTACCTCCTCTGAATCTTTGATCCTAGAGTTCAGCCTGCTGACTGAGAGAATTTAAATAAATTCTAAAGCAGCTCATATTTTGGTTGCTGAGACTGGCCGTGGGAGACAAGCAACAAAGATGCCGTTACTATATGGCAGGCCGTGTGTTAAAGCCCTCTCCATCTAATATGATTTAATCCTACCTATGGCTAAATGCTAACAAAGGTCTATATAGTCAAAGCTATGGTTTTTCCAGTAGTCACGTACAGATGTGTCCTGGATTATAAAAAAGGCTAAGTGCCAAAGAATTAATGCTTTTGAACTGTGGTGCTGGAGAAGACTCTTGAGAGTCCCTTGAACAGGAAGGAGATCAAACCAGTCAATCCTAAAGGAAATCAACCCTGAATATTCACTCAAAGGACTGATGATGAAGCACCAATACTCTGGCCACCTGATGTGAAGAGCCAACTCACTGGAAAAGATTCTGATGCTCGGAAAGACTGAGGGTGGGAGGGCAAGGGGCAACAGAGGATGAGATGGCTACATGGTATCACTGACTCAATGGACATTAGTTTGAGAAAACTCTGGGAGACAGTGAAGGTCAGACGAGCCTGGTGCACTACAGGCCATGGGTCACAGAGTCAGGTGCGACTTAGCAACTGAACAACAACAAGACGACTACGCAAGAAAAGCATTATTCACCCTCTTTTTAAGGATGGAGAAACTGAGTACCGAGACACTGAGAGGCTTGTCCAAATAGGTGATGGAATCCAGATTCCAATTCAAGCTGTCTGAGGCCAGAGTCCTGGCTCTTAAACCATGAAAGTGTTCTGGGTGGGGAGCAGGGGGAGGAGGTGACCAATGCATTTCTCACCCCCTGCAGGACAAGGGGAAGCAGGCATATGGAAAGAGGAAGATGCACGGTGCTACCTTAGTAAAAGCTTTCATGTAAAACTTGACTTGGGCTTCCCTGGTGGCTCAGAGGTTAAAGCGTCTGCCTGCAATGCAGGAGACCTGAGTTCGATCCTTGGGTCGGGAAGATCCCCTGGAGAAGGAAATAGCAACCCACTCCAGTATTCTTGTCTGGAGAATCTCATGGATGGAAGAGCCTGGCAGGCTACAGTCCATGGGGTCACAAAGAGTTGGACATGACTGAGAGACTTCACTTTCACTTTACCTGGTGGTTCAGTGGTAAAGAATTCCACCTGCAATGCAGGAGACCTGGGTACTATTCCTGGGTCGGGAAGATCCCCTGGAGGCAGAAAGGGCAACCCACTCCAGTATTCTTGCCTGGGAAATCTCATGGCCAGAGGAGCCTGGCAGGCTACAGTCCATGGGGTTGCAAAGAGTAGGACTCGACTTAGGGACTAAACAACAACAAAACTTGAGTTATCTTTTGTCATTCACAGGTTGGTTATTCTCACTCACGGAGAGGACAGAAATAACATAAAACAGTCACCAAACTACCCTGTGCATCGGTCTCCACAGCCTTTTCCAGTTCTTTCTTATTTAATCACATTTTAAGTTCAAGGGCTCCTGTAAGGAATTGGCGAAGTGAGTCAAGAAGCGGAAATACACATTTGTTTCCTATTATTAGGAACATGCCAACTGGCATAGCCCTGATCATGGACATCTGTCAAGATAAGTCTTTCACCAGCTCATTTTTATTTCCCCAACAGAGGTGTCAACCATCAACGAACTGTGTGATGAGAACAGAAGGGTCATTATGACCTCTGACCTCACTGCCAGTCAAGACAGAATAAAAACCGAGACCACAGGAAACAAAGCATGTAGGGATGGGGCCTGGGGTTGGGATCTGTCTTGCATAGGTGACTCCTCTGAAGGGAGAAAGACAACATGTTTTCTCATCTCAGTGGAATTCTTCATCTGGCATCTGCTTGCAGGTATCAGTGGGGAAAACCTCACCCCATTTTAAGCAGCATTAAGACATCAGCGATTTCTCAACTGCCAGTTAGTACATACAAAAGGGTATACAACACATACTATTCAAAAGATGGCAAAGCTCTGACGTGTCTGTCTGGAAGTCTGGCTTCTCTGGCCATCTACACTAAGCATCTTCAGTAGGTTTACTGTGGCCAAGGTGAGACAACCTAGCATCTCCAACCATGGACCTCTTCACAGGCCACCCTGTGCTTCAGGCTGAGAGGGAAAAATCTGAGTTTTCAGCCTAAACTTGGAATCATGAATTACTGGCTCGAGAGATTTGTAATCAGAAAATCACAAAAGTTTTAGAATGGGAAGGGATCTCAGAGCTCAAAGCAATCCCTTCATTTTACAGATGAGAGAGGAGCGAGCCAGGCAGGAGGAGCAATTTACACACAGTGATGGCTCAAAGGGTAAAGGGTCTGCCTGTAGTGCAGCCGAGCAGGCTCAATCCCTGGGTCAGAAAGAGTGCCTGAGAAGGAAAGGCTGCCCATTCTAGTGCCCTTGCCTGGAGAATTCCATGGACAGAGGAGCCTGGTGGGCTGCAGTCCACGGGGTCACAGAGAATTGGACGCGACTGAGCGACTAACACTGTTCTCTTTTCACTCAGTCACTCACAGCACAGTGGAACCTGGAACCTGTGCTTCGGGACCCTTACCACCATGCTTTCTGCTCTGCAGGGAAACCCAGCACATCGCCTTGCCCGTGGCAGCCACCAATAGTCTGTACGAGAATAAACCGCTGACTGACCCAGAAATCCAGAAAAGCTGAGAGGAATGTCATCACCTGGGCCAGGTCACTGAGTTGATCTCTCCTGTATTTCAACAAAAGACAGGAGTTTGCCTACTGGACAGGTTTTCTTTAGGGTCTTCTGCTAGGAGGAGCTAAAGGCTGGGTATCATTTTGGGGTGTGCCTTTTGGGGAGTAATTAAGAGTTTTGAACTCTTGAGAAAAAAGCAATGGGACTTAAGTGAGGGATTACCATGCAGGTGGACGGGACTAGAGTCTGATTTTTTAAAATTTTTAATTGTACTGCTGATTTACAACGTGGTGCTAGCTTCGGGGACACAACTAAGGTGAATTGGCCACATACATACACATAATCCACTTTTTTTTTGAGATTCTTTTCACATGCAGGCTGCCACAGAGTGTTGAGCTCTTATTAGTTATCTATTTTATACATAGTAGTGTATGTCTAGTAGTGTGTATATGGAGAAGGCAATGGCACCCCACTCCAGTACTCTTGCCTGGAAAATCCCATGGATGGAGGAGCCTGGTGGGCTACAGTCCATGGGGTCGTGAAGAGTCGGACACGACTGAGTGACTTCACTTTCACTGTTCACTTTCATGCACTGGAGAAGGAAATGGCACCCCACTCCAGTGTTCTTGCCTGGAGAATCCCAGGGACAGGGGAGCCTGGTGGGCTGCCGTCTGTGGGGCCGCACAGAGTCGGACACGACTGAAGCAACTTAGCAGCAGCAGCAGCAGCAGTGTGTATATATCAGCCTCAATTTCCCAATTTTTCCCCACCCCTTATCCCCTGGTAAACATGTTTGTTTTGTATATCCATGTGGAGTCTTACATTTATGTTCCCTTCCTTATTCCTTTCCTCCACGGAACCCTGGCTCCAACCAGAAAGGAGGAATCCAGGGCTCAGGCTCCATTCACTGGAATATTTACCATTCTGTGATCAACTAGCCAAAGTCACGGGAAAATCTGGAAGTCCCTCCAGGGAAAGAAAAGTAGGTGAGAGCGGCATGCTATTGGCCCCAGAACAAAGCTTGATGTGTTTTTCTTTTCTATGAGTTAAAAACGTACTGAAGAAAGCACCAATATTATGAGGAAATTAGAATCTAGGGAAAGTATGTCAATAAATGACCCATGCATCCTGAAAAAAATCTTTCTTTTATAAGAGATGTACATGGGAAACCCTTTAGCAAACCATTCACCAGAAAGGTGAGTCATGAATCAAGTACTTCAGGCAAAAAAATATATATACATATATATATTTTCAAATTTTCATCTATTTCTAAATGCGTACACCATGAAAACCTTTTTAGAGGTTCCAGCATGTCAGTTTAATGAACTTTCCCCCCCGCCCCTCCATCTCAACTCTCCTAGGTTCTGGAGAGTATTTGAAACAGTGGTGCCAAAATAGTGAAGCAGGGTCTGATGTATAATTTCCATCTTTTCTGGGAACAAATTCTACTGGGAATGGAAATGCTCTTGTCCTAATATTCTTTAGTCAGGCCCCACTATATACAAAATTCCTTCTAGAACAGAACGTAAACTAGTAAATTCTTCACTGTGCTAAAGAATTGATCAGACTTGAGCCTGTCCCCTCCTCTAAAATAATCCCTCTTAAATTTATAGAATTTTAGTTTTTGAAAGTTTGATTTCTAGGAAATAGATGCTTAAGCAACTGTGAGAAGTTCAACACATAGAGATTTTTTTTTTCAAACAAATACCAGACTAACTTATCTAACAAAGCCAATTAGAAACGGAAAAATAGGCAGATGCCGAGACAGAAAGCTACAGCCACCTCCCCCTCCAGGAACTGGCAGCTGGTTAGACTTAATTCTAACAACAGCATATGTGGATCAAATGATAGCTCCAACAATCTTCTTTTCATTAAATGAGTATTAGGACTTTGATTCAAATCAAAGGCTGTCCCAGAAGAGAGTGGCCACCATCCTCCACCTCCGAATGCCTTCTCCTTACTGCATGCTTCAAATTAAGCACATGGATGAGGTTCCCTCTATAAGACACAATGAAAAGGTCCTCCAATATCAGACTCAGTGCCATGCAGAAATTATATTTTCACAAAGTGAGTGAGTGATGGAGAAGAAGGCAATGGTTAACACATACAGGAACTAATACTGTGTTTACCTAAAATTCACAAGAGCTGTACAGTACATTTCTAGATAACTGTGTAGGCAGTGATTCCATCTTCTGGGTAATCTTGGGGAAGACTACCAACTCTATGTTCCTTGTCTAATAGAGGGAAAAAAATGGCCACACCCCACTAAATATATGTAACCATCCACTCACTCATTCTATGAACATTTTAGTGAGCAATCACGATGGGTCAGAAACTGGGCACTTACTAAGAAATAACCCATTAAAGACGCTACACAAAGACTTGTAAATATACAAATTGGTTCAAACAAAGACAGAAAAAGCAAAGGGAACTAACATGAAGGAGGCCCCTTCTTGGACCATTTATACACGACCCCACCTAATTCTCATCAAGTGAGCCTATGTAATTTCCATTTTTTCAGATGGCTATATAACTTTAGTGGTTAAAGAACTCATTAAGATGATGCTCAGTAGCAATGCCAGTCTTTGAACTAGTGTCTGACAAGTGCAAACCCTTTTCATCCTACCTTACCAGCTCTTTACAAATACAGTCAAGACATTTCTGAACCTGGGAGCAGTGAACAGTGGTTTATACTCTTGATTATTCAGCCAAGTTCATTTTTTCAGTTATGAGTCATACAAACGCTGAGCAACTAATTGATCCCACAGCGATCTGGTTTTCATGACTAAATGCTGCTGTCACCTGCGCTGTGTCATGGTAATTCTGGCCACACACCAGGATGCAGCCAGGTGACAGCAAAGCCAGCCCAAGAGAGGGCTAAGTGACCCCTCTCTCTTCTGAACAGCCAGACTCCATGGACCTGCAGTTTCCCCACATTTTTGTGGAGGAGATAACTGTCCATCAACCCCCAAAGCTGGGCCCGTACTAAAACCAAAGTCCACATGTGAGATATAATGAAATTATGGAATAAGAAATCATTTAGGTGATAGGACTTTGAGGAGATCCTTAAAAAAAAAAAATGAATGAAATCTACATGCCCCCTCCCCCCAGATGCCTTCCTCTGTACCCAATCATTCTGAGGAAGTTTACGAATGTTCTTGTTTTTACTTCTAGGCCAATAAATACAAAGAGCATCCTGAATACCACAGAGAGGGCATGGGGGTAAAACTGGAGGCAGAGCAGTTTTGGTCAGTTCATGAAGGAGTGCAAGGCTCTCACACCTCAGCTGCACTCTCAGAATACAAACAGTGGAAAGGAGGCAGCGATCTGCTCGAGGGAATTAATCGACTGTAGAACAACTCTCTTCTGGTCCAAAAGTGTTTGCTTATTTAATTCTTTAATCACATCACATCGACACTAAAGACGGGAGCAGTATGACTCTCAAACTCATGCCCAGCAACAAAATTCCTCCTGGATCCTCTCTATGGAGCATCGACGGGTTTACAGTCTTACTCATGGTGGTCAGCAGTACATCACAGGGACAAGAATACAGAGGCCCCGCTGTTCTTTTTGTAGGCAGTGCATGAAGAGACAGAATGACCCACACTTTGCTGATCTGATATCCCTACGCGTTCAGCAAGGTTTTGATGGGTATAGGACACTGTCCCGCTACATTTGCGCACAGCCTTCCTGAGTGGTCAGTGTGTATGGGGTAGAGCTTGGCGTTGGAAGATGGTGTTTTCAGGGAGGAAGAAGGTTTGCGATAAATGAGGCCACTAATTCTAAAAGTGGGCCAAGAACTAGAGTGAGGCTAGCGAAAAAATACATTCAGGTAACCTCTCTCCTCTAGGACTCAGGCTCCAGCTAGTCTCTGTGGGCACCTTTATTACAGGCAGAACTTGTTCGACTCTGGAAAAGCAGTGAATTCATTCCCTTTGTAGTCATTTTCTGTGAGCAAAGCATAAGTTTATGAAAGGTGAAATTTGTAGCACCCCAGAGGGAAAAACTGAACACTCCTTCCCACTGCGCATGTTTCCCACAAACTCCTTTTAGGATAATACAAGAAAGGGCAATTACAGAGACACTGGAAGAGGAAATTAAAAGAAAATTTAGGCTGACTGTCTTAAAGAAGCTTTCAAATCTCTCAAGTCATTAGACGTGGAAGTGCCCTCCAAGGGAATGTGTTCTAAACTCACATGGATGAGACATCGAGGCCTGTCAGAGGGAACGACCTTGAACTAGCAGAAAGCAGCTTGCTCTAGTCCATCTAAGCAGGTCATTTCCCAAACTAATTTGTATTTTTCCATTCCCTTCGGTACCGGTTTCTCAAGGATTATTTTGGGCTTTCGTTGCAAAACTCCTCATATATATATAATGTGTCTCGACCCTGATGTAGCAGTTTATGTATCAGACAATTGTCTTCCTCCTACAAATTTTTCTTCTCTTCACACACAGCTTCTAGAGCTATGGGACTGGAGTTCATAAAAGTGAAATTAGCTTTATGTTTATGTGTGCTGGATGGTAAAGATTATGGGGGAATTGTTCATAATTCATCTGTCAAGAGGCTCACTTGGCCTTTCCATTCTGAGAGTGTCAGGGTGTTGAGCACACTTAGCAATAAATAGCTAACTCTGAAATTAATGACTTTCCAGTTCCAACTTTAAGTTTTGCTAACAGAACTAATAACATGCATTTTTATAGGGCTCAGAGGACTTGCATCATTTTCCAGGAGGCAGAGGAATACATACTCACAACCACATATTTGGGGGACAGAAGCTTCTAACACCACAGGCTGACCTAATTACTTTTGATATTTTGCTCCCAGTTATGGTGTCAAGTCTCTAGTTACTAAAGACTTAAAAACACCTTAAATATTGGACTAAATCAGACCTGACCCACTTGGGATGATTTTCGATTTTTTTCCAGTACAGTATTTGCTCGCTTACCTAAACTTCCCTTTAAAAAGAAAGAAGAAAATAGTAGTAGTTATCATTATAGAAATGTCAATCAAAACAAAACTAACCAAGGAGAAGCCTGTTCCCATTCTAGGTTCACACATCACTTACACCTCTTCACACAGTTTCTGTAGCCATTCTACAGGTAGACAATCCGATTTTTCTAATGCTAACCCTAAGCTTTGTCTGAACTACCACCCTGCCAGGAGACACTGATGACATGTCTCAGGGTTAATCGTTTGTAAAACCACAATGGATCTGGGAAACTGCCATTTTGTACATGAGGAAATTTAGGCCCAGAAAAAAATACAGCAACTCACCTAAGGTGACGGAGCCCTGAACGACAGAGACAGAACTAGAAGGTAGATCTGATCTCCAAGCCCAAGACCTCTTGCCCAGACTCTGTTTACTGTAATCTGCTTTCTGGAAGGCTCCATGCTACCAATAACCCAAACTAGATTTCCAAGGCAAGCTCTCCTCTTGTCAATCCCCTTTAAGCCTGAAAATCCACTACTGATGACCCATGCCTTGATTTGTGGAGCTCACACCAGGTAACTTAAAATTCCCTCAGGCTTTAGGAAGCTGAAAACAAGACAATGCCCAGGATCCAAGCAATGCTTCCTTGTCTCATCTGCTCTTACTTAAAAATTTCTGGTTTGTATGTCTATCAGCAATCTAACTAGACTTCTTAAAAACAAGGTATAACAACTTTTCTCATAACTTGAGTTTTTTTTTCCTAAACCAACGTTCTGAAATAATCAGGGTCCCTCACACTAAAAAAAAAGCACGCTGATGTATCATTGTAAAGATAGCTTTTCACAAAAATTTGGAAAAAAAAGAAGAGATTTTTGCTTTGATCCTTCTGATATATTAATGTTAGCAGTAAATTAAAGATGTCTGCCAAGTGAGATTTTTGCTCTCACGCCAGTAACTTTTTTTCTTGCCCAGAAAGTTTCTAGGCATCATTTCACAGTGTCTGTTTGGCTGGGTTCTTCATCACTATTACTCTTCATTTCATTCCTAAGAATTTTCAATAGTTTCTGCCTCCTTTTCGTCCTTGCCAATGGTGTCATCTCCTCTGCTGCAAATATTTTATCCCCAAAAGACAAGTCCCTTAAATGCCAAACCAAACGGAAACAAAGGGGAGAGGACATATATTCACATTTAGAGTCTGGACATCTGAATCAATACGTATGGCTCAGAGCATTAACCCACTTTACTGACACGGCAGCCTTCTTCTGAGCTTCTTAAACGTCTTGATAGATAGAACAAAAGAGATCTTAATGACTCAGATAACCACAATGGTGTGATCACTCACCTAGAGCCAGACATCCTGGAGTGTGAAGTCAAGTGGGCCTTAGGAAGCATCACTACGAACAAAACTAGTGGAGGTGATGGAATTCCACTTGAGCTGTTTCAAATCCTAAAAGATGATGCTGTGAAAGTGCTACACTCAATATGCCAGCAAGTCTGGAAAACTCAGCAGTGGCCACAGGACTGGAAAAGGTCAGTTTTCATTCCAATCCCAAAGAAAGGCAATGCCAAAGAATGCTCAAACTACTGCACAATTGCACTCATCCCACACGCTAGTAAAGTAATGCTCAAAATTCTCCAAGCCAAGCTTCAACAGTATGTGAACCAAGAACTTCCATATGTTCATGCTGGATTCAGAAAATCTAGAGAAGCCAGAGATCAAATTGCCAACATCCACTGGATCACAGAAAAGCAAGAGAATTCTAGAAAAACATCTCCTTCTGTTTCACTGACTAAAGCCTTTGACTCTATGGATCACAATAAGCTGGAAAATTCTTCAAGAGATGGGGGCCACCTTGCGTGCCTCATTGAAACCTGCATGCAGGTAAAGAAGCAACAGTTATAAACAGACGTGAAACAACAGACTGGTTCCAAAGTGGGAAAGGAGTACGTCAAGGCTGTGCACTGTCACCCTGCTTATTTAACTTATATGCGGAGTACATCATGAGAAATGCCGGGCTGAATGAAGCACAAGCTGGAATCAAGACTGCTGGGAGAAACAGCAATAACCTCAGATATGCAGATGACACCACCCTTATGGTGGAAAGTGAAGAGGAACTAAAGAGCCTCTTGATGAAGGTGAAAGAGAAGAGAGAAAAAGTTGGCTTAAAGCTCAACATTAAAAAAACAAAGATCATGGCATCTGGTCCCATCACTTCATGGCAAATAGATGGGGAAACAATAGAAACAGTGAGAGACTTTATTTTCTTGGGCTCCAAAATCACTGCAGATGGTGACTGCAGCCATGAAATTAAAAGACGCTTGCTCCTTGGAAGAAAAGCTATGACAAACCTAGACAGTGTATTAAACAGCAGACATTACTTTGCTGACAAAGGTCCACGTAGTCAAAGCTATGGTTTTTCCAGTAGTCATGTATGGGTCTAAGAATTGGGCCATAAAGAAAGCTGAGCGCCAAAGAATTTATACTTTTGAACTGTGGTGCTGGAGAAGACTCTTGAGAGTCCCTTGGACTGCAAGGAGATCAAATCAATCAATCCTAAGGGAAATCAGTCCTGAGTATTCATTGGAAGGACTGATGCTGAAGCTGAAACTCCAATAGTTTGGCTGCTTGATGAGAACAGACTCATTAGGAAAGATCCTGATGTTGGCAAAGACTGAAGGCAGGAGGAGAAGGGGATGACAGAGGAGGAGATGGTTGGATGGCATCACCAACTCAATGGACATGAGTCTGAGCAAGCTCCGGGAGATGGTGAAGGGCAGGGGAGCCTGGAGTGCTATAGTCCATAGGGTTGCAAAGAGCTGGACGCGACTAAACAACAAAATAGAATAAAACATTCCATCAGACTAGTCTTGATGATCAAACTACCATCTCTCTCGAACTTTCCTGATCATGTCCTTCTTATACAGGGACTCCACCCTAGTCAATCTTTACTTCTTAACGAGGTGTTGTTCCACAGAACAATCTTTCTGTTGAACAACTCTCACACTAACCTGCATCTACTTTGTGCTATTTAAAAAGTGCACATGTGCGTATATGATAATGCTAACAGAATAAGGTGGTGTGGCATGACAGTTTCTTTCACTATTTTGTACAGGAATTAGAAACATGGCCTCAGATAATAAGCATGCGTTACAAAAGCAGAGATGACTGTGTGGCTCCCCACGCCTCTGCCACTCAGATGTAGTCATCAAGGAAGGAGGACAGAGTCGTGTGGCAAGGGCCAAGGTGGCTCACTTCTGAGGCCCAGGGATCCAGACAGAAAGGCATCTTCCCACAGTAACAGCGGCAAACTAGAATATCATCAAAGAGAGCTCTTAGCGCATTCCCTTCTGAGTTCAACAGGGTCTTTTTTCTGTACCCCAACTGAGAACCTACCTGTAAACTGTTTTCTAGGAGAAAATAAGCTCTAAAATTTAAATATGCAGCTTAACATGGCCCCTAAATGGAATCAGCCAGTAGTTCGGATTGTTCTGCTTTAGATATCTGAACATAAGAAGGACACACAGTTCCCACTGCTGGACAAGGTCACAGTGAGTCTTCACTAAAGGAATGGGTGTCTTCCTACGAAGAGGTTCAAACGAGGCCACGCCCAGGTGGTCACTCTGATTTGGGTCTCCCTACGCTCGTGCTGCCACTAACACTGGATCACAGAACTGCAGGAAATGGAGGGCATCTGCTCACCCACTTTTCAGCCGTGTCCAACTCTGCGACCCCATGGACTGTAGGCTACCAGGCTCCTCTGTCCATGGGATTCTCCGGGCAAGGATCCTGGAGTGGGGAGCCACTCCTTTCTCCAGGCGATCTTCCCAACCGAGGGACAAAACCCCGATCTCCTGCATTTCAGGAAGAGTCTTTACCATCTGGACCACAGGGAAGGTCCCATTTCAAAGAATAACGGGTCCCATTTCCATGCCAAATATTAGTTAGGGAACCCAAATAACACCAACCAGACCTCAGGTGGAATCTTTCCCTTTAATTCCACGTTGCTCCTAAGGCAGTGCCAAGATATTTTGAGAATGGAGGTATTCATTTCAGTGATGACATCTGACTTCAGAATAGAGCTGACATACTTTCCAAGAATGGAGAACTAGGCTAGAAGCCAAAGTCACTAAGCAACTTCCAATCTCTGGCCATTTTTTTTCAAACTCCCTTGAACAGTAGTTCCTACCTTTTCTGAACATATTTCAAGAAGATTTTTTGCTCCATCATGGAATAACAGTTGAACTTTTTCGATACCTGATGACAGAATATACCCAGAAGGGTGTGTAAAGTACCTGAGTTTAGTAATATGGTTCAAAACTTTCCACTTTACTGTTCAAAACAGCAACAAAAGAGATCACACAAATGTTGTGATGCACACATGTGCACACAGACCTCTACAGATAACGCTTGATATGCTCAAGGACTTTAGAATTTCTGCTCATAACTCTGCAGTCCTCTCAGGGGCTTAGAGGCACAGAGGGTGGAAACGATTTCTCTAAAATAGTCTCTTAAATCCCAAGCTTCCAAGTTCAATGACTCAAACATACAAAAATATTTTCACTTGGTGTACATTTGTTTTGCACAAGCCCCTGGCTGGGACAGGCACTGATTCTTGCCATCATGCTGTGAAGGGCGTGATGTTCAGTTAGAATAGGTGCCTAACATGCTTTGTGCACGCTAAGTCGCTTCAGTCATGTCTGACTCTTTGTGACGCTATGGACCATAAGCCACCAGGCTCCTCTGTCCAGGGGGTTCTCCAGGCAAGAACACTGGAGTGGGTTGCCATGCCTTCCTCTGGGGATCTTCCCAACCCAGGGACGGGACCCACGTCTCTCACATCTCCTGCACTGGCAGCTGGGTTCTTGACCACTAGTGCCACGTGGGAGGCCCAATGGGCTTTATCTCAATTTTAATCCTCAACATAGCCCCCTGCGGAGTTGATCCACTGTCTCCCCATTACAGACAACAAATCCAAAGTTCAGAGAGGGCCATGATTAAACATCTAGGAAGGGGAAAAGCAGGATTCAAACCGTCTAGTCCAGCCCCCGGCTCATGCTTCATATCTCCCGATTTGCTATGCTGTGTATCACCTCACCTAAAATAAACTGCCTTTCCATCTGACTCAGTTCCAACACACCATTGATTGTTTACTTATCTATTTATTTACTTGGCTGTGCTGGGTCTTCGCTGCAGCATGTGGGAACTAGTTCCCCAACCAGGGATCAAACCTGGGCCCCCCGCCTTGGGGTGCAGAGTCTTAGCCACTAGACCACCAGGGAAGTCCCCATGTGAGTGTGTTTAATTGATGTCTGCTAACCCACAACACCACAAAGATTATGAGGGCAAAGCCTATGTATGATTTGATTCCCAGCACCTGGAATCAAGCAGGGCGCAAAAGTTCTCAACAGGGACCTTAGGAAAAGTGGGTCCCATTGTTTCTGTCACCACGTTCTGTGAAATAAGTGAAATTGCCCATTATTGCCTCATCATTTTTCTCTATGATTGTATGTTTCCATACTTTCCTTCACCTCTCCAGCCTTGACAGCAAGATACTTGACAACAACGAAGGGGACAAATATTTACTAAGTACTTACTGGGGGCAGACGGTTTCCCTGTTTGGCTTTGAAATTCCCAATACTGTGCAATGTGAATGAGTGTTCTCGTTCTACAGATGGGAAACTGGGATTCAGAAGGTGAGTTAGCTTGCCCAAGATCATAGAACCAATAAAGAGAAAAAGAGAGGTTCAGATTCCTGCCTGATCTGACTCTAAATAACCTGTGATTTACTCCACCCCCTGAAAAGTACACAAGGGAGCCATGTTCTCTCTCCTTTACAACCACCCAGAACATCAAGTTTCCTGCCTTAGAAGCAACAGTGATGAAGTGGTTCTGTCCAAAGAGCCACGACTCGATTTAAATCAATATTTAGATTTAAACAGTTTTTTTTCCCCCTGTAAAGCTGGTACTCTCCCTACTGTGTGTGTAGAATCTTAAGTAAAAGTGGAATATACGCCACATAGGACTGAGCAGCACTTTTAGTTTCCTTAGAAAACATAAAGTCATCTCCAATACATTAATCCCGGCAACGGGTTAGGCATCTCACACCTCTCAGATCTTCAGAAAGTTAGTTCCCCGGTGAGGGACCTGCCTTTCACCAGCACCTGGAAAATATATTTCCACTGGCTCTCATAATGCTTGTTCCCATAAAATCGAATGGCGTCAAGTTAAGCCCCATGATTGTAAATCTGTCCAACACACTCATGGGGACGTGCTCTTGAAAAGAGGTTACGACGACTTCTCCCTCAGAACGTTTTGGCCTCAAACATTTCGGTCAGATGCTTGGGCTCCTCCTTTCAAAATGCAGAAGGGAATCCATGAGATGACGTTGTTAACAGCTCTTGAGAGGTTGGTGCGACATTAAGTGAGGAGCAATGGGAGGTAGGAGGGAATGGGGGGTGCGTGTCACAAATTCAACTCCCTCATACTGCAGCTTCTACCTCTTGGTAAGATCATCTGTCACGCCACATGCTATTGCCGCTGCAGACCCAGGAACAGGGTCTGATGCTGAGCTTATGGCCCAGCAACGTCTACGCCAGTGGTCCTGGGGGTGGGGGTGGGTGGGGCACGTGTGGGTGGTGGTTACAAACCTCAGCATCACTAGGGATCCCATACTCACTAGACGGGGTCTTTGTCCCTAGCAGCCCCACCACCTGGTACGTGGGAAAAGATTTTATAACATAGGGGGAGACTAATTTGATTAAGGGCTTCCCTGGTGGCTTGGATGGTTAAGAATGTGCCTGCAAGGCAGGAAACCTGGGTTCGATCCCTGGGTTGGGAAGATTCCCTGGAGAAGGGAATGGCAATTCACTCCTGTATTCTTACCTGGAGAATCCCACGGACAGAGGAAACTCCACAGATGACTCCGATAAAAGCAACAATGGCTCCTCCCAAAACCTCCACAGACACACAGGTAGTGTGTGTGTCCAGGAGCAGCCTGCATGCTCCGACTGGCTGGGAAGAGGGGACTGTTTTTCTTTTTCACCGTTGCTCCATAGACATATTTATTGACTGAATAAGGCCTGACCTTAGTATTTTACCTTTTCTCTAAGTTTTTCCCTACTGGTTTGAAGAGGAAAACCGCTTTCTTGCCATCTTCCCATTTTGACATGAATTTTTCGAAACCAACCACTGACGCCCCTTATGAATGACCTGGGACACCGTCACAAGTTGTTTACTGGGTAGGAAACCAACAGATGTGTTGCTGCTGTGTAGTTGCTAAGCTGTGTCTGCCTCTTTGCCACCCCAGGGACCAGAGCCCACCAGGCTCCTCTGTCTGTGGGCTTCTCCAGGCAAGAACGCTGGAGCGCATTGCCATTTCCTGGTCCAGGGGATCGTCTCAACTCAGGGACCGAACCCAAGTCCCCTGTGTTGGTAGGCAGATTCCTTACCACTGGGCCACCAGGGAAGCCCGAAACTAACTGGTTTACTGACTTTATTTTCCCCTATCTCCTTCCAAAAAGCATCTGAGACAGCTCCAGTGCTAAGGTACTTCCCTTCGGCAATATAGACATTTACTGCCAGAGAAGAAGGCTGAAGGGAACAAAAAGAACCTCACAGTTTTGCAAAAGGCTTCATCATGATGAAGAAATGCACACTTGGATACACAATGCAGAGTACTGACTCCCAGGACAGGAAAAGCTGCTCTGGTGATGACAATGCCTGGCCAACGTGTGAATACCCCAAAACCCTAGCATACATCGACCGTCTCCAAAGGGGAATCCTTTTTTAACAGACGGTGTGATTCCCAAATTATGAACAGAAAACCAACCTTAAAATATATAAATCACTTAATTGCTCAAAGCCTTTGATACCAAAGCACTTCACACTAATAAAAGACAAGCTTTAAAGGATTAGCAGGAACAGTCCAGCTGACAAATGATACACGTCTCAAGAAAATTATTCCTTGAACCAAGATGAGGTTTGCACAGCTTTTGCCATATTTTCCTGCCTGAGCTTATTTCCGCGGATTCTCTGATCACTGCAGAGTCTGTTCTATGCCAGACTTACCCCAGTTCAATCAACAGATTCCATCCCCATGACTGCAGGTCACATTATCTCATGAATGAACTGCTATTTGGGTCAGTTAAGAGTCTCTGCCTAGTTGAACGTGTGTTTTTTCTCTGGTCTTCACGCTCTATATATCAAGATTTCAGATAGTTATTGGGGGGTGGGGGTAGGGAAGAGACAAAATATTGGTATCAGGATACACAAGGGCTGTGTTAATTATATTCAGTTTGAAGCAGAACAATTCACATCCTGAATAATTTAAAGTCTTTCAGTCTTGAATGATGGGTTTACTTTTAAATTGAATCATTATTTTATATTCAATTACTTGCTTACCTACTACTTCCACAGTATTAAACTTTTTTTTTTTTTTTAGCCAAGAAATGTTTGATTTTAACTTTAACGCTTAGGATTCTAGGAAAATAAAAGCAAGGTACTATTTATCTTTCTATAACAGGCAAACAAAAACAATTCTGTGGTTACATGGCCAGTCCCAGGTAGGGTGCGGTAGAGAATAACTTGCTGAAAATCGTGAATTAATCCAACATCATGCATGTGGTGGGGGAGAAAACAAAACCCACAAGTCAGAACAAGCGTCAAGCCCCATGAACTGATTCTGATTACCCAGCCCAGACCCAAGAATTAGGTTAAACCGACTGACAACAGGACCCTGCCAGGGGTCTGTTCAGACAGTGACAAGGCGGTAAGCCATCTTTCGCCAAAACCTAAACTCCAGAAGGAGGGGACCAAGTCTTTCCAGCAGGTGTTGGAAAAAAGCCTGGGATGGAGGAGACCCTTAAAGGATGCGCCGAGCAGACTCATGGATCAAGGGTCTCCTGTGCTTCAACTGAGTGGACCCAACTAATGCGATGAGCACGTGCCCGGGAGCAGCATTACATGACCGGCACAGAGCTCAGAAGGCCCCGAACGCCCCACCCCCACTCAGAACAAGCACACAAACAATGTTCAGGTTCCCCCTATCAGAAGGGTGAATTTATCTGGTCAAAACGGGACCTGAGTGTCAGCACACTCTAAGAATGATCCAGGGGATTCTAATGTGGTAGCCAGAAAGGAAAACCACTTACCTACACAACAGAGAGCTCTTAAATCTATACTCTTTTATATAATAATGTTTTTTCTGTCTTGACAAGCAAAAAAAAAAAAAAAAGTCGTGTCCCTTTTTAAAGTTATCTACCATACTGGCGTAACAGATCAAAAAGCATCAGAATGATCAAATTTAAAGTTAGATTGAGATGGACACTTATTAAAACTATGTACAAAATAACCAATAAGAGCCGACTGTATAGCACGGGGAGCTCTACTCAGTGCTCTATGGGGACCTAAATGGGAAAGAAATTCAAAAAAGAGGGGATAGACATGTATGCATAGCTGATTCACTTGGCTGTACAGCAGAAACCAACACGGCAGTACAAAGCAACTGCGCGCTACGTGCTAAGGCACTTCAGTCGTGTCCGACTCTGTGCAACCCCATGGACTGTAGCCCGCCAGGCTCCTCTGTCCGTGGGATTCTCCCGGCAGGAATACTGGAGTGGGTTACCATTTCCTTCTCCAGGGGATCTTCCCCACCCAGAGGCTGAACCCGTATCTCTTTAAGTCTCCTGCACTGGCAGGCGGGTTTTTTTACCCACTAGTGCCACCTGGGAATACCAAAAGCAAGTATACTCCAGTAAAAGTTAATTAAAACAAAACAAATACACAACAGATCTATGAGGCTTTAACTTAAATGTGCTCCCAAGAGACTTTAAAAATAGAATTTCTCTACACAGTGCCTGGCACACAGCAATCCTTTCAAATAAAAAACTCAAATAAAAATTGACAGATAAAATCCTACAGTTTAAATATTGAGGTTTGCATGTTTCTGTGCCTAGATTTTAAAAAGACCACAAGTGTTATGGTGGCTACCATGGCATCTCAAATCAGCATTTTTTACTGAATGATTTCTAGTCAGTTCACAGATAATCAAATGGGAGTAAACGTGGAAAAGGCAGCCCCTTCCCTTACATGGAACACGTCCCGAATTATTCTACATCAAGGGATACCCAAGAAGGATGACACCCCAACTCCAGGCAAAGGAGAGATCTCAAAGCAGCAGAGCCAAGGCTGTGAACTGCAGAGACAGTAGGAGAAAAGAAGCCCCCCAGTTTACCCAAATGATGCTTGTCCTGAAATGATGAATCGTGATGACCAAATCTGGCATGACGGAGTGGGGCTCTTCGTGCCTCCCGAGAGTGTGCCTGTGTGTGTGCGCTTGTGTGTGCGCGCTTGTGTGTGCGTGTGCGTGTGTGGGTGTGCACGTGCTCAGAGCTGTGTCCAACTCTCTGAGACCCCATAGACTGCAGTCCACCGGGTTCCTCTGTCCCTTGAATTTCCCAGGTAAGAATACGGGAGTGGGTTGCCATTTCCTCCTCCAGGGGATCCTTCCGGATCCAGGGATCAAAGCTATGTCTCTCGCACCTCCTGCACTGGCAGGAGGATTCTTTACCACTATGCCACTGGGAAGTCCAAAATGCCCTTTGGATCCCAAGGACACCACTCATCCTGGTGGGAAAGCGGCTTCATGGGCTGGCGGGTCCTGGAAGCCTCGTGGGGGAGGCTCCCTCTGCACCCAGGGATTGGGTTCAGTCACACTGTATCTAAAGTATCAGAAGAGAGGAAAACCAGGGGCACCCCTCTGAGATCTTGAGGCTGTTCAGACACCTGATGAGACAAAGTGAAATGTGAGTACCCCAGCCCTGTGCTGGCCCCTCCTCAGGCAGTCAAAGGCCCCCCTGAAATGGTCTACGTCTCTCTTCTCTTCCTCTTTGAGCACAAGCATCTCATTTCAATGGTGAGCACTTCAGATAAGCTTTTTAAGGGAGAGAATCTGAGAAAAAGAACCACGGCCAAGTCCACTGGTTTCTGAGTACCTGCGCCAAGCTTCTGAAGGCTGAAACTGGTACTTAATCAGATAAATGCAAATAATTTAAATGCAAGGTTCTCCACCCTCCTTTAGGCAAGCGGTGAAGAGACAGAAACTCCACACATTGGAGGGATGTCACATATTCAATAAACAGGCAGAGGAGGCCTTGAAGGGTTCAGTTTCCTTAAGAGAAAGCACCACTCAGAGGCTCTGGTGGCGCCCTGGGCCAGGCTTCCCCGGGGCTGATGGACATCACACGCTGGCCTGCCTCTGTGCTGACAGCTTTTACCTGGAAAAGCTTACCGCAGGGGCTCAACTCTTTTCTTTGGGCTCCATGCCTTTCTTTCAAGGTTTAAAATCCTTGATGCACAGAAATGAGAGTGCTCACGTGGGATGCTCTCACGCTCTCACCCTAGGCTTTCCCTCCAACTGGCTCAGCCTGGAGAAGGCCACAGCAGCAAACACTTGCCCACATCCCCACGCACCAGCTTAGTGGGGGCCCTTAACAGTCCATTTTCACTTTAGTAAAATGGCTCCAACCTCCCCCAGTTCTTAAGAGGCAGGCCATCCATGTTATTAAGCCCGCTATAAACATCAAAAAACTCAAGCACAGGATCATCCATCCTGACACAGAAATGAGATTCAAATTGAATGGTCAGGGATTAAGGATCAGAATACACATTATTTTAGCTGACTCACTAAAACCGCATTATCTGTCGTGTGGCCAAGCTGTGGGACGGAACGGAAGCAGCAGTGGATGAGGGTGAGGACACCTGCCCTGGGTGGGCAGACCAGACCTTGCTGTGCTTCATGGTACCGAGCTTTTTGTTTTCCTTCTAACACACTGAAGGTCAGTGGCAACCCTGTGCTGAGCGAGTCTTTCAGGGACGTTTCTTCAATAGCATTTGCTCACGTCATGTCTCTTTGTCACATTTTGGTAATTCTTGCAACATTTCAAGCCTTTTCATTATCATTTTATCTGTTCTGGTGATCTGTGATCAGTGATCTTTGACATTCCAAGGCAAAAAGATCGACTCGCTAGCGGTTCAGATGATGGTTATTATTTTTCTAGCAAGAAAGTATTTTTAAATTAAGATATGTACTTTCTTTTAGACATAATGTGATGACACACTTAACAGACTTTAGCATAAATGTAACTTTTCAATGTCCTGGAAAACAAAATATTCACATGACTCACTTTATTGTAGGGGTCTAGAACTGAGCCCCCGATATCTCTGAGGCATATTATGGAGGCGGCTTTATTCCTCGGTGTCAGGCCCTGAAGGCATCAGTTCCGTGGCTTCGTTTTCTTACATGTGGAATACAGGAAGCAATGCCTCACCCGCTGGCTTATGCCGATGGTTGAAAAAAATAGCTCTAATACCTCTAATAGCTCTTAGAACCAACAGAAGTGGGTTGCAAACATGATGTAACTCACTGCAATGCAGCCTTTAAAACTTTTCACCAAAGAAACACACAGGAGACCTAGACAGATTCCACCTGTAGGACAATGTGCAGACAGTGCATACAATGCGACTACCTGGCTGAGCTCAGGCTGACCAGGTCTTGTGTTTTATTTATCTTCTTTTGCATTCATAGAAATACTAAAACCTAAACAGGGCATGTTGAACTCTCCAGGACTTACAGGTGAGAGGTTTTTAACATTAGATCTGTATTTTTTTTCCCTTCAGATAATATATTCCCATTTGGTTGGGAATAAAATATTTTTCTTTTGGGCAGCTTCAGTTGATTTCCAGGCAATCTAAGGACACCACCCAAAAAAGAAGAAAAAAAAAAATTCTACTTAACTTGCAAACTTGGCTAGCTTGGTTACAGGCAAAAGCAGAACCAGTTTCGCTAAATATATTTATTCCTTGTGGGGGACTGCCAGCCAATAATAGGATCTCACTGGAAGCCACGTCTTAAGATGCATCTTTGTGATAACAGGGGTTAGAGGAATGAGGCTGGGTTTTGGGGAAACAGGCAAGAATACAGGCTTCTGGATCAGCACGGAGGTTCCCTAAACTACCATATGACCCAGTCATCCCACCTCTAGGCATATATATGGAGAAAAACACAGTTCAAAAGGAGATAAGCTCCCCAATGTTCACTGTAGCGCTGTATGCAACAGTCAGAACATGGAAGAAACTAAAAGTCCATTGAAGGATGGAACATATATGCAATGGAGTATTTCTCAGCCATAAAAAGAATGAAATAATGTAATTTGGAGTAACATGAATTGATCTGGAGATTATCATACTAAGTGAAGTAAGCCAGACAAGGGTAAATATCCTAAGATAAAAGGAGAAGGGGGCATCAGAGGATGAGATGGTTCGACAGCATCACCTACTCAATGGACATGAATTTGACCAAACTGTGGGAGATAGTGGAGGACAGGGGAGCCTGGCATGCTGCAGTCTATGGGGTTGCAAAGAGTCAGACATGACTTACCAACCGAACGACAGCAACAAATCACTTATATGCAGAATCTAAAAAAAACATGATACAGGTGAACTTACTTACAAAACAGAAACAGACGCACAGACTTAGAGAAGGAATTTAAGGTTACCTCGGAGGAAGGGTGTGGGGGAGGGACAGATTGGGAATTTGGGATCAACATGGACAAACTGTTGAAACAGATGACCAACAAGGACCTTCTGTAGTGCATAGGGAAGTCTGCTCAATATTCTGAATAACCTAATGGGAAAAGAAATTGAAAAAGAACAGATACATGTATTACTGAATCACTTTGCTATATAGCTGAAACTAACACTGTTAATTGACTAGGCTCCAATATAAAATAAAACTTAAAAAGAAAACAGGTTTCTGTATTCCCCAAGTAACACCCTGACAATCATCACTCCTANATTCTGAATAACCTAATGGGAAAAGAAATTGAAAAAGAACAGATACATGTATTACTGAATCACTTTGCTATATAGCTGAAACTAACACTGTTAATTGACTAGGCTCCAATATAAAATAAAACTTAAAAAGAAAACAGGTTTCTGTATTCCCCAAGTAACACCCTGACAATCATCACTCCTAGTTAAGACCTCACAGCTAGCAGCCAGCTTCTAGAACTTCATTAGGAAAAAGAAAAAGAAAAAAAAAAAAGTAATATTTCAATGACTTTGAGCACAAAATTTGCATTTGTATCCATAGAGGCCAAGCACTGGTGGATTAACACTTATTCAAATGAAATCCTCCCCGTCAAGGCCCTGCCTGGGGCTTCTTTCTAAGAGTTCCACGGTGAGCAGTTGTTTATTATGCCATTAACTTGTTTTTTCCTTTTTCTCCTTCTCTAGATTAACATTTAGCAAAATGAAAACCTCCTCGGCTAGTTACCTGGCTGTATACACGACACTCACAGAAGCTGCTGCTCCCTGGGGCTCAGAATTCCACTCCCAGAGCACCCCAACAGGGGTGGCAGGGAGGGCGACCCCTGCAGGCAGCCCCCTCCCGTCGCGTCCCAGAGCCCAGCCCACAGGCACCATCCTCAAAGCCAGCACGGGGACCTCTGGTTCTTTCTGGAGCTGGACCAACGCCTCTGGAGATCATTGGTTCATCAGGGCGGCCCGATTCCTTGTCACATAGCTGGCACTGGAGCCTACCGGCACGGCTGCTTGCTAACTGTCCTAGCATGGCCTCCCCTGGGCCCACCTTCGGTATTCAACTGGGAGCAGCAGACAGCTCACCCAGCTGGTGAGGACCCCCTACTGCCCCTGGGGAAGGCCCATTCAGAACAGTGTGGCTGGGAGCCTGGCCCTGGGACCCAATTTTACTCCTATGGGCCACCCCCCCCCTTCTAGGCATGTAAAATTCCTCCAGTATCAGGACTTCAGGACTTTCTTCTTTGTTTTGATCTACGTTTACAATTGTTTCTAATGACTGTGGCCTGTCTGATGCTTCGTCTTGCTTCTCTGACTGGTCTGCTGCTCTGCTTAACCAGGATGAGGATGTTTCTAGCGCTAGCTCTGAGAGTCTTCTTCACGTCACCTCTTTGGAGATGAGAGGTCTACTATGTTAACGAAGCTAAAGCTTCCCACGCTGGTTCCTCGGAGACATCCTGTGATGCTTCTATCTAGAAGTCAATCAGCACACTGGGCAAACATTTCATTCTGACTCTTACCATGGAAAACCCTTGACTCCTTTCCTGTACAACTCAAATCCCTTTCCAACCTACATAAGGGTTCCTCAAAGATCCAACGGGTGTTCCTCCAATCTCTCATTTGTATCATAAACTCATTTTGTGGAATTTATGCTTATAACATCACCTAACACCTCTCTTTACCTTGTGCAGAGACTGTCACAGTACTGAGAAGTTTGAACACATGTAATAAACCTTTAGGGCCTTCCAGGTGGCTCAGTGGTAAAGAACCCACCTGCCAATGCAGAAGATGCATGTTCAGTCCCTGGGCTGGGAAGATCCTGTGGAGGAGGAAATGGCAGCCCCCTCCAGTATTCTTGCCTGGAAAATTCCATGGACAGACGAGCCTGCTGGCAACGGTCCAGGGGGTCACGAAGAGTCAAACACGATTGAACATGCATGTACAAATAAACCATTATAACCTGATGGATTACAAAATACAGAGCATGCTACTAGCCACCCATCCCCAGCTCTGCCTTTTAGAAAAGGCAGAAGGCAGAAGATCTAACCATTAATTCTAACTATTCATATCCCACAGGAACAACAAAGCCCCATTTATAGAATAACCATAAAATAAAATGGAGTGTGAAAGGGCATACTCTATATGCAGAATAATTTGTTCCTGTGACTATAAAGTGTATTTTAAGTAGTTTTATAGAAGTGTGGAATATAAAGTACTGTGGTGCATATATATTTCTACCTCTAACAAAAATCTCCAGCTTCCTACGAAGATTTTTTTTTTTTTTAATCTATACATGAGTTCAGTATTCTCCACTTTCACTGGACAAACATGCTGAAACCAATTGTGCCTAAAACAAAAACTCCTTCTAAATGCATTTCTTGGATTTAGGCCCTTGTCACAAAATCAGTACTCTCCAGTGTGGCTCCCCTGGCTGCTTTTAAAGCTTTGTTTTCAAGTACAAAAGCAGATTTGAGCCTTGCTTGCGGAGAGTGCTGTAGATGGGATTTAAATAATACAGCAGTTGGGACTTAAAAGGAACCTTTAGAAGTGCTTGGACAGGGTATACACCAGATGGAGAAGAGAGACGGAAGCAAAAATTCACAGGCCAGAGCTTTCAAGAGGGTGCCTGGTTGGTATCTGTTGGGTTTATCGAGTCTGCCGTGCTTTCTAACGCTATCCAGAGTTTGGGGGAGCAACTGGGATCAAAACTAGGTCAGGTTTATCAAAAAAAAAAAACAAAAAAAAACACCTTTGTTTTTCCTCTTCAGAACCCATTCCCTAGAGTGTCAGGGTTAGAACAGATCATAAAGACCTTCTAAGACCAGTACATCTATTCCACTCACCTACTCAGCTCTCACGGAGGAAAAGGAATATTTTCAAAAGAAGAAAATGCGCTGAGGTGAGTCGGCCATATCTGTACCTTTGTTACAACTATGTTGGATAAAATGATTATGTTCTGTTAGCCAAGTCCCTCCCTTTATTGTTCTCCTTTCAGTTACTCCAATTCAGAAACTTGGTAGAGATGAGAATTTGTCCTATTTATAAAGTGCCCTGATGACAATTAAATTGTAGTACTAAATATAGGATAATAATGGGCCAATGTGGACTTCAGAGGCATTCGACACACTGTAGAATCTACCTCCTTCTTTTGTGTGAATGTATATCTTTCAGCTATATTTGCTCTGTGCCAATCAAGAATCCTGGGAGGAAAGACAGATAAAACAAGACTTAACACCTTTCCCATCAATACCTTTTTCAATTATCCTGGGCAATAGGAAATTTGTATAAATTATATATATGTATATCATCACATGGTATACAGGTTATGACCATTATGGTAATAGCAACAATTCAATAAATTTCATTACCTACTACTGCCAGATTATGGCTTTAGATCTCATATGCTAGAAAAAGGAGTTTACAATATTCTCTCAACAGCATCTTAACTCTTGTTCAGTCCTTCATTTGACCTTCACGGTTCACCCAAGCACCGTCAGCTCAGAGCTCCCTCTAATCCATGGTGAAATGAGATCAATACGACAATATAAAGACTTTTCATAAACTGAAATTATGATAAAAGCCAGTGCTATTAATGTCCACAAAGACTATCTACTTCTTTTCGAAAATTACAATGAAAGTTGATGACAGATCTTCTAATGTCCTTTCCTATCAAAATAAAATCTTAGCAATCTTATGCTCTGAAGCTGAAGCTCCAATACTTTGGCCACCTGATACAAAGGGGTGACTCAATGGAAAAGACCCTGAGACTGGGAAAGACTGAGGGCAGAAGAAGAAGGGGGCAACAGAGGATGAGACGTTGAATAGCATCACTGACTCTATGGACTTGAGTTTGAGCAAATTCTGGAAGATAGCGAAGGACAGGTAAGCCTGGCGTGCTGCAGTTCACAGAGTCACAAAGAGCTGGACACAACTTAGCGACTGAATAACAGCAACAAAACGCTATGCTTATCCTTCCTGGTCTAAGAACCACAGCCCTAAATATCAGCCTCTTCCTAATGATACCTCAGTACCTACAGGATGGTGAAATAAGAGAGTGAAAGTGTTAGTCACTCAGTCGTGCACTACTCTCTGCGTTCCCATGGACTGTAGGCCACCAGGTTCTTCTGTCCATGAGATTCTCCAGACAAGAATACTGGAATGGGTAGCCATCTCCTTCTCCAGGGGATCTTCCTGACTCAGGGACCGAACTAGGGTCTCCTGCATTGCAGCCAGATTCTTTGCTGTTTGAGCCCCTAGGGAAGTGGGAAAGATGGAAGATGAAAACTTTGATGAAGAAAGGCATCAAGGAAGAAGCGGTGTGGCCACAGCCCCCGGGGACTGGGGCTGTATCATCCAGCTTTGCAAGAATTGCCAGCAGCAGCCTCTCCTGTGCCCGGCTGTGTGCCAGGCACCGCACTGCTGCATGTCTCATCACACCACACAACTAAAGGAGTCAGTCCAAGGATTTGTTGCTTTCTAAAGAGACTAGCATTGAACTTCACAGCAGCTTTGTTTAGGCTATATCAAAATGGGATAGTCACTTGTCTTTATTTTTCAGATTATCCAAACACAGTTCCACTATTTATAATACTATCAAAAACTATAAACAAAACTGCCAAAAGTAAATTCAAGATGAGCTGATAGAAAGATCAGAGTCTGAATCCGCAAATAAACTGGTTTGGTCTTTTTAAAACATGTATTTATTGGAACAAAAAAATGATGAACGTTTGTTGATGCCAAAGAAAAACAATTATGTGAGCCTACAAGTGAAGAGGGGGAAAAAAAAAAAAGATACCACCCTGGGATACCTCCTCCTAATCCAGCCACCACACATAGTTAGAACTGCTCTTGAATGTGTTTACCTGCATTTTATGTCCTTGGATATGTCTCAGGTGAAACACAAGATGAGCGTGGTTGAAAGGAAAGGATCTGTGAAAATCCTGAACAAGATCAGAACATCTACCTACTTAACCGAAGAGATGGTCCAGTGAGGAAAAACTAATTAACAGTTGATCCAAGGGACAAAAGAATGCCCTCGTGTGACATTTCGTTGGTAAAGTGACTGTAACAATAACAACAATAAACGTCCAGAGAATATGTCCATAATGACAGAGTTTGTGGCTGATAATTTAAAGACACAGAGTGGATTCTTCTGAAGGACTCCTCCAACCTGTGAGACTACAATTTACTGTGCTGTGACTTTGATTTTCTATTAAATAAAAATCTCTGAAGCCATAAACCCAATACTATAGATTATACTGAAAAAGAAAAAAAAAATTTTTTTTTTTTTGCTTGTTTCGGGCCATGCTGTGGGCCATGTAGGATCTTAGTCCCCTGCCCAGGGACTGAACTAGCACCCTCTGCAGTGGAAGCAGAGTCTTAATCACTGGACTGCCACGGAAGTCAAGAGAAGAAAATATTTCTTAACAAAATAACCCAGGATCCAGTCGAGAGAGAAGGTGAAATAGGATCGCGTGGAATTTCACTCTAAGGAAAGTAACCAGCTCTGAAGAGTCAGTATGGAGCAGCCATGTGTCACCATGAGGAAAATGCTAGACTGTGACATTGGAAGACTTCAGCGCCATGCTTCTGCTAGCTGGACCACCTGCATCCACCTACTGCATCTTCCCAGGCTATTCTTCCTGTGAATATCCTTATTATAGCAGGACTACTTGTTTCATGGAGTTAACTGCTCGCTGGATCAAACAAGACTCTGGTTGTGAAAGAGCTTCCTTTGTAAAGGATCCTACAATGTAACTGCCAGAGAAATTTATAAGGATCCAGAGAAAGACCAACCACCACCAAGACCAGTAAATTATGGCAAGTGAATTACACTCTGGGCTGTGCTTAGTGGCTCAGTGTCTGACTCTTTGCAACCCTGTGGACTGCAGCCTGCCAGGCTCCTTTGTCCACGTGGGTTCTCCAGGCAAGAATATTGGAGTGGGTTCCCATGCCCTCCTCCAGGGGCTCTTCCACAGGGATTGAACCCAGATCTCCCACATTGCAGGCAGACTCTTCACCAACTGAGCCACCAGGGAAGCCCAAGGATACTGGAGTGCATAGCCTATCCCTTCTCCAGAGGATCTCCCTTACCCGGGAACTGAACTGGCGTCTCCTACATTGCAGGCAGATTCTTTACCAAAGCTGAGCTACCAGGGAAGCCTGAATTATACTCTATCTGCAGTTAATTTTTTAAACATGGCAGCTCTTGGTTCTGGGCAGGGTAAAGTCCCATCTGATAAAGCTACAGAGCAGGACCCAAGACCCTTGCAACAGTGATCATTTCCTGAAGAAGGTGCCTCAGTACTTGGCAATCGGGTGATTTTTCAGGCCAAACAACCTAGACTTTGCTAACAAGATAAAGGAAAAGTCTCTCCTAGGTGTCTGGATCAAGCAAGGTGGGATCATAGTAACTCAAAACTAGATTATCTCAACTACATTTTGCAATGTCTTTTTGAAAAAAGTTAATCATCTCTACTGCTGCATCTTCTCCAAATTCCCCCAAATGGTCTACAGATCCAGTTTTGGCAAAGCAGAAAGGATTAACGGCAGCAACAAACACACAAACGAGAACAGAAATCTCAAAGTTCAGGAAGCAGTTAAGGTCATGAAACTGTGGCGAATCCTGTGCAGCAGACAACAGGGAGATGTTTCACCTGAGGCTCACACCTTTCATCCGAGTGGAGCCTGGACCAGTCACCCCCAATTAAACCAGAATTATATAACTGTGTGATTATTTGATTAGTATCTGCCTTCCTCTTGAGTGTAAGCGCCAGAAAAAGCAGTCATCGTATCTACCCTGAAACACTAGCCTGCAGAGCGGTGCTGTCACTTAGGAGGTACTTAATATACACTGAATAAAGAAGTCAAATGCAGTATCTGATTGGGAAGGCATCAGACTGACTTTCATAAACATGCACTGCTAGGGGTACTATTATGTTTCATCTAAGCCAGCTAAGCCAAAGAAGCACACCCAGAAGAATATAAGCTAGGACCTGCTGGATTTAAATATTTTCCATAAATAATACATAAATGGATAATTGAAAGAGAACTGAATATGTTCCAGTTGTCTTCCATATTCAAAATGTAAGGAGGCATTTTGTGTGAAATGAAGTAGAAAGGATGCTTTTAAGACAGCATCCTCCTCACTGCATGGCCCCTGTGCAAGTCATCCCAAGTTTTCTTTTAAGAAGGCTCTTAAAGGGTAAGCTTTTCAAGAAGAGTTCTCTTTTTTAAGAAACTAGAAACCACAGCTCACAGAGATTTTTAGCTCCGAATCCTTACCCCTCCCAGACACCAGGTCTTTCTCTTTTAAGAAGTCCACCTGCAAGGCAGGAAACCTGGGTTGGATCCCTGGGATGGGAAGATCCCCTGGTGAAGGGAATGGCTACCTACTCTGGTATTCTTGCCTGGAAAATCCTATGGAGAGAGTAGCCTGGCAGGTGATAGTCCATTGGGTCACAAAGAATTGGAGACTAGCTTTCACTTTGCTTTCATTGTGCGTTAAAGAAGGGGACTGTGAATCACAGCACGTTCATTCAGTTTCCATGTGTGCAGGTCTGGCTGCTGAAAGCCGACACAGTCCTGGGGATATGTGAGGTTCTGTGAGGGTGTCTGTGTCGGGCGCAGGGTGTTGGGCTCTTGCGTTGATCCAGTCACAGCAGAACCAAATTAGCCCTTGCTTCTGGTTCAAGAAAGGCTAGGTTCTGGTAACATAAATGTTGCCTACTTGCCAGTTTCTGCCTCTTTGTCCTGTCAAGCATCTCATTCTCCAAACTGTGGGGAGACACTGTGAAGGCTGTCACATTGACCATCTCCCTCCCCCTCATACCCAAGTGCATGCAAAAAAAAAAAAAAAAAGGCAAAAAGAAAACAAAAAAAACACCACCTGAAGGAGGTAGGCAAGATCTCACAACGAACCATTCTCTAAGGACCTNTTTTTTTCTACTTTTGTGAAGGAAAACACTACTTTCCTCTAAAATTTGTTGATGCTCAAATAGGAGGACTTTAAGGGATATGCAAAACCACTCCTTAAAATTCTTTTCTGGTGAAGGAATACCCGTAGTGCTTACACTCAGAAAAATGAGAGCAAAAAACAATGAATTTGGCAATACAATAATTCCAACAATCCCTCCTCTAGTCCAGTTTATTTTATACCGTTTTCCTACAAACCCTTTCCTTCTCCCCAGGGACTCAATCTAATGTCAGCTTAGCACAGGCACACTTTCGATCAAATTTAAAGTTTTAGAAAATGAAGCCACAAGCCAAAGGCTCCAGCTTTCAGTTAAGGGGTGGAGGGACCAGAAATGAGATGGACAACAAGGGGCTTATAGAGACCCTCTTTGGGAGGTAAAAGAATTCTCACACACATACTGGTCCAGAGGGTTCCCAGGGTTACGATGAGCGGTCTGTCTAGAGAGTCGAGAACAGAAAGGGTAAACGAGGAGAGCCTTGGACTAGATGAAAACAACAGAACACCAGGGACGCAGAAGCCATGGAAATTAGCCTGGAGNTTGGGAGGTAAAAGAATTCTCACACACATACTGGTCCAGAGGGTTCCCAGGGTTACGATGAGCGGTCTGTCTAGAGAGTCGAGAACAGAAAGGGTAAACGAGGAGAGCCTTGGACTAGATGAAAACAACAGAACACCAGGGACGCAGAAGCCATGGAAATTAGCCTGGAGCTCACACGCCCAGGACATAGAAAGAAATCAGGACAGTCTTAATAAGGATTAGGCAGGGCGCCCAGTGAGAACCTTAATATACTTCAGCTTGCTTTTATATTTCATCTCAGTGACCTCAGACATAGCACACCAAGTGTACATCCTGAGCGCATACCCCGTGCCCAGCTCCAGGCCTGGGCGCTGGGGAGACCTCCAAGTGCTTGTAACGCCTCCTCTCCTGGCCTGCTCAGGAGCACCACCTTGGAGCTCCTTAGAGATGCAGATTCTCAGCACTCCCGGGGACCCATGGGATCAGAAAGACTGGGGGTGGGCCGGATTTCAGGGTTTCCAACAAGCCTGCAGTGCTCCCGCTGTGCAGCCCTGGGAACCTCTGTGCAGACGGTCTGGCCAAGGAGGTGTGAACTCGCTCGCTGGTGGCCCACACCAGAGTGGAGCTGAAGGCTAGGAGAGCCGGGCAGCCTCCCTGCTCAGACTTGGGCGACCACGCCCATTGCTTTTGCCTTTAGAAACAAACTGGGAGTATTTTCAATTCTGGATTTGTTCTCTCACTACCACCCTCAGAGGCTCAGATTAAGAGGAGGAAGAGAATGTGAACTGCCACCGTAACAGCTAAATGAGCATGAAAGCTAACGGGTGTCCTGACTGTCTTGGCCAGAGTCGGTGCTGCAGGAAGAGCCATTCTTGTTCCCTAAATAGGCTACAAACATGGATGGTACCTTAAGGGGGTCTCTCTCTGTATTACTTTGTTACACTGTGTTTAGCGGCAGCCCAGTTCTCTTTCTCCAGGAGCTGAATGAGATACAGTTCTGGAGTGGGGTGGGGGGGAGCAAGGGGAATACATCTGCATTTTACTGCTCTATTAAAGCTGGCTGACTACTCTCCCTGATATCCCTCAGCAAAACGATGCTAGAATGACTATTTCTTCAGCCAGTGTGCAAATGTTTTAAGACAGTAATAGTACTAATAAGTGCAGTTAACATTTACTGCACATTTTATTACCAGCCAGGTACTTGAAATGAATCATTTCAATTCTCACACAACCTCAGGAAGTGGCTGTTTTTCATCCCATTCCTACAGGTGAGGTAACACTGATGAGAAAGAGACGGTCTTATGGGTACACAGCACCTTCAAGANCAGTGTGCAAATGTTTTAAGACAGTAATAGTACTAATAAGTGCAGTTAACATTTACTGCACATTTTATTACCAGCCAGGTACTTGAAATGAATCATTTCAATTCTCACACAACCTCAGGAAGTGGCTGTTTTTCATCCCATTCCTACAGGTGAGGTAACACTGATGAGAAAGAGACGGTCTTATGGGTACACAGCACCTTCAAGACGAAACACTCAGGAAAACACTGACTATAACTCAGTTATAGTCCCACACTCAGGGAAACCTGACTATAAGAGCAAGTCTATTCTCCTGAATTACTCATCTACTGGAAGGCACTTGGACCACGTGGAATTTTAGGGAACAATGTGCAACACAGCAAGATGACTGGATTAAACTCTGCATGTTCAGCTTATATACATGGATATATACTGTCAACATCCCAATTGGTAGCTTATGTTTTAAACAAGATTCTGAACAAATTCTTCCCCCTGAATGTTTATTAAAGAAAAAAAATACTAAGGCTCTGTGCATATGTGAGATCCTTATTAGCAGGAGCACAGGAATAAGATATTATTACATTACAATATTATAACCTAGGACATTATAATGCAAGGCCATTATCACATACTTGGCTAACAGGGTCCACACTGTTGTAATGGATTAAAACCAGACTGAGTAATAAAAATGACAACAATATAATCATCATCTTTGTTACTTGGTGGGGGCATTTTTCAGATGAGGTCTCAGAGCACCTGCCAAGCATGCTTGCAAATTTATCTATGAAGGAACTGTGCTATGGAAAGGCTTGCACAGATTTATACACAAATATAGGGGAAGATATTTTGCAAAATGGAAGAGAGATTAAAAGCTCACTCAACACAGGTTGACAGCAAAACGGTTCTGAGTGATGCCAGGAAGAAGAATAAAACAGCCTGCTCATTCAAGGGTAGTGGATTGAGTGCCTAGCACATGTTAAGCCTGACCTCGTCCTACAATTATAGAGCAGCAAAACCAAGACAGGAAGTGTCTGCTGCCTCAGGGCTTAAATCCTCAAAGGTAGGCAGAAAATAAGCAAATGAACATACCCGAGCATCTTCAGAGGAAAGCTAAGAGTTAGAAACTGGGAGGGCTAGAATAAGCAGAATACGGCAGGAAGCAAGGGGCACGGGGCAGTCAAGGGCTTTAGAACGGCACAAGGATTTTACGTTTCTTTCCAGGCTTGAAAAGAAGCCATGGAAGTGAGGTGGTCAGGGGATAGGCCAGGTTTGAACTCCAGTAATAGGACTCTAAAGATGACAGTGCCTTGTGCAGGGGAGTGATAATGAAGCAGCTTGAACAGAAGTGACTATGGGATGAATGAACTTTTAGGATTCAGTGATGGGCTGGACCTGGAGGATGAGAGAGTGAGAAGTTTGGAAGCATCTCAGGTTTCCGTACTGAGCTGCTGGGTACCACTCAGGGAGGTGGGAATGGAAGGCGGAGGGGACAAGAGTCTGGTTTCAGACAAGCCTGAGATGCCAAGTCCACGCCCAAGTGGAGGTAGGCAAGGAAGCAGCTGGCTATTCAAGCTCTGTGTTCAGATAAAAGGCTGAGGTTGGAGATACACAACCAGATAATAAAGAAACAAAACATTCTGTTCTTATGATGGGGATATAAAAATAAATCAATTCCAGAATAGTGACTTTTTTCACATCTGGTTTTCCTAAAACAAAATGTGACAGGAAAATAGTGACTGTGGTCAGGAAACACAGATTCTATCCCTGATCCTACCTATGACCCTCTGACGGTTTGACTCTCACCTTCTATGCCCTAATCTTTTCATCTACAAAATAAACATAAATAAGAATACTGTGACAGATGACAACAAAAGTTGACAAGGATTTAGAGACATTAGAACTTCACATGCTAACAGGCACAAGGTAAAATGGTGCATTCACTGAGCAAGGCAGGCCGTCAGTTTCTCAAAAAGTTAAACTCAAAATTACCGTATGACCTAGCGATTCTACTCCTTTTAGTCCAAGAGGACTAAAAATATATGTTTGCACAAACACTTGTGTGTGAATGTTCACTGCAGCCCTATTCGTGTCAATCAAAACAACCTAACTATCCATCAACTGATGAACAAATAAACTGTAATCTATCTATACAATGAAATGCTACCCAGCCATGTAAGGAATGAAGTACTGATCAAGGCCGTAATATGGTGACCCTTGGAAAACGTTGTTCAGTCACTTAAATCATGTCAGACTCTTTGTGACCCCATGGACTGCAGCACACCAGGCCCCTCATCCTTCACTATCTTCCAGAGTTTGCTCAAACTCATGTCCAATGAGTTGCTGATGCCAACCACCTAACTCATCCTCTCCCGAGGCCTTCTCCTCCTGCCCTCAATCTTTCCCAGAAAACACTACACTGAGTGAAAGAAGCCAGACACAGAAGCTTACATGTTGCACGAATTCATTTATGTCATAGGTACAGAAGAGGCACATCCACAGACAGAAAGCAGACAGGTGACTGCCCAGGGCTCACAGGCTGGGAGGGGAGTGCTAGGTGGCGACGAGCACAGGAGAGGCGTGGGGTTTCTTTCTGGAGGTGATGAAAATAGACAGTGATGATGGCTGCACAACTTTGTGACTATATGAAAACCACTGAACTGTACGCTTTAGAAGGGTGACTATCTCGGTAAAACAAAACCAACCAACCAAACAAGAATGATGCTGGGGGATGCAGGATGGGGGTACTGACAGCCGATCACAATTTCTCATATAAAGAGGAAGGAAAACCAGGTTAAAATCTGTTGCTAGGAGAAACATCAGGGTGGCTCTCTNAAAGTCTGTACTAAATGACACGGACACCATAAGAAGCTCTACCTAAAGTTCCTATGCCGAAGAGTCTGGCAACACCTCTCTCCCTTTCCCACAAGGCCTAAAACTCATATTAAAGATTAGTCTTGAATAACAAATTAAAGATCCTTGTTTAACTTTATTTAAACCTGTGATTGCTAAGCTTTACTTCTGTCACTGAATGCTTTCCATCCATAAAACATCCTCCTAGTGTTCCATGGAATCTACTTTGCAAAACACTAAAACCTGAACTCGAGTGCTGGCTGGAAGCAAAGAATGAAAATTGTACTCAGAAATTCAGTGAAAAAGCTATTTAAAGGTCTTTATTATCTCTGCATAGAAGGCTCCGCTCTAAGTGGTAATGGGTCCATGGAAGTGGAAACTGATTTTTTTTTTTTCTATTTTTGTGAAGGAAAACACTACTTTCCTCTTTGATGCTCAAATAGGAGGACTTTAAGGGATATGCAAAACCACCCCTTAAAATTCTTTTCTGGTGAAAGAATACCCGTAGTGCTCACACTCAGAAAAATGAGAGAGCAGTAAACAATGAACTTGGCAATACAATAATTCCAAACAATCCCTCCTCCAGTCCAGTTTGTTTTGTACCGCTTTCCTACAAACCCTTTCCCTCTCCCCAGGGACTCAATCCAGTGTCAGCTTAGCACAGGCACACTTTCGATCAAATTTAAAGTTTTAGAAAATGAAGCCACAAGCCAAAGGCTCCAGCTTTCAGTAAAGGGGTGGAGGGACCAGAAATGAGATGGACAACAAGGGGCTTATATAGACGTTCTTCGGGAGGTAAAAGAATTCTCACACTCATACTGGTCCAGAGAGTTCCCAGGGTTACGATGAGCGGTCTGTCTAGAGATTCGAGAACAGAAAGGGTAAACAAGGAGAGCCTTGGACTAGATGAAAACAACAGAACACCAGGGACGCAGAAGCCATGAAAATTAGCCTGGAGCCCACACGCCCAGGACATAAAAGAAATCAGGACAGTCTTAATGAGGATTGGGCAGGGCGCCCAATGAGAAGCTTAATATACTTCATCTTGCTTTTATATTTCATCTCAGTGACCTCAGACACAGCACACCAACAAGTGTACATCCTGAGCACATACCCTGTGCCCAGCTCCAGGCCTGGGCGCTGGGGAGACCTCCAAGTGCTTGCAGCCGCCTCCTCTCCTGGCCGGCGCAGGAGCACCACCTCGGAGCTCCTTAGAGAGCAGATTCTTAGCACCCCCAGGGATCCCACGGGATCAGGAAGACTGGGGGTGGGCCGGATTTCAGGGTTTCCAACAAGCCTGCAGTGCTCCCGCTGTGCAGCCCTGGGAACCTCTGTGCAGACGGTCCGGCCGAGGAGGCGTGAACTCGCTCAACAGTGGCCAACACCAGAGCGGAGCTGAAGGCTAGGAGAGCCGGGCAGCCTCCCTGCTCAGATTTGGGAGACCATATCATTGCTTTTGCCTTTAGAAACAAACTGGGGGTATTTTCAATTCTGGGTTTGTTCTCTCACTACCACTCCCAGAGGCTCAGATTAAGAGGAGGAAGGGAATGTGAACTGCCATTGTAACAGCTAGATGAGCACGAAAGCTAACGGGGTCCTGAGCGTCTTGGCCAGATTCGGTGCTGCAGAAAGAGCCATGCTTGTTCCCTAAATAGGCTATAAACATGGATGGTACCTTAAGGGCGTCTCTTTCTGTATTACTTTGTTACGCTGTGTTTAGCGGCAGCCCAGTTCTCTTTCTCCAGGAGCTGAATGAGAGATAGTTCTGGAGTGGGGTGGCGGGGAGCAAAGGGAATACATCTGAATTTTACTGCTCTATTTAAAGCTGGTTTACTACTCTCCCTGATATCCCTCAGCAAAACGATGCTAGAACGACTATTTCTTCAGCCAGAGTGCGCAAATGTTTTAAGACAGTAATAGTACTAATAAGTGCAGTTAACATTTACTGCACATTTTATTACCAGCCAGGTACTTGAAATGAATCATTTCAATTCTCACACAACCTCAGGAAGCAGCTTACTGTTTTTCATCCCATTCCTACAGGTGAGGTAACACTGATGAGAAAGAGACGGTCTTATGGGTACATAGCACCTTCAAGACGAAAGACTCAGGGAAACACTGACTATAACTCAGTTATAGTCACACTCAGGGAAACCTGACTGTAAGAGCAAGTCTCTTCTCCTGAATTACTCATCTACTGTAAGGCACTTGGGCCAGGTGGAATTTTAGGGAACAGTGTGCAACGCAGTAAGATGACTGGATTAAACTCTGCATGTTCAGCTTATATACATGGACATATACTGTCAACATCCCAATTGGTAGCTTATGTTTTAAACAAGATTCTCAACAAATTCTTCCCCCTGAATGTTTATTAAAAAAAAATAAAAATACTAAGGCTCCGTGCATATGTGAGATCCTTATTAGCAGGAGCACAGCAATAAGATATTATTACATTACAATATTATATCCTAGGACATTATAATGCAAGGCCATTATCACATACTTGGCTAACAGGGCCCATACTGTTGTATTAAAACCAGACTAATAAAAATGACAACAATATAATCATCATCTTTGTTACTTGGTGGGGGCATTTTTCAGATGAGGTCTCAGAGCACCTGCCAAGCATGCTTGCAAATTTATCTATGAAGGAACTGTGCTATGGAAAGGCTTGCACAGATTTATACACAACTATAGGGAAAGACCTTTTGCAAAATGGAAGAAAGATTAAAAGCTCACTCAACACAGGTTGACAGCAAAACGATTCTGAGTGATGCCAGGAAGAAGAATAAAACAGCCTGCTCATTCAAGGGTAATTGATTGAGTGCCTAGCACGTGTTAAGTCTGATCTCAACCTAGGATTATAGAGCAGTAAAACCAAGACAGGAAGTGTCCGCTGTCTCAGGGCTTAAATCCTCAAAGGTAGGCAGAAAATAAGCAAATGAACATACCCGAGCATCTTCAGAGGAAAGCTAAGAGTTAGAAACTGGGAGGGCTAGAATAAGCAGAATACGGCAGGAAGCGAGAGGCACGGGGCAGTCAAGGGCTTTAAAACGGTACAAGGATTTTACGTTTCTTTCCAGGCTTGAAAAGAAGCCATGGAAGTGGGGTGGTCAGGGGATAGGCAAGGTTTGAAGTCCAGCAAGAGGACTCTAGAGATGACAGTGCCTTGGGCAGGGGAGTGATAATGAGGCAGCTTGAACAGCAGTGACTATGGGATGAACTGTTAGGATTCAGTGATGGGCTGGACCTGGAGGATGAGAGAGTGAAAAGTTCGGAAGCATCTCAGGTTTTCGTCCTGAGCAGCTGGGTACCACTCAGGGAGGTGGGAATGGAAGGGGGAGGGGACAAGAGTCTGTTTTGGGACAAGCCTGAGATACCAAGTCCACGCCCAAGTGGAGACAGGCAAGGAAGCAGCTGGCTATTCAAGTTCCATGTTCAGATTAAAAGGCTGAGGTTGGAGATACACAACCAGATAATGAAGAAACAAAACAGTCTATTCTTATGATGGGGATATAAAAACAGATCAATTCCAGAATAATGACTTTTTTCACATCTGGTTTTCCTAAAACAAAATGTGACGGGAAAATAGTGACTACGGTCAGGAAATACAGATTCTATCCCTGATCCTACCTATGACCCTCTGACGGTTTGACTCTCATCTTCTATACCCTAATCTTCTCATCTACAAAATAGACATAAATAAGAATACTGTGACAGATGACAACAAAAGTTGACAAGGATGTAGAGACCCTAGAACTTCACATGCTAATAGGTGCAGGGTAAAATGGTGCATTCACTGTGGAAGACAGGCCGTCAGTTTCTCAAAAAGTTAAACACAGAATTACCGCATGACCCAGCGATTCTACTCCTTTTAGTTAAAGAGGACTAAAAATATATGTTCGCACGAACACTTGTGTGTGAATGTTCACCGCAGCCCTATTCATGTCAATCAAAACAACCTAAATGTCCACCAACTGATTAACAAATAAACTGTAGTCTATCTATACAATGGAATGCTACCCAGCCATAAAAGGAATGAAACACTGATGAAGGTCGTAATATGGTGACCCTTGGAAAACGTTGTTCAGTCACTTAAATCATGTCAGACTCTTTGTGACCCCATGCACTGCAGCACACCAGGCCCCCCCATCCTGCACTATCTTCCAGAGTTTGCTCAAACTCATGTCTAATGAGGTGCTGATGCCAACCACCTAACTCATCCTCTTCCGAGGCCTTCTCCTTCCGCCTTCAATCTTTCCCAGAAAACACTACACTGAGTGAAAGAAGCCAGACACAGAAGCTTACATGTTGCATGAATGCATTTATGTCGTATGTTCAGAAGAGGCACATCCACAGACACAGAAAGCAGACAGGTGACTGCCCAGGGCTCACAGGCTGGGAGGGCAGTGCTGGGTGGCGACGAGCACAGGAGAGGCATGGGGTTTCTTTCTGGAGGTGATGAAAATAGACAGTGATGATGGTTGCACAACTTTGTGACTATACGAAAACCACTGAACTGTACACTTTAGAAGGGTGACTATCTCAGTAAAACAAAACCAACCAACCAAACAAGAATGATGCTGGGGGATGCAGGATGGGGGTGTTGACAGCCAATCACAATTTCTCATATAAAAAGGAAGGAAAACCAGGTTAAAATCTGTTGCTAGGAGAAACATCAGGGTGGCTCTCTAAAGTCCCCAGGGACTGTCAGATCATTTGTATGCTGGGGTGGCCTCCATGCCTGCCAACTGTGTCCCCATTTCCACCTTGACCNGATGCAGGATGGGGGTGTTGACAGCCAATCACAATTTCTCATATAAAAAGGAAGGAAAACCAGGTTAAAATCTGTTGCTAGGAGAAACATCAGGGTGGCTCTCTAAAGTCCCCAGGGACTGTCAGATCATTTGTATGCTGGGGTGGCCTCCATGCCTGCCAACTGTGTCCCCATTTCCACCTTGACCATGACCCTTGCTTCCAAAGAACACGGACCTTTGATGTCTCAGTTAAAAGTCATTCAATCTACTGCAATGTTTTCAGGCTCTCAGAGCTCTGAATTAAATATATTATCTACTATGGAAAGTAACAGAAATATGAAAGGAAAGGTCACAAATATAAACTTTCCCTCCCCCACCCCCCCACAACAGAAATCCAACCTCTTGGTGATTTCCTGAAATATCAACCCTGTGCTAAGCCCTCAGCTTTCCTTTTCATTTCATTTTCCTAATGGAATTCTGATCATATTTCTGATGAAAATAGTTCATCACAAATGTTCTAGTCTATCCTGCTAACCAAGGGTCCATAACTGTGTCCCCAAGAAGTAGGTCATAATATAATTTTAGTGAAAACCATATAGAGAATAACGGAACTAATCTCAGAAAAGGAGAGCTTGATATGCACCAAATATCTGAAAATCCAAATAACCCTGACAGAATTCTTTTCATATATAGTAACAGGGCTATGAACATCCAAAAATATCCACTTACATACTGTAACATCTTCAGGATGCATTCAATTCCAAAGGGATTCCTGGCAGAAGGGTTACAGAGATCCTGCTGGGTCAACACCACGGAAAAGGGCCCAGAGAGATCTCTTTACAAAAGGCAATTTTCTCAAGAAAATGGTCTGGAAAACCGGACGATAAAAGTTCCTGTAACTTGACTGAGCAGAAATTAAACACATGTAGAGAGAACTAAGAAATATGAGGAGTATTTTTAATATGAAGCCTTACAATCTCAGTACTATCGATACTCACAGTGTTCACTTCCTCAGCCTCATGAAATGAGAGGGTCTGGGAGCTTTCTCTGGTATGTCTTTCTGAGTGTGCAGGCCCCAGGTTCGAAAGGGAAATCCCAAAGAACGTGTTAATAGTGAACCACCCTTCACAGCTAACAGCCTTGGTGTCACACTGTCACCTTCCGAACTCTGTCCCACTCAGCAGGGTAGACTGTGGTCGTTCCACTTCTCCTTTGGGGTCTGCTTCTATGACTTGGGGGTATCACTATTTGTCACAGACAGAATGTTTATATCCCTCCAAAATTCATACGCTGAAACCTCAACGGCCGAAGTATTTGGAAGTGGACCTTTAGGGAGCTAGTTAGGTTTAAATGAGGTTAGAGGATGGGGCCCTCATGATGGGATTAGTGCCCTTATAAGAAGAGGCAGAGACTGTAGAACTTCTTTCTGCACAAAAGGCAATTGTGTGCCAACCGAGAGAGCCCTCATCAAGAATCAAACCTGCCAGTGCCTTGATCTGGATTTTCCAACGTTCAGAACTGTGATAAATAAATATCTGCTGTTCAAGCACCCCGTCTGTGGTAATTTGTTATAGCAGCCATGAACTAAGACACTAATAGGGGCAGGAGGCTGGAAAATAGCAACTAAAACAACCTGCCACAGAGATGGAGGTAAACAGCAGGCACCACACGGCTGCATCACAGAAAAGTCTACAAGGTAGAAGGTGAAATGGCTGGAAGGAGGGAATTCACAAGGCAGAAGGCAAATTAAAAAGTCTCTCTTCTACAAATGGGTACACCTAGAACAGTCACTGGCACATATGCAGGCATTTAAGAAGCATTTGTTAAGCCAAGAAATAATTACTAAAGTCATGAGATAGGGAAGAGGGCGAGACCAACAGGACCAGAACGATAAAAAGGTGCAACACAACAAGTTGCTACCTAGGAAATACAGCATGAAATAGGTTTGCCTGGTGGCTCAGAGCTCTACCGCTCCCTAATTAAAATTCTATACAAATTATACCTTTAAAGTCTCTATAAACTATTGTTACTTTGATTATATGATGCAATTTTTCAGATATGAAAATGTCATTATAGCAGATTAAGATCTTATCAGGCACTAACCATCAGTTGGTGTGTTTATATAACAGAGAACCTATTTTATTTCTTCTCTAAAACACAATGTCTGAGTCTTGTATATGCTTGTTGTGAATTATCTCCTTGTTGTTGGAGGCAATTCTCACAGAGAAGATCGTGAAGATGTGGTTAAGTACAGGAATGCCACCTGGCCTGCACTGGCATGGGATTTCTTTCACTTCTCCTGTCCCCATTTGTCTTAGAATACCTGGTCCCCCTGCCTATGACATGGAAATGACACTTTTTATTTTTTTCAAAATTTACAGTTTCCTAAGAGACACAGAATCTAAAGGAAATCAACCCTGAATACTCATCGGAAGGATTGATGCTAAAGCTGAAGTTCCAATACTGTGGCCACCTGATGAAAACAGCAGACTCCTTGGAAAAGACCTGCTGCTGGGAAAGACTGAAGGCAGGAGAAGGGGACAGCAGAGAAGGAGATGGTTGGATGGCATCACCAAGTCAATGGGCATGAACTTGGGCAAACTCTGGGAGACGGTGAGGGACAGGGGAGCCCGGCGTGCTGCAGTCCCTGGGGTCGTGAACTCGGACACAATGCTGAACAAAGAGACACTGAACTCCTGGAAAATGGGAAATCTTCAATTAAAAATCAGTTTCTAGTAGCCCAGATGCGCACCATCAACACATTTTGTTCTTCTCAGTCCCTAGAGTGTCTTTGAGATCCTTTCTGTGGAGATGACATGGTAACATCAGCATGACAAAAGAAAAGAAAGCACTGCTGTCTTCTCCGCCCCAGCGCAACCCCGCCCCCGCCACACATACTATGTTCTGAAGTTATAGCGGATGTTAAAAATCTCTGTCTACATATTTGCATTGCTTGGGCCTATGGTCACCCCCAGTAGCACTGGCATAAAAGTGTAAAATATAAGAAATACATAATTATCTTTTAGCCTGTAATGAAACTAGCCCGAAAAACTGATATGCAAGTTCTTACTTCAATGACCACAGTTATTACACACACTTAACACTGATCTTCCACTGAGTGGCTTTCAATAAAGCTTTAAAAACAAACGTGTGACTCTCCAATTGTTTTTCTTCAATAATGTGCATTTAGAAGCTCTTAATGCTTACACAAAGAAACCAAACGTGCACTTGGACCAATGCAGCAAAGCGGCATCTCCAGGGGTAAATAACTAAGTCCACAGCCAAAGATCTGAAGTCCAGGTATAAGGCACTCAGAGTCTGAACTCAAGGATTTCAGAAAGGGCTGCTGTCAGCTCCGATGACAGGCTCTTTGTCTGTGGGTCCCTACGTCCCCAGCCTAGGTGGGAATTCCAGGACAATCTGCTCAGCTCACTGCCACCCCAGCAGTGTTAGTTCTTGCGTTTTCTTCCTGTTCCATGCCATGTGAC
>SJYA01001902.1:80722-151962 GCA_006410615.1 Neotragus moschatus | reverse complement strand
ACAACAGAAATCCAACCTCTTGGTGATTTCCTGAAATATCAACCCTGTGCTAAGCCCTCAGCTCTCATTTTCATTTCATTTTCCTAATGGGATTCTGATCATATTTCTGATGAAAATAGTTCATCACAAATATTCTAGTCTATCCTGCTAACCAAGGGTCCATAACTGTGTCCCCAAGGAGTAGGTCATAATATAATTTTAGTGAAAACCATATAGAGAATAATGGAACTAATCTCAGAAAAATAGAGCTAGGTATGCACCAAATATCTGAAAATCCAAGTAACCCTGACAGCATTCTTTTTATATATAGTAACAGGGCTGTGAACATCCAAAAATATCCACTTACATACTGTAACATCTCCAGGATGCATTCAATTCCAAAGGGATTCCTGGCAGAAGGGTTACAGAGATCCTGCTGGGTAAACACCACGGAAAAGGGCCCAGACAGATCTATTTACAAAAGGCAATTTTCTCAAGAAAATGATCTGGAAAACCGGATGATAAAAGTTCCTGTAACTTGACTGAGCAGAAATTAAACACATGTAGAGAGAACTAAGAAACATGAGGAGTATTTTTAATATGAAGTCTTACAATCTCAGTACTATAGATACTCACAATGTTCATTTCCTCAGCATCATGAAATGAGAGGGTTTGGGAACTTCCTCTGGTATGTCTTTCTGAGTGCGCAGGCTCCAAGTTCGAAAGGGAAATCCCAAAGAACGTGTGTTAATAGTGAACCACCCTTCACAGCTAACAGCCTTGGTGTCACACTGTCACCTTCCAAACTCTACCCTACTCAGCAGGGTAGACTGTGGTCGTTCCACTTCTCTTTTGGGATCTGCTTCTATGACTTGGTAGTATCACTATCTGTCACAGACAGAATGTTTTTATCCCGCCAAAATTCATATGCTGAAACCCCAACAGCCAAAGTATTTGGAAGTGGGCCTTTAGGGATNCTCTACCCTACTCAGCAGGGTAGACTGTGGTCGTTCCACTTCTCTTTTGGGATCTGCTTCTATGACTTGGTAGTATCACTATCTGTCACAGACAGAATGTTTTTATCCCGCCAAAATTCATATGCTGAAACCCCAACAGCCAAAGTATTTGGAAGTGGGCCTTTAGGGAGCTAGTTAGGTTTAAATGAGGTTAGAGGATGGGGCCCTCATGATGGGATTAGTGCCCTTATAAGAAGAGGCAGAGACTGCACAACTTCTTTCTGCAAAAAAGGCAACTGTGTGCAAACCAAGAGAGCCCTCATCAAGAATCAAGACTGCCAGTGCCTTGATCTGGATTTTCCAACTTTCAGAACTGTGATAAATAAATATCTGCTGTTTAAGCACCCTGTCTGTGGTAATTTGTTAAAGCAGCCATGAACTAAGACACTAATAGGGTCAGGAGGCTGGTAAACAGCAACTAAAACAACCTGCCACAGAGACGGAGGTAAACAGCAGACACAACACAGCTGCATCATGGAAAAGTCTACAAGGTAGAAGGTGAAAGGCTGGAAGAAGGGAATTCACAAGGCAGAAGGCAAGTAAAAAAAGTTACCTCCTCTACAAATGGGTACACCTAGAACAGTCACTGGCACATATGCAGGCATTTAANAAAAAAAAAAAAATGAGTATAAGGTGATGTTTTAATTTGGCGGCCTCGTGACTGTTTTGTTGCTGCGTTTTTTAGATGAAACTGAAATTTTCACACGGTCAGAAGCCTGTAAAACTTCTGTGTAGCCTATTTCACATTCTAAAGTAACCTCATAAATTGCATACTAGAAGTTTCATAGCTTGCCTCTTTTGGTAATCACTTTGAATTTTATTTTGAAATGATGTTTCACACCTAGGGGTATAGTCAGGCAGCGAAGGATTAAACAGGTCACGTGGCATTGTAGCACGCGGCATGGTATCACGTGGCATTGTATCACGTGGCTTTAAATGTCTCTGACACCATTATATGGAGAAAAAAAATTGTTTTTCTCACCAGTTTCTTGTATTATAATGAGATAGGATCATCTTTAGAGGTTATGAAGGAATATGGATATATATATATCAATGTGAAATTCACACGTCAGTTGTAAATCCTGCCTTGAGCAATTTGGAATAACAGGCCTGGTGTACTCAGTTAGGTGCATACATACTTAATTGACTTGATTTTCTTCTTCAGCTGAGCAATGTATTTAGCTTTTGACCGAGATGGTTCTAAGATAGGTGGAGGGCTACGACCAACCTTCTTCTTAAATATTGCCTTTCTGTGGAACCAGGTCTAGATTCAGAAAGAACTGAAAAACAGACGCAGTAAATGAATTCTTATAACCAAATGCCCCAACTTTTCCTAGTAAGTTAACATTTTCTCCCTACCCTCGCTACTGCAGACTGTCTGAAATTTTAAGAATTTTGTTGGTCTTTCAATAACCTTGATAAAATTAGCCGGATAAATGAGACAAACCTCGACAGTTTCTGATTTTGAAGATATGATTTATATAACTCCCAAATGTAGATAAGCAGCTGACTCTATAATAAAATTATCTGAAGAACGAACGAACAGAACCGGCCTCCAGAACACAACTGTATTCATCAGAAAGAAAAATGTTTTCCAGGCTGCTATGGAATGAAGCTCCATGTACATCTCCTTCTTAGAAGGTAGAAAAAGCTTCATTCACACGTGCACTTCTGAAATATTTATTTTCTCTTTAATTGCATGTGAATTAGTTGGGAGACGCTGTAGGGGAAGGCCTCTTACTGACTTAAGCCTTCTCACCAGTTTGTTAAATTCTAGGCTCCAATCCCTTGAGGCAATAGTGGATTCAAAGCAGCTTTTAATCATACTATAAGGAGGGTGAAGAAGTATGTAAGTAGGTCATAGAGAAAGAACCACGAGTGCATAGGTTACTGCCTTATTTAACAACTACAGTGTGTCCCAGAGTTTTCAAAGCACATTTGCTTTGGCCATGTAAAGTCAGAAGCAAACCCGGGGTCAGATATAAAAGAAGACTGGCTCGTACATGAAATACAGTGACAACGGGAACGAAGGAAAGCTTCGGATGTAGCTGAGCTGAAATAGTTTGGTTGCCAAATACATGAATAATAGAGTGACTGCATAGGCTAATAATGTAGGTGCCGGAGAGAAACAAAGTCCACACACACATACATCCTCCCCAAAGAGGTGTGTTTCTATGATCACAGCACCTCCATAATAGCTGTTTTAAAAAAAAAATACAAAAATTCAAAAGCTCTTGAGCTTAAAAACAAAAACAATCCAAACAAATACCACTTGATGAAAAGCTTCAATCTATCATTTCTCTGCTTTGGCAGAAGAAAAAAAAAAACACCTAAAACAACTCGACGCGTTGCCCTCCCCCCCCCAACTTTTTAATTTTCACTCTGTAACGAGCCATCAGGTATTATGATTTGGTAGTTGGAATTATTTTGCAGAAAGCTTGACTGAGCCACTGCTAAACACACGGGGTTCAGAGACGCTATTTTATTGCCAAGGTTCTTACCAACAGCAGTGAAAGGGGGTGAGGCCATGGTGAGCCCCCCATCCTGGGCCCAACCTGGTGGGTGATACCTCTGTTTGCTGACCACCCTGGGGACCAGGCAGTGGGGAACCACGCAATTACCTCACCGTTCTTGCTTCACTGTAGAAAAACCTTAAGCTGGTCCCTAAGCCCATCCCCCTACCTTCCCTAATTGTCTATTTTTTTTAATCAACTTGCCATTCATTTCCCAAACAAAAGGCAATTCAAGAATTGGAAGCACTTCAAGGGAAAGTTTCTGAATGACCTCATTTTATAGGAGGCCTCCCAAGGCAATCGGGTGCACACAGCGCTGTTTCAGCACTGCCCCGCTTCGCTGCCTCGCCCCCCGCCTCCAGCCTCATCTCAGACTGAGTTTTCTCCCGTGGTCATTGTTTGAGCGCTGAATTATCACTGACAGTAAAACACACACACACACACACACACAATCTCTCAAAAGAAACAGAGTGCTAATGAATGCATCTTTACGTGGAGTACACACTGCCCCAGTGCAAAGTATTCGATTTCCGCCACCCGCCTTCATCAACGCACCAGGATAGACATTGCAACATTTTTGCACAAAGTTTATACCGTTTTTATAAACAAAGAGACCCGGCCGATAGTGATAGATGCTTATAACCCAACAGCTAATCTTCTTCTCCTGCCGACATCCCTGTATATTTTATGACAAATTTCCATGTTTTAATTATTCCCACATGTAGCATCATGGGTCATAGCCTCTTTAAAGCAGTAGATGGTCAGCCACCCAACTATAGATGTACGCATCCTGTTCCATCTCCTCAAACAGGCACCTTTACTGAAGGGTTTTCTCCCCTCACTTCTGGCTCTTTATTACAAACTAGAATCCAAAACATCTTTCCCCATCACCTTTTCAAAGTCAAATTTTATTAACATAGCTGTTCCAGTTTAAAAAAAGTCCAGTGTGCTGAGAGTCGTTTGGAGCAAGAAATGCCCTAGAAGGGACGTGGGGAATGGGATTCCCATCACTGGGGGTTTTCCAGCCAACAAATGTGAAACTGACATGAATTTTAAGTACCTGGGAAAGTTTCTTCACGGCCATGTGTTTGTTCTTGGCTTACCCCAGTTTCATCAGCAACTTGCAGAAATAAACAACAGGTCTCTTTTTCCATGTGCTTAAAAACCCCCAAATAGATCCTTAAGTGATACATTATAAAGGTGTATTTTCTTAGCTCCATAATAAAGGTACCCCTTAAATACATCACCAGTCATAAGTTTAAGTGATCTTATTAACTGCTGACCCCTACCCCTATTTTGAAAGGTTCTGGAATAGTGACTTTATCACATTCCTAAATGAACTTCAGTAAAGTCACACTNGTGTATTTTCTTAGCTCCATAATAAAGGTACCCCTTAAATACATCACCAGTCATAAGTTTAAGTGATCTTATTAACTGCTGACCCCTACCCCTATTTTGAAAGGTTCTGGAATAGTGACTTTATCACATTCCTAAATGAACTTCAGTAAAGTCACACTACAGCAAAGATGACATTGTGATCAAACTCTTATTTTACGTTTTTTTTTAAACAGGAATATTTCAGCCGTTGCTCTACCTCGAGAGCAGCTGCTACTGGCTTTTTGCAATCTTGTGTTTTTCTGAATCTGTTTTCCACAGAGCCGAAGACATAATGGTGAACTTCCCTCCCATCTGAAGAGACCCTCCAACAGAAGATGGGTTGTTTATGTACATACCTTCGCACTTGGAAATGAGGTGCCCCTCTAGGGTTTCCAGAAGCTTCCACTCCAAGGGGATGAAATGCTAACACAGTGGACCTGGCAGGCCTCGCGCCCAGCCAGCTCATCACTTCCCTTTCGGCCTTACATTTCCCCTTTCCTTTCTTCATTATCCTTGCTGCGGCCTTCTTTCTCTCCCTCCCCCCTCAGCTTTCTCTCTCTCTCTCCCGCTTTCTCTCTCCAACGGAAGCCAGACAATGCCAGACAGTCTTCCTCCACAGCTGTGGCGCTGAGGAGGCAGGTGACCACCAAAGTGAGCAGTCTTGGGGGCTCATCTGTCAGGGAAGTCAAGTTTGCCTGGACCAAGGCTGCGTTCTCAGCTAGGAACAGCTGTCTCTGGGGTGCCCCCTCTCCACACATCACCATGGGGCGGAGGGGGGAGGATGTAAGACCGTGTCCCGCAGAGTGAATAAACAGGATTTGAAAATTGGGGAGGAGAAGGCGGCTGGCCTAGTGATGTGTACACGGAGGCACTCAGAAAACACAGCCTCCGAAGGAATGTCCCAGCGGCCTCTCAAAGATGCTGAGATTTGTCAAGACTGTATCGGGAACCTTTATCTGGTGCCAGCCTGGCGGCAGGAACAAAATTTATAGCTATCAGGATGGGGTTTTCAGTTCCCTGGCAATCGGCCCTTGAACCACCCCCTCCCCCAAATGTTTTCCCCAATCGGCCAGAAGTTCTCATTTTACTGTCACGTGCTATAAATTTCAAAAAGAGAAACTACTGTCTGACAGAACACAACAGCTGAGTGGCGACAGCTGGGTGGATATAGCAGTAGGCATAACCTTAGGTCCAGAGAGAAAGCTCCAACAGGTGGGGGTGGATAAATAGAGAAAGGAAGTTTTAAGCTTTCCTGGAGGGATTGGGGGAGTAGTCTGAAGCNGAAACTACTGTCTGACAGAACACAACAGCTGAGTGGCGACAGCTGGGTGGATATAGCAGTAGGCATAACCTTAGGTCCAGAGAGAAAGCTCCAACAGGTGGGGGTGGATAAATAGAGAAAGGAAGTTTTAAGCTTTCCTGGAGGGATTGGGGGAGTAGTCTGAAGCTGATCTTGGCAAGAATCAAAATCTGGAACTGAAAGGGACTCTCCAGAGGTCTGAGAGCCCCACTGGCCTCAGTGTCTCTCCTTTTTCTGAAAAAATACATCTTGAAGAGGAGGAAGGATTAAAGAGACCAAATGCTTGGACTGCATGTAAAACAAAACACATCTACCCACATGATGATGGATTCCCCATCAAAGAGCTTTTCCTTCCGAGGATCCAAAGTCATCTGATAGGGTGCATGCAGATCCCACTCTCTAAGACAAATGCTGCTTGCAAGTGGGGTGGAATAGATGATGAGACTTAAGAACCAAACCTGTTGGATTCTGCATCTGATTCTGTCAGTGCAGACTGACACTGGGAACACATCAGTGAATTTTCTCATTGATCATCTAGATCTTTGCATGTGCTTGGCCATCATTTCCTCCCAGGGATGGATGGCTGAAAAAAATCAAAATCCACCGTGATCCTCAGATGAGAGGTACAATGTGTTAACCTAATTATTACAACAGCAATTATATAACCAATCTATTAAAGTGACATGTCGGCTGAAAATACATTAAGGTTTTGAGCACAAGAAATTTATTTTTTCCTCTAGAATATAGTTCAAATCTCTAACTATTTTTAGCTTTATGATAGAGGTTTTTGAAAATCCCCAATGACTTTTTCTTTAAATTTCCTTGTGATGCTAATTCCTATGAAGTCCATTAGGGGAAAATAATTCTTTTTTCTTCCTCTTAAAAAGAACTACCCAAAACCTTCATGAAAAAAGCAGTGTAGTGATCTACCCAAGCTGAGTGGAAATGTGTTATCTTGCCTTATCTCTGCGGTTGACTGTAAACCTTTATGGGACCTAATCAGGTAGCCTCTCAAAACTCCCTGGTGGAGGCTAACAATTGCATTTGCCCCCTATCATAGGAATATGGTGAAGGGAGAGCAGAGGAACAATGTGAATGACCCTCTGGTCTGAGGAAGAAAGGGGATGAAGTGAAGGAGCTTCGTTTGGCTTTGTTTTAATAACAAAGATGAATCCAGGGTGTTCCAAGGACAACTTGTCCCTCCTGCTCCCTCCTCTGTCCTTCAAGACCCCCTCCCCTGCAGTACACACTGCTTGATACCTTCGTGCCCACTGTTCCCACTCTGTTTCAAGACTGTTGTGAACTTCCGAACTGCTGAGATTATGTCACGTAGTGTATCTGTTGCTTGGTTGGTTCTGATTACAGTATGACAGATTTGGGGCCCTGATGTAGGCTGAAAGACACATTTTAATTTCGTCATGCTTCAGATGGCCCTGTTATTCCTTCCAACATGTGTTCCCATCACACAGATTAAAGCATGAGAAAAGTGAGGCATAGGTGCTTTAATTCAAAGACCTCAAGGGAGTTGTAAGAACTCAGAAGCAAAACTGGCTATGGTTTTCCCTTTCTTACTGTACAGCTTCCCTGGTATGATTCTAGCTATGGACAAATTGAAGTGCATTGTGAAAATGTGGCACCAGAAGAAAATATGACTTTCAAGGGTCAAATATCCAACAGTTGTACTTTCAAGTTGGCCATGGAGGAGTCTGCCTGAGTTCTCACTTAGAATCCCTTCCACCATGGGTTATGTGTCTAGGGGCATTACTTTCCCCCTCTTAGTGTGAAAAGTGTTAGTCACTCAGTCGTGTCCGACTCTTCACAACCCCATGGACTGCAGCANTCCAACAGTTGTACTTTCAAGTTGGCCATGGAGGAGTCTGCCTGAGTTCTCACTTAGAATCCCTTCCACCATGGGTTATGTGTCTAGGGGCATTACTTTCCCCCTCTTAGTGTGAAAAGTGTTAGTCACTCAGTCGTGTCCGACTCTTCACAACCCCATGGACTGCAGCATGCCAGGCTCCTCTGTCCATGGAATTCTCCAGGCAAGAATACTGGGGTGGGTAGCCATTCCCTTCTCCAGGGGATCTTCCCAACTCCAGGGTCGAATATGGGTCTCTCTCTTGGCCTCAGTTTTTTTCATCTTCGAAATGGAAATAACATAACTACCATTATCTCTTAGATATCTGGGAAGATTAAATTATACAAAATAAAAGAGATCCCCTAGTATAGCGTCAGGTACAGAGTCAATAAGGTTGGGATTTATTCTTAATTCCAATTATAATACTCCCACCTCCCAATCTTTATTTAAACCTGGAACTGGCAGATGGGTAAGAAAAGAGAATGGCAGTCCTAATCCTTTTGTCCTTGTAGCATTAAAGTTTTCACTGATACTTCTAAGGCCAGCAGCCTTAACCCAGGGCGGGAAGAAGGGTACAGTTTATACAGGACGGGCACTGAGCATCCGGCAGCTGGTGACAAGAGCTCCATCCCTTTTGATCAAGTCAGTTTCCAAAGAGAAAGTCAAAATGAACCCTAATTGCCACCACCAGGAATTCTCACCGTCCATCACCAGCTCAGTGCATTTCCACTCACAGAGATGTTTCCTATGTCATCTCTGAATGGATGGGGAAGCCATGTCACAGAACCCGAAAGAGCTGAGGTCCCAGACCAAGATATTCAAAAAAGCAAGGCGTGACGATGACGACACCTGCAAGCGCCTGTACCGCTGAGATGGGCAGTTTTGCAGGAGGGATGACAAGCGTCTGATTCATTCCTGCAGCAGGTACCATGGTGCCCCTTCGCGTCAGTTCACACACCAGCTGGGAGCCAGCAATGCCATCCATAAGTTTCAACACAGTTTTTACCGATTGCAGCTGCAAGCCTTCTCAGCCAGGGATTTGAAAAGCCACAGCTATCGATAACTTCAAACCTCATGCTCTTCGTGTTCATGACAACAAAGTTTGCTGAACTGAATGATTATGGAGGAAAATTCTGGTTTTTGTTGTTCTCCGAGGGCACATTGGCATATCCTGCTTCCTAAACGGCAGTGATTCATCACGACCCTAGGCAGCCAATCATGGGTGGGTCACCATGGAAGGGGGTGAGGGAGCAGCTGAGCTGTCCTGGTAACACATGCCACTCTGAGCTGCTGCCACCCTCCCCCACAGATGCTGTTCCCCATTAGCTATGACGGTCTTGACACCAGAAAATGTGCTGGGATAAGTCACAGTCAGAAGAAAGCTCTGGATCAGATAAACATACCTGCACAGAACAACCCCTGATGACACTGCATGAAGCAGAAGGCTGCATCTGGGGACAAAGGGTCCTTTCTCTAAATCAGGGTTAACCAGCACATTTCTGAGTGGAGTGGAGGATCACACACACACACACACACACACACGCACGCACGCACGCACGCACACACGCACGCACACACATTGTCTCTCCCTCTTACATGTACATCTAGCTTCCATCTCAGCCTGACCTCTGGAGATGAGTACTGTGGGATCAGAAAGGTGTTTCAGCTCCAGGACACTTCATTTCAATTCTTAATGGGCTACAGCCCTGAAACTTCACATACGCGTTCCTTCCTCTGACACCCTCTTCCCCATGTCAGTTAAATGAAATGCCACGGATCTTAATCCTCTCCAAAAACCACTGCCTCATCTTTCCTACAGAATAAAAGTCACTGTGAGTTCAGAAAAATTCCCAAAGCCAATAATAACCAAGAAGGAAGCAATCAATAGTGTGATGAAAGGAGAACCCACCTCCCCACCCTCAACATATCCCCCAGGAATTACCAAAATGTAGAAAGAAATTCAACGAAGGCTGATCAAGATGATCTAAGACGTTACTGCCACAGAGTGAAATATAATTTTTGCTGTTGGAAGAAGGGCCGATAAATGCGGTGGGAGCCGCAGGAGATGCTTCTTAACAAACTGCTTTCTGTTAATGACTTTTATAGAAATCTCTACACTAGAGACTGAGTCTGGTGTTTCTGGTTTTCTCACTGTTATGATTATACCAAATCGAGGTACGTTTCTCGTGGACAGATTCTGACCCCCTAAACACAGAGAGATCATTCCCAGGTACCACACTTGCTTTTGGATTTTACCTTCTTTTCATCAACCTAGGTGTTTCCAGGGCTGCAAGCAATGAACTTTCTATCAGCCACATTTTCACTTAATTAACCACCCTGATTACAATAATTAGTATTGATTCACTCTTCCAATGACTTCCTAGGTATTCCAGCACAATCTGCACTTGCTCTAAAGTTCTAGATATGAATATTAATCAAAGGCCTTTCTTTGTTTTTTTTCAGCCCCAAAGGGATATTATGCAATTGTATGCACTCATACTTTGAAAAGAAAAAACTGAGAGGTTTCATTTTCACAAATAAAAGAACTCTTCGGACGTTGAGGTTACATATCTTGCAGCCTGTGGTCTGCTGAACACAGCTGCGTATTCCCGAGGCTCCTGTGTGCAAGGACTCGGGTGCGACTGTGACTCTATTGAAAGAAGCCATTTTCCCAGTTTGACTCATCTGTTCCTTTTCTGCAAGTCTGGGCTGAGGATTAAAATTCACTTTGACATTTGTTTAGGTCACCTTGGAAGGGAATCATCCCAACGTAGAAGTTGGTGGCAGGATACAGACCGCAGAGCTTGTTACTGTTGTGGAGATAGACGTAGACAAGTTGGCCAACTTCCGGCCATCTCCCACTCCCCCATCAGGCTAGAGGACAAGATAGCTGTGTCTTGGACGCTGGAATGGGGGCCTCAGAATTCTGGAAGCTGGTAATGATTGGGTCAAAGCACGAGGGGATAGGGGGTTCCCTTGTTCTTGGACCTAATATGATCACCCAGGAATTAAGGTGAATAGATCACAGATGAATGATTATAATTAGTCAAAAATTTAATGTGGAGTTTTCTAAGGTATTTTTTTTATTTCAGCATGCTTCTGACAGGCAGCTCGGAAACACAGGACACTACTTTTTCCCCCCAAAATCACACAAAAAAATTGCTTTGTGACCTTTGTTTTAGAAAAAAAAATTTCCTATGAAAGCAGAATCTAGGTGTGCTGGTAACAGTGGGCCAGATTCAGATAGAAAGCTTCACCAAGTACCATTTATAAGCTCATCCAAAAGCAATTATTGGCATACCCAGTGGAATGAGCCATTCATATCCCTTTGGAAGTAAGAGAACATAATCATAAAATCCACTTTACTTACAATGGATAACTTTAAAAATATAATTATTCTACAGATACGTTATGGGTTCAGCCAGGCTCTGAAAATATTATCAACAGAAAATTTATGTTTGAGAAGGCAATTTATTGAGCTTGCAACATGAATTTTCACAATTTTGTATTAAATATAACATTTCAGCCTAAGTTTGAAAAATTGAATGCATGTCCAAACTCTGAAAAATAGTTAATGTTTCATAGCTGGTTTTATAAGGGCTATATCTTGCTCCTTATTTACTGGGAACATCACTAATCTGAACACAATATAATCCGAGAAGAAATATTTGTAATTAAATATATATATCTTTTAAAGTTTGCCCTTTAAAATAATTTCCCTTCTGTTTCTAAGAATTAGGTTCTAAATCTCAATGAATTTACGAATATTTTTCAATCTACTGTTCTGGCACAAACAGCTAATTAAAGCAAAACATTAAAATGTTAGAAAAGACATATTCCTTATGGAAACAAATGTCAGTGACAGGATTTTCATGTATATCGATTACCATTTAATCTTCTAGGGTCAGTTCCTTTATATCTAGTGTGAGAATAAAAATGTTTTTAATGTTGGAGAAGTTTGACACATTTTTCTATTTTCTCTTTTTGAAGTCTCACTGTTTTCACCTGAGAAACCAGTGCCTACGTTATAAAAGAAAAGATTTTTGAAGATGTGAGACATGTTTGCCCTGCGTAGAAATGCATTTTATAAGCACATAATCACATATCAAAAATCAATATATTCTGTAGAGACCTTTAACTTAACGGTTTAAGAGCTTGGCTAGTGATAGTTTGTGACCAAAATTAGGAGGGCAAAAGTTCTCACTTGTCCTTGAATTTCTAAACTGTTTATCTACCTGGATGCCCAAAGAGGAAGCAGACACCAGAAATCATAATTTACTTAAACATTAGAAATAGTCCTCTTAACTTTGCTTTAGTGCTATGTTCCGTAAGTCCACCAAACAGGCATATTTTAAATCCCCAAGCATTAAATACTGTAGAGGCATGTCTGATAACAAAGTATTTGCTAGAATGATAATGGTATTACAAGCGTTCTCAATCAATGAGTTTCTTTCTGTAGTTTAACAGAGAGGTAAGTAATAAATCTCTAACTTAATCCAACCAACATAGCTGCAAAATGCAAAAAGCCCTACGAACGGCAGATATTAAATTTTTTAAATGCACAAAACCACAAACAAGCAGTCCTAAAAGCTCTTCAATCTGGATAGTCTATACAAACAAGATTAAAACAGATAAAAAGGGTGTTGAGAAAGAAGAAGAAGAAGAAAAAAAAAACCCAGACATGCATTAAGCTAGTTTGACAGCTCCATTGTTCAACGGGTCCCATTGTCAGACCCATAGATGTATTCAGTGCTACAATGTCTGCTAGCAAATAAACAAAAGACTACATTTTTCAAAGCAGGATGCCAATTCTATCATAATTCTTTCTCTGCTTCCCAAAAGGTGGCTCATTCTTGGTAAGCGGTAGGACCCTTACACAGATGCAGGAAACAAATATTTGCTTTCAATACAGAGGGACCCAGGACGCCATGCATGAATAGAGGTCTTTAAACAGGTACACATTTTGGCAAACAGGATAAAGTGATCCAAACCTGGTAACACAGAAGGACTATTTAGGTAGGCTAAGTCCAGATTAGAGCGGTATCTGGAACGCAAGTCTAATATGGAGTCTCCTTAGCTCCTTTCTCGCTGAGTATTCCATGCAGAGTGCATAATAATGAAAGCGGCTTAGACATTGCAAAGGAAAAGACAAACCCAGAGCCAGATTCGGAGCCTTTAAAATTATCCACTGGCCGCGCACAAATAGCAGCAAGCAAAGACATGATATGCTTGCAAAAGGCAACTCCTGCAAATATAACTCGTCCACAGGAGTCCTTCTCCTTTCTCTCGCTTGCTCTCTCTTTCCCCCAATCTTTTGGTCTCGATTTCGTTTCCCTCTTTCCCCCTTCTCTCTCTCTAGATTCTTCTCTATTTTTTTCCTTCTAAGATAAGGAAGCTGCTTGATTCTGACCGTGATGACAGTCTCGGCCAGCTCTGAAAACTAGCAAGGCACACATTAAAACAAAGAACACAGCAACATACCTTAAAAGCAGCTCTTCATTTCTCATAGTAACAGCGGATTTGGGACAGCGCATGCTTTCTGCACAGATACACTGATAGTCTCAACAAAAGCCAGTTCAGAAGTGCGCTCCAACATCAATGCCACAGTAGCTGTTCACTAATGCGCGCTCCCCCCTCTCTCTCTCCCTCTCTCTCTCTCCCTCCCTCCCTCTCTTTCTCTCTCTCTTTCTTCACTCTCTTCTCTAGTCAAATTCTGAATGGTAGAGCAAAGGGGCTCCTGTAGATCCACTAAGTAGAAATAATCCTCTCTGACAAGTTATGTTGTCTAAGCATATTTTTACATTAATACACCGTGCTGCCTATAGGGGTCTTGCTTGCATTCGCTCGAGCCTGGCTGCTGTGAGTTCTCCTAATTACCATCCTCAGAAATTGGAAAGAAAAATAAGTCACTCATTTACCTCTTTGTCTTATACATTTCATAGCAAAACCAAGTACATGTTTTCTCTTTGCCATCCACTGTCAGCAAGCCTCGCAGATGACTCACAGAAGATGTGGGTGGGTCAGGGTGCTAAAAAGGAATTTTTGCTTCTCTTTTTTGGGACGCTGAATTCACAGCTGGATTCATCTCTTCCTCGCCCCTTGTCCTCAGAAAGAGTGACAAGGTCAAGACCCTTAGCCCCACTCTGGATTGAGGATGGGGAGGACAGAGGTTGCAGAAACTTGGAAAGATTTTAACTCTGTGAACACCAGCGTTCTTGGAGGTCAGGGCATAACCCACCTGCAGCAGGACTTCTAAAAGAGGTAGGCAATGCAAAGATTGTTTGGTCATACTGAAATCCTAATAGACAGTGGACCATCTGCCTCAAAAGACCAATTAGAAAGCTCTTTTCCAAAATAAGAAAAAACTCTTGCTCCCGCACTTCATTACCCTCACTGGGCTTAGCATATACAGTTAGCCAAGGAAATTCACACTGTTCTTCTGTTTATTGGAATTATAAGAATTCCAGGCATATTAACCAAGTAAAACAGTAAGTTAAACACACACAGGAAAGACAAGATGCTATGGATGGAATAGTCAGTTGTCCAAAACTGCGAATGAAGGCTTTGCTCCAGGAGGTGTGTGCTGATCGGAAGCCAAGAATGCACTCAGCTTGGATGGAGCGACACAGAGCACAGCCTGAAACAGCTGGCTCACGGAACACTGGTTTCCCCACTCCTGGGATCCAACACGTCACCTGTTCTCATCAGCACAATCGTGCACCTCAATAATAATCTGGACTGAAAATATGTGGGGGAACAAGTGGGGTGGGGAAAATCATGGTGCACCCCATTATCCTCTCTTTTGGAGATCTGGAATGCACCCCCATATCTTTTTTAAAAGATTTTTTTAAATGTGGACCATTTTTTTAACTCTTTACTGAACCTGTTATAATAGTGCTCCTGTTTTTTATGTGTTTTTTTTTTTTACTGGGGGGGGCAGGGAGCATGTGGGATCTCAGTTCCCCCACTAGCGACTGAGCCTGTACCTCCTGCACTGGAAGGCGACGTCTTAACCGCTGGACCACCAGGGAAGTACCACACCCCCAGCATCTTCCTAGATCTCTGACCTCTGAACTTAGTCTTGGCCCACAGATAAGGAGATGAAGATGTTCTAGAGGGTGAGGATGATGCTTTCAGGGTTACTGCCCAGTAATCACGCTTAGTTTATCAACAGGGCTGATAACAACAAGCAGCAGTAACCGAAAGCAGTCCCCATTCCCATTTCGAGATGGCAAGAAGATTCCATGATGAAGCGCTGGACTGGGGTCAGAGAATGAAGCCACAGCTCTGTCCTTAAAACAAGCATATTTTCACATTGCCTTCCTTCATCATCACGTCTGAGAGTTAGAGAGTGAATACATAAAAATGAAGGACCCTGCCAGGGAGACCTACTATGTACAACCTAAGGTACTCTTTTGGAGCAAAATCAACATCACCATAAATGATTTAGAACCGGAGACCCTGCAGAGAGACGGTCTTGAGCTATCTCCCTCGTGACCTGTGTTGAGAGCTGAGGCAGGGCTCACCTCCCCTCTCTAGAGCTCTCTTTGCCCTGTAGATAAACAGGGGCAACAAATACTCATTTTATATTTTTAGTTAATTTATTTTAATTGTTAAATGAATCATTTATTATGAATAAATAATATATTTATTGTTTGTTAGATACATCACTGATATCACCCAGCTGTGCTGGGTCTTTGTTGCTGCTCATAGGTTTTCTCCAGTTTCAGCGAGTGGAAGCTACTCTTTGTTGCAGCAAACGGGCTTCTCATTGCGGTGGCTTCTCCTGTCGTGGAGCACAGGCTCTGAGCAGGCGGGCTTCCGTAGTTGTGGCACACGGGCTCAGTTGCCCTGCGGCATGTGGAATCCTTCCTAACCAGGGATCGAACCCATGTCCCCTGCATTGGCTGGCAGGCAGATTCTTAACCCTTGGACCACCAGGAAGTCCTGCTCAGTTATTTTAAAGCCCTGGAAGTGTATATAATGAAACGATGTGTTCTGTTAGTGCAAATATTAACAAAAAGTGGAATGAGTGGCCTGACACAGGCCATGATTTTGTGCATCAGAGCAAAGTAAAAATACACTGTTCTGACACAAAACGCTATTTTAATACTTCCATCCAGTTTCTGACAGGGCTAAACTCCGAGGCAAGTACTAACACGTAGCACTAATGCATTTGCTAATCCATAAATAGATTCTCAGCACTGGAAGCCAGGGCTGCGGTGCATGGGGGTGCTCCTCTAGTGCAATGAATTATGGATCCGGAGTAGCAAGGACTGGGATGGAATCAAACCATTAAATATTTTATATTCCCTCCACTTCCATTTGAGTCTAGGGACCTACATAATGAGAAAGCTATTGAGGGAAGAGTTTAGTGCTTATCCAAACACCAGTAAGGTGACAAATTGGGGGTCTTACACTCGCCAGCTGCCTGTGCTGAACTTGGGGATAGAAATATGGCTGAATATAAGACAGGTGCGTCATACTGCATAGGAATTCTCTGACTCCAAATCCACATTGGATCAATCTTTGTATTCTTAATCCACCCAATAGAATAAACTCCATTTAGCTGATTCTTAATAAGAGTTTGTGAAATAAAGGAATGAATTTGTTTTTAACACTTGAGAAGACTTTTTCTTTCCATTATTCCTTTATGTGCTCGCATGCTCAGCCTCTTAGTCATGTCTGACTTTTTGCAACCCCATGGACTGTAGCCCACCAGGCTCCTCCTTCCATGGAATTTTCCAGGCGAGAATACTGCAGCGGTAGCCATTTCATTCTCCAGGGGCTCTTCCTGACCAAGTGATGGAACCTGAGTCTCTTGCATCTCCTGTATTGGCAGGTGGATTCTTTACCACTGTGCCACCTGTAGTTGCCTTAACAGTTATGGGGTGGGCACCATGTCTTCCTCTAATTTAAGCATTCCACCGGCACAGCTCATGACCCTGAAAAGGCCTTCCCTGACACTTTACGTGTTTCCCTGATGAATCCCTACAACACTGCGGGGTGTGCACAGCTGGTTCTGTTACCTGCTCTGCTGAAAAAGTTCAGGCACAGAAACAATGCCCACGGAAGGTGGATAATGACAGAGCATGGGAGCCCTGTCTAGGCCCCTGTTCTTTCTACTGGGTTGCGGTGCGACTCAGCAGCCCCACTGTGCCCAGGGGTGACAGACGCAACTGGGAAGGCAAGCCTTTTGAATGGTATTGTAATGAAGAACTCCACACTTTTCTAATGTGATACTAATAACCTTAGAGCAGCAGTCTAACCTTCTTTGCACCAGGGACCAGTTTCATGAAAGACAATTTTTCCTGGACTGGGGTGGGAATGGGGTGGGGGAGTGGTTTCCAGATGATTCAAATGCATTACATTTATTGTGCCGTTTATTTCTATCATTATTACATCTGCTCCACCTCCCATCACCAGACATTAGATCCTCAAGGTTACCTATCTTAGAGGACAGATAGTAAATGAATAAAAAATTGATTCGAAGATTGTGTGTGAGCTACTAGTATTTGTCAGTTTCTTTCAAAACTTTATTTCAAATACAGCTTGAGTTAAAACTAGAAAGACTAAGCATTTTTGGAGACCAATTTTTTGAGGTCATCTCCTATAGGAATTAATTTTTAACAAGCCTGATGATTATTAAATTTGGTTTGTAGGGGAAAGTTTTTAAGAGGATAAGGATTATCGCAGTAATTAGCAAAGAACAAAAACAAAAACTATTTCGATGCTCTCTATATCCCAGAAGTTTGTTATTAACTGTAGAAATTAATTGTTGAGCTAATAATGCAAGCTTGATGAGGGAAAAACTGGAGAGGTACAGCAATTGAGAAGTATGGAGCTGAGCTGAGAATCAGCTAGATTTTGAGACCTTTCTAGATATGAGCTTCCTAAAAAAAAAATGTTTAAAGCTGTATTATATGTGAGTTTCTTTATATTCTAGGTAATTTCTGGGATTAAAAAGCCAAATTTCCAAATCCAACAAAAAACGAATTCAACTTTTTTCTGCCTTCTGTGCCTTGTCTTTGCATTTTGATATGTACATTGTAAAAGTAATGGAAAATATCATTTCAATAGAAGGGTACAGTATGAAGTATTTGAGATGTGGGACCTGGCTGCATAAAATCCTTTGATAAAACAGATGGGACACTAGGGACTTCCCTGGTGGTCCAGTGGTTAAGAATCTGCCTTTCAAAGCAGGGGGTGCAGGTTCAATCCCTGATTGAGGAACTAAGATCCCACACGCCGTGGAGCAACTAAGCCCATGTGTCACAACTACTGAGCCTGCATGCCACAACTAGAGAGAGTCCGTGCCCCAGAATGGAAGATCCGCACGATGCAAGGAAGATCCTGTGTGCCACAACTAAGACCCACTAACAGCCAGATAGAAACAGATAAGTATTTAAAAAAAAAAAAAAAAAAAAAAAAGGACGGGACTCTAAAAGACATCTCATCTGCTCCTTAGATTACCGTCAAAAAAGAACCATCTTGGAATGTGGAGGCACTGAAGATATTAAATCTATTCAGTTGCTAGTTTCAGATACTGCCGTCAGCCATTCAGGCTGCTAAAGCAAAATACCACAGACCTGGGCCCTTGAAGACAAAAATGTTTATTTGTCACAGCTCTGGAGGCTGGGAATTCCTAGAGCAAGGCATCAGCCCGGTCAAATTCTGATGACGGTCTTCCTCCTGGTTCATGGTGGGCACCTCCTTGCTTTGTCCTCATGTGGTGGAAGGGATGAGGGGTCTCTGTGGGGTTTCCTTCATGAGAACACTAATCCCATGCATGAAGATTCCACCCTCATGGCTTAATCCAGAGACCCCACCTCCTAATGCATTGGGCATTGAGCTTTCAACATATGAAATTCATTGGGGTGGGGGTGGGGGTTTGTCACAAACATTCAGACCATAGCAGACATCAAGAATTGCCAGGCTGAACTAAGAAACACACCACATTGTTATGAAAGGTGGAAAGAACACACAGTCGGGGAAGTGAAAACGAAGTGACAACCAAGGTCTACGAGAAATGGATCTGCTGCAAAGACCATACGTGACCCCTAGGAGGTGCTCGGTACAGGGTTAAGTGCCTGTGTGAGGAGGTGGGTTTCCATCTAGAGCTGATGTCAAACAGAAGACCCAAAGGTCCCCCCTCCAGGTCTAAGCTTCCGAGGAAGGGTCTCCGTGGACAGAATGAGGCAAAGCGGTGAAACCTGCATGCAGGAGCCAGAACGGATGGGACACGGGAACAATCCTGTGCTTCCAGACCCCATGCTCCTCCTGCCTTGAGAGGAAAGACCTCCAAAGCCCCAAGGATACAAGGATCACAAGTCACTACTTGACACATAAAACTGACAGTCGGTTTAACGTAAGACCTTGGCAGCCTTAGCAAAGAAAGGATTTGATGGTAATCTGAAGATCTATGTAACTGGAGTTCCTCTCACTTGAGGACTCAAAAAGCACCTCCAAGTCATGATTAAGAAGCAGTTGTCCCTGTGAGCAACCCAAGGGCCCCACGTTCCACACGGATATTCCTTCTCCAGGCAGTGGGCTGACATACTCGTGTTGCAAAANATTTGATGGTAATCTGAAGATCTATGTAACTGGAGTTCCTCTCACTTGAGGACTCAAAAAGCACCTCCAAGTCATGATTAAGAAGCAGTTGTCCCTGTGAGCAACCCAAGGGCCCCACGTTCCACACGGATATTCCTTCTCCAGGCAGTGGGCTGACATACTCGTGTTGCAAAATGGAGATGTTTTGCTAGAAGTGGGGCCTGGGGATGAGTAATTAGTAAGAATAATTGTAAAGCCCCTTCAAAAGATCAAGTGTCATATTTATCAATGAGTAGGTATAAATAATAAACCAGGAAGTACTTAGAGCTCCAAGAAACCACTTGAAAATAGGCCCTAGATAAATTTAAGAGGTTTTATTATTATAAAGAGTAATAATAACTTGCTTTCTATAGACAAGCAGGGCTGTGAAAAGACACCACAAAGTGAGTTTGGAGATCTGTTTCCACATAGGTAGGACTGTGAAAGACAAAGAGAAGAAAGTCAAAGATTTCCCATGAAAATGGTTACCATAAGTAACCCTGCTGATAAAATAACTTTGGCTTGTGAATTCATTGTTTAGTTGGTAAGTCATGTCCAACTCTTTTATGATCCCATGGACTTTAGTCCACCAGACTCCTCTGTCCATGGGATTTCCTAGGCCAGAATATTGGAGTGGGTTACAATTTCCTTCTCCAGGGGATCTTCTTGACCCGGGGATCAAACCATGTCTCCTGCATTGACAGGTGGGTTCTTTAATAGTGAGCCACCAGGGCTTGTGAACTCATATGACATTATAAATAATACATTCACAACTGAGTGGTCATTTTTGGCCTAAAGTTTTGCCAAGGGCCACCCATGGGCATATGAAAAATCTTGAGAAAACCACGNTTTGTGAGTAACTTATTGAATCTTACTTCCAGGCTATTTCAGGCTGAAACCAAATATTTTTGATAACAATTATTTATCTATTTCTGGGAAATAATTGCCTTTTTTTTTTAGCCTATATTTAGCATAATACTCCAAATGATACTTATCAATATAACATACTGAATTCCCACTGAGCTATGTAACATTATACTATTAAAAACTCTACTATTAAAATGTTCTTAATTTAGATGGCATTAACTCAGATTTAGGAAAAATTTGACCATCGAATGTGATTCTTTTCAAAAACAACATTTACTGTTTTTAATGATTATCAAAGCAATTCATGTTCAAAATATTGCCTGGAAATAGAAAATAGTATAAAAAAGAAAAATTATCACCTAAATCTGACTAGAGAAAAATAATTGTTTAACTTTTGGTACATTTCCTTTTATTTTCAATACATGTACTTCATCTTTTTATATAGAAACAGGAGTATACTGGGGCTTCCCAGGTGGCCCTAGTGGTAGAGAATTGCCTGCCAAGGCAGGAGGTGCAAGAATCATGGGTTTGATTCTATGCAGGTTCGATCCCTGGGTAGGGAAGATCCCCTGGAGGAGCGCATGGCAACCCACTTCAGTACTCTTGCCTGGAGAATCCCATGGACAGAGGAGCCTGGCGGGCTACAGTCCACGGGGTCACAAAGATTTGGACATGACTGAAGTGACTTAGCATGCACGTGTGGGGGGGAAATGAGCATACAATTTTTAATCATTTTCTTAAAACATGAACTATTTTTCTCCCATAAGTAGCTCTTTTTTTTTTTTTTTTAGCCACCCTGTGGAGGCTATGGGATCCTAGTTCCTCAACCAGGGATCGAACCCTGGCCCCTGGCATTGAGTGTGCCAAATCCTAATCACTGGACCTCCAGGGAATTTCCCAATACTTTTGAAAAAAATGTTTTCTAAGGATTGCACGTTATTTCATTTTACTGATGTCTCATAATTTAGTTTTGCAAGATTAGATATTAGCAGTGTTTCTATGTTTTCACTTTTATACATAACACTGAGATGAAAATTCTGAAACATGAATGTTTGTGGTCTTTTCTGACTTTCTTCTGAGAGATGAGTACTAAGTTAAGTCTTAATACAAATTACTAAATTGTTTCGCAGAAGAGGTGCAACAGGATACCTGCCTACAAGGTAAGAAGTGTTCTTGGTTTACCAGTCTCTCAAACACACTGACTTTTGATTTTAAATCTGCAGAAGTGTTGCGTGAAGCAACTAATGTCACGGTTTGACTTGTGTTTCCTTCTAATGAAGGTAAATATTTTCCCCAAAGCTTATTGTCCTTTGTCTTCTTCTCTGAAAGATCAGTTTCTGTGCCTCAGTCAAAAACTGGTGATTTCTGAGTATAGCTGTAGCCCTTCTCTATATATTGCTGCAGTTTGATTCTTTTTAAAAAAGGTTTATAAATAAGTCCCAGATTCATCATTTTCTTTGCTTTCAATTAAAATAATTGGGGTGCTGAATTAAAATTTTTTATAGAATTATTTCAATAATTTCCCTTATATTTTTATTTATTACATAAAAGGTCTTCCTTGTTCTGAAAGTAAATTAAACTTTGTTACCTTTATATCTTGTTGGTTTTAATTTTTACTCTTTTATTCATATAGAATGTTGTTGGAGAGTTAACTCCAACTTGAGTTTCCCCTCTTTTACAAAAAGGCGGCTTTATCCCTATCATTTGTTTCATGATTCATTCTTTTTTCCAGTGGCTTCTGGGGGTATGATGCATGTATTGATGTATTAGATTAAGCTCTGTTTAATCTCTCCATCATTTATTACATTGATATCTCTTTGTATTATGTTGGAACACTTGGTAGCTTTATTTTATAGCAGCTAGAATGCCCGTTATTCTAATTATTACTCTTTTCTTGCAAAGGGAATTTCAAGTTGAAGTTTAAAATAATCTTGTTCATGAAAAAACATGTTCTACTGAGACTCTGAATCATATTTGAATTGAACCTTTAAATTTCTTTGGGAAAACTTAACATCTATACAGAACTTGCTCTTTCCACTTGGAAACATAGGTAAATTCTAAATTTACTAAAATCATAATTTCTGGCTCTCTCAGGGAGAACTTAATGTTTTCTTTGAATAGTTTCCACATGTGTTACTACCCATTTGGGTAAAGTTATTGATTTGAAACATTTGTTATTATCTTCTCAGAGATTTTTAGTTGATGACCTTGTTTTTTCATGATCATAGTCATAGACATGCATGTCACACGCAAACATCATCTTTTTTATCTTTGTGTTTCTAATTGTTGCATCAATACTTCAGTTCCAGGGACTTTCCTGGTAGTCCAGTGCCCAAGACTTCACGTTCGGAATGCAGGGGGCTGAAGTTTGGTCCCTGATCAGAGAACTAGATCCCATGTGCCACAACTAAGAAATCGCATGCTGTAACTAGAATCTGCCGCTGCTGCTAAGTCACTACAGTCGTGTCCAACTCTGTGCGACCCTGTAGACGGCAGCCCACCAGGCTCCTCTGCCCCTGGGACTCTCCAGGCAAGGACACTGGAGTGGGTTGCCATTTCCTTCTCCAAGGCATGAAAGTGAAAAGTGAAAGGGAAGTCGCTCAGGCGTGCCCGACCCTTAGTGACCCCATGGACTGCAGCCCATCAGGCTCCTTCATCCATGGGAGTCTCCAGGCAAGAGTCCTGGAGTGGGGTGCCACTGCCTTCTCCAAACTAGATTCTGCATGTCGCAGCAAAGACCTGGTGAAGCCAATAAATAAATAAATATTCCAAAAGTATTTCAGTTCCATGTCTTATTGCTATGATCCAAACTTCCAAACCATTATTTAATGAATGTTGATAATCTGCATGCTTGCTCATCTCTCCTTCAAGGACTGGTTTAAGATAGCTGTATTTTATTAAGTTTTAAAAAGTTTCTTTTCATTCCTGGTTTTCTCAGAGTCCCCCTCACTCCACCCCCGCCTCAGGAATAAGGGTTTAATTTTACTTACTATCTTTTGAGATCTTTTTTTTCTTGCTGACCTACAGAGATGATGTATTATATTAACAGATTTTCCTAAAGCAAAAGCATCTTTTTATTCTTGGCAGAAAACCATAATTGCTTGTGGAGGATTTTCTTTTTTTTCAAGTACTCTATCTTTGAATCATGTCAAAGGCATAAGTGAAAACAACCATCTTAACTAGAAATCCCAAAGAATATGTAATTCTTTTGGATACAATTTTAAAAAGTAAGTGATGTAACTAGATACGGTAAAATTTAGAAAATACATGTACTCTAGCCCTGTTGTGACATATTTGTTTTCATTTAACATATTTAATTCCACTAAGTAGTATAAGTATGCCTTAGTATAATATTTATAAAAATAGTTTATTTGGGAAATTTTCCAATTTTAGGAGAGACTGTTTTGAATTAGTGAGGTTTTAGCACACTATCAGAAATGTTAAAAAAATATCTCTGAATATCAGTTAGTTTTTCACTACTGAATGGCCAGACATTTTAAAGTTATCAGCCATTTTGCAGCCTGCTTTTTGCAATCAAGTGTCATTATGGTCTTGCCAATCTTAATTTCTTTCATTAATACCTTGAAACATGTTTCAAATAGCAGAATCAGACTGAGGTGGCAGAATTTGAAAATTAAAGATCACTGCTGCCAAGAAGGCTGTCCATGGGTGACCTTCAGAAAATCTCTTCCTGACTTTTAGCTTCCTCCAGTAAAGTAAACAATTTATACACTTCTACAGCATTCTCCTAACACTTTCACCAGTTACCGGCTGGGCTTGTGCTTAGCGAAGAGTCCACCGCGGGGGGAGGAGGGGAAGGACTGAATGCGGGGTTCTCTCCTCCATATATTCACTACTCACGCTTGGCCTGCCTGCTAAGTGCTTCAGTTGCGTCTGATTTTTTGCGACCTAGGGTCTGTAGCCCACCAGGCTTCTCTGCTCATTGAATTCTCCAGGCAAGAATTCTGGAGTGGGTTGCTATGCCTTCCTTCAGGGGATCTTCCCAATCCGGGGATCGAACCCACGTCTCTCATGTCTCCTGCACTGGCAGGCAGATTCTTTAACACTAATGCTACCTGGGAAGCCCTAGCCCTCAATACACTCATATAGACCCCTTATATTTAGCAGTAGGAGAGTATGGCCATTATGATTCAGATGCTAACACTTCCCACGGAGCCTCCTAGCGAGGCCGGCCACGTGGCAGAGAGGATGGCGTTACATTACCCACAACAGGTGTGCACGGTCACTTCCAGCGTGGTTGGAACCCCTCGAATTCATTAATTCAGTTTTTAAAAATCACTAGTATCAGGGCTTCCCTGGTGGCTCAATAGTAAAGAATCTCCCTGTGAATGCAGGTGACACGAGTTCAAACCCTGATCTGGGAAGATCCCACATGCCATGGAGCAAATAAGCCCACGTGCCACAACTACTGAGTCTGCGCTCTAGAGCCCAAAGCTGCAACTACCAGAGCCCGCAGAGCTCCCAAGAGAAGCCACCACGAAGAGACGCCCGAGCACTGCAGCTAGAGAGCAGCGCCCACTTGCCACAACTAGAGAAAGCCCTCTTGAAGTAATAAAGACCAAAAACAAATACATAAATAAAATTTTTTAAAAATCACTGAGTATCTGTAGTGTGCATGGAACTATTCTACAGTGTAAGGATACTCAGTCTGATTGCATGAGATTCTTCTCCTTCCTGGTGAAATAAAAATTTTAATTTCTACCATCTGAATACCAACATATAACTAGTTTCAATAATTTTAAAATTACTGAGACATCATCCATCATCCCCGTTCACTTCTGATGTGATGCCTTTATCTTACATTGAAATCCTATAAAACCTATGAATTAAATAATACTGCGAAGCAGATGGGGCTTCCCCTGTGGCTCAGTGGTAAAGAATCTGCTTGCCAACGCAGGAGACACGGGAGATGCAGGTTGCATCCCTCAGTCGGGAAGATCTCCTGCAGGAGGGCATGGCAACCCACTCCAGTATTCTTGCCTGGAGAATCCCATGGACAGAGGAGCCTGGTGGGCTACAGCCCATGGGGTCGCCAAGAGTTAGATGTGACTGAAATGACTGGGCATACAGGCAGGAAGCAGATAAATCTTTATGAGATTAGTGGAGCTCACATAAAACTTGACTATGTCCATATTATAAAATATCTTTCTTAGATATTATAGGGAAAAAACCTGTATTGGTATCTGACCTATTTCAGAGTCTAGCAAATTATATAGAGAGAGATCCTTTGCTTTTTTTTGACTTTTTCATAGTTTAAACTACAGAGAACACATTCTGTTTTTTAAGGTTTACACTAAATGGATAAGCTTCATTGTTACTATATGTTGTAAAGAAATGAAGAAAAGTAAGAATTAATCATCTATGAAATTTTTATGTGTTCCATCTGGGAAAAACTGTATCAGTGATTAGAATTCCCTCTCACATGGAGTTTGTGTTTTTACATNAGAGAACACATTCTGTTTTTTAAGGTTTACACTAAATGGATAAGCTTCATTGTTACTATATGTTGTAAAGAAATGAAGAAAACTAAGAATTAATCATCTATGAAATTTTTATGTGTTCCATCTGGGAAAAACTGTATCAGTGATTAGAATTCCCTCTCACATGGAGTTTGTGTTTTTACATCTTAATCTAAACATAGAAATTCTTTTAACCGGAATTTCTGGATGCTGTACAAATTTCCTAGGAATAAGTCCACAAATTTCCTGGGGTGGGGTAGTACAGATTTTACACAAACATAGCCTACATGCTTCTCCTATGGTTTGAGAGGATAAGGTCAATGCCTGTCCCCCCATGCCCACCCCCTGCATCATGGTGGCTATCATCATGATAACATGAAGACCCAGCCTTGTGACCACACATTCATCATTCTTTAGAGAAAAGAAGGAAGAGAAGCAAACAGAAAGTGAGGAATCTGGACTCTCAAAGTGGAAAGCTTCTAACTCTTTATCTTACTTATTATGAAGGTTTAAAGGTCGCTATGAATTCCAGATCTCACCAAGGACACTGCTTCTCCCATGAACCACACTCCCACACAGAGCCTAGAAATCCTCACAAAAGGAAACTTGTAAAAGATGATTACCAAGCACATATATGGAGACAATGTGTTCTTTGTGATCAANATTATGAAGGTTTAAAGGTCGCTGTGAATTCCAGATCTCACCAAGGACACTGCTTCTCCCATGAACCACACTCCCACACAGAGCCTAGAAATCCTCACAAAAGGAAACTTGTAAAAGATGATTACCAAGCACATATATGGAGACAATGTGTTCTTTGTGATCAATTAAAATGCAAGAATAGTCTGTAGTAGGATGTCTTACAAAGGAGCCCTTTCTTCTTAGTTCTTTAAAACAGGCAGCTCTATCAAACTTATGATAATGCCTTGCCATGCTGATTTAATTGTCAATTACAAATTACTTAAGTGTACTTTAATGATCTATATAAAGCCTTATTTTTTTCTTAACCTCTAATAGCTATTAATGGTTGTTAAAGAAAATGAAACCACTTTACTGAAATGTAATGTGAGGGTCTATTAAGAATAAGTTTTCAAAATGATAAAGTATTATCACAAAGTGTGAACCTCAATACATTTTAATATTCCTGAGCAGGTAGATTTTCACACCACTGAAAGAATATTTCCTTCAAATTGCACACAATTACAGTTTAAACATCTTCACTTATATGTAGAATAAATTCCACCCAGTCAAAATGCTTCTTTGGAAGTTGGGAAAGGAGTAGGGGGAGTGTATTATTGTATTTCCTCCCAAAGTGGCAGGAGATTTGAAATACTGGCCATTAGGATAAACCTCAGTGAACTCATTCACACGCATGTCTCTCTTCGTCTCTGTACTGGTCCCTATTTGCTTTTAAAGTTATTAAAAAAAATGCTTGAGATCATATAAGAGAAGTGTTTTGTGCTTTACATAAGGACAAATATTTGATCAATTCAAGACACAAATGTGCCTCACTTAGCATAAAAGATACATTTCTAAAAAGAAGTGCAATTCAAATTCCTACATTAAAATCATATTTTTTAGATGTTTAAAAATTGAAGTACAGTTGATTTATAGTATTCTGTTTCTGCTGTATAGCAAAGTGAGTCACTTAAAAANAGTTATTAAAAAAAATGCTTGAGATCATATAAGAGAAGTGTTTTGTGCTTTACATAAGGACAAATATTTGATCAATTCAAGACACAAATGTGCCTCACTTAGCATAAAAGATACATTTCTAAAAAGAAGTGCAATTCAAATTCCTACATTAAAATCATATTTTTTAGATGTTTAAAAATTGAAGTACAGTTGATTTATAGTATTCTGTTTCTGCTGTATAGCAAAGTGAGTCACTTAAAAAATATATATATATATACACATATACATATTCTTTTTTGTATTCTTTTTCTATTATGGTTTGTTGCAGGATATTGAATATAGGTCCCTGTGCTATACTGGAGGACCTTGTTTTTTTTTATAAAATAATATTTTAAATACACTTACTAATTAAATTAAATTAAATTTGTGGAGCATTCCTTTAAGAGAGAAGATTTGTTTTGTATCTGTAAGCCTGACTTTTCTGTATGGAATTTCTTTAAAGGGGGTCATACCTGTCTTGCTCTAAGGACTACCAAACATCACAACAGAAGACATTCTCAAAATGTACCTTTCCCTCTCCTCCAGGATAGCCACAGACAAAGAGCTATTAGGGATATGAAATTAAATATAATTAGAGTCAGAATAAGACCGTGTCAGGCTTATGTCCACATAACCAAAAGTAATTTAGAGACTTAACAATTATCCATTTAACTCGTAACTGTAGACAGTTAAATAAGCCAAATAGTCAAAGCAAAATAGCTATTTTAGACTCTTAATTATTCTATTTGGCCTCCTGCATTGAGCATATTAAAAAGCTATCAAAACCTTATTTAATTTTATATTTTATGATTGGAGATGAAAAGTACCAGTAAGAAGACAGGTTTTAGAGTAAGAGAGAGCTTGAATCAAATTCAGACTCAGTGCCCATCATTCTGTTTCCTTGAGTGAGTTTATCTGGAGCTATTTCCTCATCTGTAAATTGGGGATAATGAATGCTGCAAAGATAAAATGATTGAACAGATGTTAAGAACCTATCACTTAATATACTCTATATAACTGTTACTGTTTCTTACCACGATCTCTTCCATCCTGAGGTCTTAAAAAGAATCAAACTCCCATGAGTGAGTCTTCCATTCTCCACTTGAGTTCAATAATTGAGCTCAGAGCTTATAAGCAAATTGAAATGCTGGTTTTTAAAATATAAAGGGCAAGCCTCAAAAGTTACATTAAAACATATTTGTCCTCATGGCTTCCCTGGTGGTCCAGGGGCTAAGACTCCATACTCCTAATGCAGGGGCCCTGAGTTCTATACCTATTTGGGGAATGAGATTCCACATGTCCCAACTAAGACTTCACATGCCACAAGGAAGACCTAGCACAGCCAAAATGAATAAACAAATTAAATAACAAAATATTTAAAAACACACATCCACAATAATACCTACCCCAGCACAGGGTTTCTATAGACATTCTGCAAAAACTGCAGATTGAATTAGCAAGTCCAGTAGAAAAACCACGTGTCTGTTCTTTTGTTCTAAAGGCCAATTTCATTTTTCCTCAGTCCCTAATCCAATCAGCCACATAAACCACTAGGTTAGAGAGGATGTGTCAATTTAGGTCCAGGTTACCTACTGAATACCACCCCCAAACACCCTTTGTTTATTATACTATGATGTGTGTATGTAATGCTGCATGGGAATGCATGATCCTTAAGCAAAAAGTACATCAGTCAAATGTATCTCTAATTTTATTTAATAATTTCATTTTGTACAAGTGGTCCATGGGTCTGAATATGCCTCCTGAAAAAAACTGGAAGAAAAATAATTTAAAGGGAGTTTAAATCACTGAAAAAACTAATCCCTGAGCTAAAGTGAAAAGTGAAAGTTGCTCAGTTATGTCCAACTCTTTGCGACCCCATGGACTGTATATTCTGGACTGAATTCTCCAGGCCAGAATACTGGAGTGGGTAGCCTTTCCCTTCTCCAGGGGATCTTCCCAACCCAGGGATCCAACCCAGGTCACCCTCATTGGGAGTGGATTCTTCACCAGCTGAGTCACAAGGGAAGCCTAAGAATAATGGAATGGGTAGCCTATCCCTTCCCTTCTCCAGGGGATCTTCCCAACCCAGGAACTGAACCGGGGTCTTCTGCATTGCAGGCAGATTCTTTACCTACTGGGCTATCAGGGAAGCCCTGAGCTAAACTGCTGGGTTAAGATGCAGTCCTCAAGCCAGTTAAGGGTTAATAACCCCATCAATACAGCAAAACTGGAAGGGACTTCTTCAGCATATGACAACATGCCTTCTGACAACTGAAATGAATAAATCCAGAAGCACAGTATTCCCATAAAACTTCAAACATGAAAATAAGCGAGGAAAGCTGTAGTGGACTTTTCATTTTTAGAGAAATGAAAGTCACTTCAAAACCAAAAGCATTTTAGAAATGGAAGATTAGGGGTAGTTCTGAACAAGAATACGAAAAGTGGCAAGTGCTTGATAAATTAATTAGCTTTCAAGTAGTGGTGGGAAAATATAATCTTTGAGTTGCCTGGATGAATATGCCTCGGGTCGTAAATGAATCTGGCCTGGACACAGAACTGACTTCTTCCCTTCAGATCAAAGCTGAAAGCACAAGGCAGTAAAAAGGCATTAGATAAGTTTTCTCATCCCCCGAGCTGATGAGAAGCTCTTGCCTGGCCCTAATTCCTTCTTGCTCTGGCCTCATCCCCCTTCCTCCTGGACCTCTAGCCTGGTAGGGCTGGGTTCTGTCCTCCCATCTCTTTTCCAAAGGACCCACAAACTGATTAACCTCAGCTATGCCCCCAGGATGGCTAGGTTCATACATTTCTGTAGCAGCTAATGATTCATTTCCCAAGTGAGTCTGAAGGCTGGTTTTCTTTTGTCGGTTTAGAAATATAATGTCAGGCACATGCATGCGAAAAGGGGGTTCTGGGTCATTGTAAGACCTCCTACACCTCCACCTATGATTTCTGTGTGACCCCAGGGGCCAGAGAATCCTGTTGTCCTAAAAGCCGGGAAGTAGCAGGAGGTCACCTACCAAGCAGTTAGGAGCAGAGGCTTAGAGACGTGACAGATCACAGTGTAAATCCCGAGTGGTCCCTCTAAATCTCAATTTTCTCAATTCTCAGATGAGAAGAGTATAATTTTACCTGCCTAATAGAATTAAATGAGGAAATTCCTGAAAAAGACCTTGGCACAATGCCTGGCACATGGAATGTGCACAAAAACATTAGCTGTTCTTATCGTTTCTATAATCTCTCAGTGGGAAAGGGTTAGTGTAAAGTATAATAAAATCATTGATGTCCTAGAAAGGGGAGTAGCTCTGGCCAACACAGTTCAAAATACCTGCTTTTCAGTGAAAATAACGCATGCATCAACAACAGACAACTTTGCACATATCTTTGCATTTGTAAAACAGGTAGAGAAACCTGGGATTTAAAAAATGCAGATGGCAACCTCTGAGGCATTCATGAACTTGTGAAAATTACTGTAGGTGCTGATTCTCCAAACTTGACTACATTAGACTACATGCATCCTATTTTTCCCAGCTATTGCTTTTCAGCGCTCTCAAAATGCAGTATCAATAGAAGATTGCTAAGTGGAAGGTACAAGCCAATAAATGTTTTGACAGGTGGGTGAAGTTTAAGAAGTTTATTCCCTGCTCAGCCTTCAAACAGATCACATCGCTCCAACAGCCACAAAGACTACAGAGAAAAAAGACCTTTGATGAGAGGCATTTTACAGAAGTCTATATCATAAAATGGAATCCCAGATGAGAAGAAGGGAATAAAGCATGTGCAAAGCATTCACTCATTCACTGAACAATACTTATTGGACATCTGATTTATGTCAGCTCTGAGGATTCGGCTGATGTGTCATGGGGACCCTGATGTACCACTAACCCACGGCCCTTGTACGCTGGTGGTTCAGGGTTTTTGTGACCGTTTTTGTTGGAAAAGATGGACGAGAGAGAGAAAGAGGCATGTAAGAAAGAGAACATGAGCCCTGAGAAGAGCAAGTGCAGATTTCTGTCTATTGGCAGTTTTTAAGAACCCATCCAGATGGCCAGCACAGCTGAGCAGAGGAAGTTAAGTGATAAGTACGAGAACGAGGCCACAAAGAATGTGGACTTCGCAGGAAAGTCCAAACAGAGACACACCAGAGTGAAGGTCCAAGAAGGCCTTTGAAGATAACATTCCTTGTAAAACAAGATGGATACTCCTTTGGGAGCAAAGGAAAAAAAGACACAGCTTCTTTTAGATGAACAGTTACATCTGTAAAGAAAAGAAAAAAAAAAAAACTCAGTGATTAGGAAGAGAAGCTCAGAAGTGCAACAAAGCAGAGTCACCAGCAGAGACACCGGAAAAGTAGAAAATAAAATGGAAACTGGGCTCGATGCGGTCCTGTGTGTCTATTTTTGCTTTTGCTGCCTGTGCTTTTGGTGTTACGTCTGTGAAATCATTGCCAAGACCGATGTCATGAAGTTTTTCTCCTCTGTTTTCTTCCAGGAGTCTCTCCATTTCAGGTCTCATGTTTAAGTCTGTAATCCATTTTGAGCTGGCTTTTGTGTGTGTGAGATAAAAGCCCCCCAAACTTCGGCACAGCTAAGCACGCAATCAACAGAATGAAAAAGCAGCCTACACAACAGGAGAAAATATTTGCAGACCCTGTATCTGATAAGGAGTTGGTTTCCAAAATTTAGAAGGAACGCCTATGATTCAATAGCAAAACAAAAACTAATAACTGGATTAAAACATGGGCTAAAGAGTTGAATAGACATTTTCCCAAAGAAGAAATAGAACAAATGGTCAACAGGTACATGAAGAGATGCTCACCAGCACTAAACATCAGAGAAATGCAAATCAGAAAAGGAGATATCACCTCCATGGTAACCCACCCCAGTACTCTTGCCTGGAGAAGCCCATGGACAGAGGAGCCTGGTGGGCTCCAGTCCATGAGGTTGCAAGAGTCAGACACGACTTAGCGACTCAACCACCAACCGCCACCACCTCACACTTCTAAGGAGGCTATTATATAAAAAAAAAAAGATAACAAGTAATGGTAAGGATGTGGAGAAACTGGAATCCTATACACTACAGCTGGGAATGGAAAAAGGCACAGTGTCTGTTAAAAATAGGGGTTCCCAAAGAAATTAAAAATAGAACCACCATGTGATCTAACAAGGGCTTCCCTGGTGGCTCAGTGGTAAAGAATCTGCCTGCCAATGCAGGACACATGGGTTCGATCACTGTTTAGGGAAGATCCCCTGGAGAAGGAAATGGCAATATTCTTGCCTGGGAAATCCCATGAACAGACGGATGAGCCCGGCAGGCTGCAGTTTACAGAGTCACAAACAGTCAGACATGACTTAACAACAAAACAACAACAGCAACAATGATCCAACAAGCCAACTTCTGGGTAGCCAAAAGGACTGGAAGCAGAGTTTCAATGAAATGTCCATACTCTTCCGTTCATGCATGCATGAGTATAAATTGCTTCAGTTGTGTCCAACTCTTTGCAACCCTAGGGACTGTAGCCTGCCAGGCTCCTCTGCCTGTGGGATTCTCCAGGCAAGAATACTGGAGTGGGTTGCCACGCCCTTTTCCAGGGGCTCTTTCTTCCACCCCGGGGATCTTCCACCTCCTACACTGGTAGGCCTGTTCTTTACCACCAGTGCCACGTACACTGCAGCGTTGCTCACGGCAGCTGAGATGTGGAAACAACCGAAATGTCCATTAAGGAAAGAAAATGTGCACGCATTCACGCACGTGCACACACACACACACACACACACACAATGGAATATTATTCAGCCTACAAAGAGTCCTGCAATATGTGGCAACATGGATGAACTCGAGGATCTTATGAAGTGAAATAAGCCAGTCACAGAATGACATGTCCTGTGTGATTGCACTTATACATAGAAATGTCTAAAATACTCGACTCACGGAAGGAGAGAGCAGAATGGTGGTGGTCAGGGACTCAGGAGGACGAAATGGCGAGTTGCTCATGTAGAGTTTCAGTCATGCAAGATGAATACCTAGAATTCTAAAGATCTGCCCGGCAACACAGTGGCTATAGTTATCAACAACGCACATACACTTAAAAATATGTTAAGTGTAACCTGGACTGCTCCACTGCTTTATCGTTCTTTGACATTTAAAGCTATTATAATTGTCTCTCTCTTTCCTTGTATTCTTCTCCCTTTCCTCTGTTTTTAGCAACTTATCAGAAAAAAGTCAGATGTCTCTTTGCTGAATTATGAACCCAGGGTCCTGGTTTGCTGAGTCCTTCTTATTTATTACCTTCAGCTTTGCCTCTACAAATGCTTTCCATGTTCTCCCTAAAAATACTGCCCTTTCACTTTCTCAAAACAAACATGCCATTGAAAAATAATCTCTTTTTATCAAAAAGGGGCCAAAACATTGTTACTAAAATCTCTGCCATAACAGGATTTTTCTCTTCCTGTTTATTCTTATTAATCCTCCACCCCCCTCTCCCGCTACCCCCGACCCCCACCATTCTGTAGTTTTACCAAATACGTTCTGATATAGTTATGCTTCTCCAGGAATCATGAAGTCTGATTTGCTCTTTAGCTGAGAACTTGGCAAATTGCAGAGCTACAGCCCCACCTGATTTCTACGCCCCACCTGATTTCTACAGTAATTGTTATTTACTATCATCAAAGATTATTTAAGCAATTACCGTGACCCTCCCCTAAAGCGCCTTCTTGGATTTATAATTTGCGGTTTGCTGATCAGTGACTCTCTGGGCCTCATCTTATCTGGACAGTTGGGAGACGCCTGCCCAGAGCCAAGAGAAACCACTGCAGGAGCCACCGCAGCAAAACACGGGTGCAGAGGCAGGACCCCAAGTATGCTCTGTCTCGGTCTTTCCTTGCTCACAGGCAGCTGTGTTTCAGCCCCCCCCCCTTTTTTTTTTCTCCTGGAAAATGGTGGCCAAACCTCAGGCCAGAAAGTGGACGGGAAAATTTCTAAGGCAGAGAACTGGCTAGAACGTGCAAGTTGAAGGACAGTTTCTAGGTTTGGAAAACAAGAAGCTGGACTCCTGGATACGGGCTGCACGGTAATCAGGAGCTGTGTCCTGCCAAGGAGCCAAAATTGTTTTCTTCCTGACTTCTCAAAAGGCATGAAATATGCTTACATAAGGCCCTCTTTGCTCATGAATATTTCTGTTAATTTTCCTCATATGCATCAGCAATACTGACATTGTTTGGACACTGGGTTTTTAATACTGCCCCTTTCTCTTTTCATAAGTCTTTTCCTCCTCCTTTCAGCATCCAGGCTTAGTGCAACAGCCTCCAGCATCAGTTCAGTTCAGTTCAGTCACTCAGTCCTGTCCAGCACTTTGCAGCCCCAGGACTGCAGCATGCCAGGCTTCCATGTCCATCACCAACTCCTGGAGTGTACCCAAACTCATGTCCATTTAGTCGGTGATGCCATCCAACCATCGCATCCTCTGTCATCCCCTTCTCCTCTGGCCCTCAATCTTTCCCAGCATCAGGGTCTTTTCTAATGAGTCAGCTCTTCACATCAGGTGGCCAAAGTATTGAAGTTTCGGCTTCAACATCAGTCCTTCAATGAACACTCAGGACTGATCTCCTTTAGGATGGACTGGCTGGATCTCCTTGCAGTCCGAGGGACTCTCAAGAGTCTTCTCCAACACCACAGTTCAAAAGCATCAGTTCTTCGGTGCTCAGCTTTCTTTATACTCCAACTCTCACATCCATACATGACTACTGGAAAAACCAAAGCTTTAACTAGAGGGACCTTTGTTGGGAAAGTAATGACTCTGCTTTTTAATATGCTGTCTAGGTTGGTCATAACTTTTCATCCAAGGAGTAAGCGTCTTTTAATTTCATGGCTGCAGTCACCATCTGCAGTGATTTTTGAGCCCCCCAAAATAGTCTCTCACTGTTTCCACTGTTTCCCCATCTACTTGCCATGAAGTGATGGGACTGGATGCCATGATCTTAGTTTTCTGAATGTTGAGTTTTAAGCCAACTTTTTCACTTTCCTCTTTCACTTTCATCAAGAGGCTCTTTAGTTCTTCGCTTTCTGCCATAAAAGTGGTGTCATCTGCATATCAATCTGCATAGCTGAGGTTATTGATATTTCTCCCAGCAATCTTGATTCCCAGCTGTGCTTCATCCAATCCAGCATTTCTCATGATGTACTCTGCATATAAGTTAAATAAGCAGGGTGACAAGATACAACCTTGACACACTCCTTGCCCGATTTGGAACCAGTCTGTTGTTCCATGTCCACTTTTAACACTTGCTTCTTGATCTGCATACAGATTTCTCAAGAGGCAGGTCAGGTGGTCTGGTATTCCCATCTCTAAGAATTTTGCACAGTTTGTTGTGATCCACACAGTCAAAGGCTTTGACATCGTCAAGAAAGCAGAAGTAGATGTTTTTCTGGAACTCTCTTGCTTTTTCGATGATCCAGAGGATGTTGGCAAATTGATCTCTGGTTCCTCTGGCTTTTCTAAATCCAGATTGAATAAGTGGAAGTTCATGGTTCATGTACTATTGAAGCCTGACTTGGAGAATTTCAAGCATTACTTTACTAGCGTGTGAGATAAGTGCAAGTCTGTGGTGGTTTGAGTATTCTTTGGCATTGTTTTCCTTTGAGATTGGGATGAAAACTGACCTTTTCCAGTCCTGTGGCCACTGCTGAGTTTTCCAAATTTGCTGGCATAAATCCTCCAGCATCACTGGTGGCTTTTGAACCTTGCCGATTTCTCCTGGCTCCCTCTTCCTAGGCAATTGCTAGACAGGCCTCTCGTCTTCCCATTCACAAGCTACTATATTTGCAGTAGCTTTTATTGCGTTCTTGGCACATAGGACACAACTTTTGAGCTCAAATTCCATCATTTTGGATGCTGATTAAACTGTACTGCCATCACCTTTATGTCTTAAAAATATACAAACCACCTCAGAGATCCATAAAGAAAATTATCAGGAATGCTTCAGTGGTTGCCTTCCTAATTTGCCACCAGTTGAGGTCACTGATAAAAAAAACCCATAAATATAAACAAAAAATCTTGAGCTAGACTACTTTTTAAACACAACTTTCTAAAAAGAAGCCAGCTGTGTCTGCTTGCCATTTGATCGACACTCCCACAAGACCTACATTATCAGAACTGCAAGAAGGTGGTAAAATGGTTAAACTATGACAGAGACTGACTTTGCAAAGCATTAGGATCCCACTGGATATCCATTTTTTGAATAACTCAAAAACAATGGGGTCAAATTGAAAGCCTGGAAATGTTTCAAGAGCTGTTCTTCTGTTTTGATTTTTGAGTCATATAGTTTCAAGAGGAGTCAAGTATGGTGATTTCATAGGAACATTTTCTATAAATCTCTTATCAACCTCAAAAAAGTCTCATTTAATGTTAACCACTTTTCTTTGGGGAAAAAAATCTGGAAGAAAAACTGCTTATACCTTCTTTGGTACATCTACTTCCATGTAATAGCAAAACAGCAGCTGACATTATTGAGCATTTACTGCACAGGCACTGGGTTTGACTCTTTGTAGGCAAGATATTTATGCCTACAGCACTTCCAGGAGACGTGGAGCTACTGAGGAAGACTCTGAGCCCTGGTGAGTTAGATGCCACATTCAAGATCATATAGCTATGAGGCAGTGGGTGCAGTTCAAAGTGAACCCAGTCTAATTCCAGGGCACAGGACAGTGAACTGTCAAGCAGGCATCAAGGAACCTGAATAAACTGAACAAATGCAGTGTACAAAACTCCTCCGTTTCTCTGTTTAAAAACTGCACAATTCCTCCCCCTCTATCATTTCAGAAGAGGATGACATTCAGAATAAGGCTTTCTTTCCATTTTTGTGCTTCAGAGTATCCAAATTGACTCCCTCCTAATCTTTAAAATTTCTACATTTCACACACCAGGGAAGACAGTCAGAGGAGGGAACGTTTTATTCCCAAGTGACATTCTGGGTTTAAATATCCTTTGCAACAGTTTTGTTTTGAAAGATTTCAGTGGTTACATATGAACCAGCCAGATGTCAATGATGAGTCTACCATGTACAATATTCCCCAGAGACTAAAATAGTCCTTGCCGATAAGAGTATTTGGAAATGCCACACACGCCATTGGACCTGTCGCATCCCTAAGTGTCCGAGTCAGCACGTTTGAAACAACAGATGTTCTAGGCTCTCACTGTTCCTTTTGAACAACAAAATGACTTGTGAGGAGCTTCCCCTCACTTTTCCACAGTAGTTTCCAGAAGAATCGGCTCATTTCAACTTCCAAAAGGAGCACCAGATGCTGTGCAGGCTCTGGCCTCCACCTGTGGCTCCAGGCCGGTTTCTGCAGGCGTTTGCCTAGGATGCTGTCAAGAGTTGGTCCCAGTTAGGCAGTGCTTCTGACAGAAGGGGATTAAACAGGAGGAACTTTCTAGGGGGAGGAATACCTCTCTGAGACACAGACAAGTAGGTGGGATCTGTGCTCAAAAATAACTCAGTTGGAGAAGGACATGGCAACCCACTCCAGTATTCTTGCCTGGGGAATCCTATGGACAGAGGAGCCTGGTGGGCTACAGTCCATGGGGTCGCAAAGAGTCGGGCATGACTGAGCGATTCACTTTCCTTCTTTCTTTCTGAGAGTAACAAAGTTCCTAGTGACGCTCAAATAAACACAAATCTGGAACAATCAAAAAAAATAATAATAACTCAGTGATGGGGACAGCAGAAAACACAATGGCCGAGCAGAGCAGACGGAAGGACAGTTTCCTAGAAAATGCACAGCAAGTGATAAAAATTGACATGTACATGGCGGCGGTCCAGAGATAGACCCAGGGTTCCATTCTGAATTCCCTCAAGGGAGGAGAGGGGACATTTCTAGAAGCCAGATCCTATAAGACAAGGGAAGATGACACTCAACATAAATGAACGTGGAACTGTGGTTTGAACTACAAGGTCAGCCATCGTGCTGATCACCAATTCCTTGTGTCTACAAGAGTGCTGCAATTTCTAAAGCCTCACTAAGGGCACTGTGTCACGTGATTGATTAGAAACTTGGGCCTAGAAAGTGGAATCAGGTCTTGAATCTTGAAAAGGGAATAGAAGAAAAAGGGAACAAGATGAAAAGTGATTTCAAGTCCTCCTCCCCAAAACTAAAGGCATGGGAAAGGAAACGGTAAAACAGCTTAAAGTAAAAAGAATCCCCAAGCCTGACAGGAGACAAGACGTCATGAAGATAAATGCAGACACAAGTTACTCTGTCTGCTGCATCGTCTCACAATCTGAGAAGCATCAGATAGTTCTAGTTTTTCTCAGGCAAAAGACCCACATTCTAGACGGGACTTAATCAGTGAGCAACTAGGAACCTTTGGACATGTTATTTACCACCTGGAGCCCATGATTCCTTATCTACAAAACAGGAGTATGGGATCTGCTTTCCACCACATACTCAAATGCATGTATGGTATTGCTTGGCATTTAGGAAGTGTGCAAAAATGTTAGCTTAAAATAACATCAGATTCCTTTCAGGCAATCACCTATGAATGTTTCTCCACACAACAAATTCACGTCCAAGATCTCCACCAGTTAGATGTTGTTCTAACTCTATGGTGAAAAAAAAAAAAAAATTGAAATTGAACGCTCAGTTTGTGGACCTGTCATTAGACAACAAGTCTTCAAACTTCTGATCCCTGGATCTTTTTATTGGGGAAAATAAATCACTTGAGCAATGTGTCCCATGTCACACAGTGAGAAAGGAGGTGAGAGACACCATTGTGCTTTATTACCTGTGAAAACTAAAAACTTCTGGTTTTCTTCCACCGTCTATCCACTGTTGCTAACAAGCATTTATCATTTTCAGATAAATATGTAAACAGAGTTCTGCCAATATAGAAAGATAAATCCTTGAGTCAGAGCATGGTAAAATCACTGCTTTACCTTTATGGTAAAAACAGAAGTTTGACTCCACATTAATGATCTGGAAACTAATTTCAGCTTTGGTTTATGAGCACTTGACTAGGCAGGTCACGCTGTTCATTTACAATCAACTTAGTTATCATCGTTGAGAGGTGGGACCAGGGAAAAGAGCAATTCAGCAAGCATTTCTTCTCCTTTCACTGATAGGAAATTGCTATATATAATCACATAGCCAGAGGGCAGAGCTTAGTACGCTAAGCTTCAGGTTTGCTTTGCCTAGGCTGCTTTAAGCCTCAAGTTCAAATCCCAGCAGAGACCATATGACTCTTCATCTCCTTGAGTTCGATCAATTACATTTCATAGATTTTTTATTATGTGAGAGACTCAAATAAGGCTTTATAACCCAAATCCGGTTTATCTTAGGGAGACTCTAAACATCCTGGACTTTTTATTTATCTAAATATTGAATTTCAGGCTTACTCTCTCTAACACCTTCCTAGCACTTAGGAAATTATGTGCAAACTTTTCATGAAGATGAGAATGTTTCAGTGGAGTCATGAGTTATAATATTTATATAAGTGATCTGCCAGTACTGGTAAAGGAAGGGGTGCAGAAGAAATACAGTCAGGAAAAATAAAGATGAATTCAACATACGAAGTGAGAGTAACCACCATTAGTAGTATGCTGTCATTTACCAGAGTAAATGACTGCTACGTGCGTGACACTTAATGTGAATGACCTCATTTAAGCCTCATGGCTCCTCTAGAAGGTATTTTTATCCCCAGTTGACAGAGAATTCTCAATGCCCTGTGCAAAGTCACATGAGCTGAAATAGGAGAGCTGGAATTTAGATGCAGGTGTGTCTGATTCCAAGCCCATGATGTTCCATTTATCTAGCCTGCCATAGAATTAGAAAATAAGAATGACATGCAGGAAGGTACCAGAAATGGAGTTGAAGAGTGAAAGCCCAAAGCAGGAAGGCAGCCAGATCCGGGGACTCAAGAAGAAAACTTGGGTCAAACTGTCCTCATTTTATATCAAGACTGTCCTTAAAGAGCTGGTGGCGGATCTTCCCACTCATGCCGGGCCTCTTCCACATGGTGAGTAGGCAGGCTCACAGGCACGGTCTCCAGAAGAGCCCGGCGTGGGTGGGTGCCAGGATTTAATACCCTTTCAAAATGTCACAGATAAAGTTCTTCCACCTAGTAGAATGACACGCTGCTGCGATGCATGGCCTGGGGGGCTGGGGCCCCAGAAGTCATCTGGGAGGATATTCTGTGGTCTTCTGGTTTGTCCAGCCAGCTCCCTAGGTCTCTGTATTCTCTGCTCTTGAAGAAACATTTCATCCTCTGCTTGACATTCTTGTTGGGAGTTCTGTAGTGCAGACTGAGTCGGGAGGAAGTCATGGGCAAGATTAGCTCTGCTCCCATGCTTTCCAGCAAAGGGGAATCTCTGGGTGCCATTCACTAACACCATGCACTAATAGTCAGGGACAGAAACAGGGCAAGACTGAAGGGTGGACGTGGAAATAATCATATCAGTTGCAGACAAGTTGGGTTTGAATTGCCTGGATAGCATCAAAGTGAAGAAAGTCTCTAGAAACATGCAAGTGGAAAAACAGGGTAGAAATTTGGATATGTGGGTCTGAAGAGGTTCAGTACTGGAGACCTATACTGGGACTCATCAATATGTAGGAGGTACTTAAAACCACAGAGAGGACAAGCTCTCCAAGGAGAAAATATAAGGAAAGAAGAGCAGTGGGTCCAAGCAGAATGCTAGGAAATACCCAACGAGGAGGGGAAGAGAGAGAGAATTGAGAGCCACAGAGGCTCCCAGAACCGGAAGAGCAGAGCAGTGGTGGGTTCAAGGTGGAGGGGCAGCATTTCCCAAACGGTATTCCTGGTATTTTAATAAGAGGAGTTTTACAGATTAACACCAGCTTGCTAATTTGCAGTGCAAGTCTTTAAAGAAGATAATACTATGTAAAGCTTTCTAAAATTAATTGACCATGGAACTCATTTTCTATAAAACCTGTTCATATTCCCCAAGACTAGAGTTTCTTGGAGCATACTTTGAGCAAACCTGGGGTGAGTTTCCCCACACAAGAAATTGCCCGTGATACCAGTACCACAGGGAGATCCAGTGTACGAAAACTCAATAAAGGCTACGTTTTGACAAACAGCAAGTCATTGATCACCTTTATTAGAGCAATTTTACTGGAGCAATAAGGACGGGACAAGACAGGATTAACTAAGAAATAAGATGTGAGGATGTAAAAGCCACTGCATGGTGATGACTCTTTCAAGAGACTTGGGTTTCAAAGGAAAGACGCACAGGATAGGACAATTTCAGGATGCCAGAGCTCTGCACACATTTATAGGCTGAAAGGGAAAACCAAGCAGAGAGAAGTCAAAACTACATGGGGGTGTGAGAATGGGGCACAAAGGACAAGCTGGAGCAAGGGACCGAAGATCTGGAAAGAAACCAGACTTGAGATAGAATATGGGAAGAGGAGGTCACATAAAAGTAACCATCTCGGAGAAGACACAGGGGGAAGAGCTTGGTACTCACCATGAGGACCAGGCAGGACTCCTTGTAAGAGATCGCCTTTGATTTGGAAGAGGTAGCCTCTTCTTCGAAGAAGCAGAGAAAAAAAGGTATGCAGGAAACGAAAGCCATACCAAAGACCAGAGTCAGAAGGAAAGGTGTGGAGGCACTGAGGGGCAGAGTGGACCCAAGGCAGGACTTGTGGGGTTGGAATCCTGGCACTCTTCATCTTCAGCTAACTCTCTTACTGGATGTCACTGGTTCCACGGAATGGGATGGCTAATTGAATACAGGATCCTTAACGACTACCCTCTCTATCCCTCTGTTCATCTGTAAATTGGGGCCCTATTGTATTACTTGATTCCCAAGCTCTAAAGAGACACACCTCAAGTTTTCTATGAAAAAGCAAAGGAGAGTGAAGAAACACATAGTTGACTTGGTGAACTGAAGAGTGTAAGTAGACAAAACCAGCTAAAACCTCGGGGGTGAAGAAACTGCACGTGGTCCGCTTTGCTGATGCAGAGCTTAGGAGTTGAACCAAATGACTGATATAAGAACAGAATCTGGAAAGAGAAGAGCCACAGACCAAACAAGATGACAGCTTCCACCCTGTTGGAATAATATCTTTTTTCTAAATGAGAAAGTGGGTGCATTCTTGATGATTACTGTTTACCACCTAAATGTATGAAATAATCAGTATTTTGGGTCACAGTTTGAAAAACAATGATTTTAACAGGCTTTCTTGTCTGTGTGGTTTGAACCAAGGACTTGCTAGTTAGCTCCTGTTTTTAGAGAAGACATGAATACTGGGGTTTGGATGTATTCAGAAGACATTTCAGCAAAACATTTCTGTTCTAAGCAGATGGCATAAACAGAACCTTCTCAGCTGTTTTCTTCTAAACATTCCATTTCAATCCTTTAGCTAAAGTCATATTAAAAATAATAGCAGAAATGCAAACTATTCTGTTCTAAAGATGTTGCTTTAATCAGGAGCCTGCCTCACTCAGTTGCTTGATGAAATTTCATTGTTAGTCTCTGTTAGCAGCTGGGGAAGGTTGTTTCCCACCCCAAACAAGTATTTAAACAATAATTATTAATTAGGTGGCAAATTGGTAATCTATGACGCAAGCATCGACCAACACCCTATTGAAAACAGGACCATTAAATGTGTGTATCTTTCACTGGAGGACAGGGTGGCAGAGGATGAGACGGTTAGATAGCATCATCGACTCAATGGACGTGAATCTGAGCAAACTCCAGGAGACAGTGATGGACAAGGAAGCCTGGTGTGCTGCAGTCCACAGGGCTGCAAAGAGCTGGACACGACTGAGCAAGGATAAACATCTCCGTTGATGTGGGAAAATCTTATATAAATAGACCTCAAATAACTACACATTACTTCAGATGTATAACTGAAGGGGATGCATTTCTACTTGATGTATGTTCTGAGGCAAAGAACTACAGAGAGCATCTTTCCTTTTTGGGTAGAGTAAAGGAAAGAGTGTGCCTATAAGTGAATGTGTGAGTGAGAGAGAGACAGACAGAAAGACATAGCATGGAATCCTGTGTGTGTTTCAGTATGTGTAGCAAAATAGGAATGTCGGTAGTTTGTTCCTTATTATTACAAAAACCAAGGGCATAGACTGGTTCATCTACGGGCCGTGATTTTGCTCATCTTTTTTTTTTTTTTTTTTTAATTTGGTGTAGACCATTTCAAAAATCTTTATTGAATTTGTTACAATATTGTTTCTGCTTCACATTTTGATTTTTTGGCCATGAGGCATGTGGGACCTTAGCTCTCCAACCAGGCATCAAATCCATAACCCCTGCGTTGGAAGGCAAAGTCTCAACCACTGGACAGCCTGTGTTGCACATCTTAACAGCTAAATCTCCACTTCACATAAGATAATACATCTTCCTGAAACACGGGAAGCCCTTGCGAGTCACGGTTCTTAGAAACACCTCCCTGTTTCTATTCCCTGGAATGTCTATCCCTAGCCTGCAACTTACTGGATTTTGTTTCATGCCTTTTGGGGTTCACCCAAGTCTCACATTTTGAAACTGTCTCTGAATCCATCTGTCATTGTAATCATAATTTTAGCGGTTCTTCCTCTCAGAAAAAACAAGTTCTTTGTTNGTTTCTATTCCCTGGAATGTCTATCCCTAGCCTGCAACTTACTGGATTTTGTTTCATGCCTTTTGGGGTTCACCCAAGTCTCACATTTTGAAACTGTCTCTGAATCCATCTGTCATTGTAATCATAATTTTAGCGGTTCTTCCTCTCAGAAAAAACAAGTTCTTTGTTCATCTCTTTTGTGTATTATTAGAACTGTCTAATGTATTTTCATTCTGAACAAGGACCAGAAAAAAAAAAACAGGTCTTTCATTCTTTGAGTCATTATCTTGCTATTAATTTGAACTCCAGTCATTAGAAGTGTATCTCCTTAACCACACAATTAGCAACTTCATCAGTTACCATAAGGGCCTGACCTTTATCTATTCTTTACCAAGAAAAGTAATACTGAACAGTCAGCACCTGCCCCTCTCTGATGCCTCAATGGCTTTTATCACGTTTTAAGCAAAAGCCGTGGATAGGTTGTCATTTTGTGACACATTATTTTCAGCCTAAAGGAACAGGGTGTGAAGAGCCCTACAATTAGAATACAATACGCCTGCACCATCACAGGAACTTCTGCATTAGTTAAGCTTTTCAAAAGTCATCTCAAAGAACTCCTGAGCCCCGTGCACCCACACCTCCCACAAACAGCCTCAAAAAGACAAGAGTCATTGGGTTTTGAAAACTGTAAGCTCTCATTTCTCTCATTCAATGTCAGAAATCAGAAAGCAAATTATTTACATAATTTAAAATACAGCATGATACATGTATATTTAACTTTGGGAATATCGCTAGGTGGCAGCTGGTATTCTAAACATCATTGTGCGTTCCATCCAGTGGAATGGAACACAGATTATTTACAAAAGGAAAAATTAGGTGCTCCACATTTAAAGGCCAAGACTTTTTTTTCTAGGTCAAAAGAATGAAAATTATAGCCATCCAAAAAAAAAAAAAAAAAAGATGCATTTCCAAGTCTTGACTATGAAGTAGCAACTATTCAGTTGGTGCTTCTTCCAGCCTCCCCCTCCCCCGCCCTCCCTCCTCCCTCTGGCAGCAGGCTCCGTGGCATTTTGTTGCCCTTTCATTAAGCACTGAGAGAAAAATGAGGCCAAGGCAGATCATTTTGCTCCTCTTCCCAGCTCTTAAGACCAGTCCGGAGGGACAGACAGGCTGAAACTGTAGGCTTAAAGAAAAATTTTCAGATCATGGCAGATTTTAATGGTCTCTGCTCTCTACTTTCAAAGTATTGAAGATAATGAAGCATTTTCCTTTTCTTTTTTGTCTTTAATAACCATTCCCATTGCAAAGCACAACTTTTCATTGACCCAGGACACTGGCTCTTGGTGTATGTGAAGGAAACACACCGGACAGAGAGCCCAAGAGAGGGGCCACAAGTGACCAAGGGTCCCCAGAGGCTAGGCTCTGAAGTCCATCTGCACGTGTGTGCTCCAGATAACACTTCACACTGTCTGTTCCCAGCCACAGACTGGGCACAGGAGGACTGTCAAGGCAGGTCTGCTCCTGGGAGACACGGGACAGCTCTGGGAGGCAAGTTCACTCAAAGACCGCCCCGAGCTTCCACGTGGGTCTGGGATGCTTCCACCAAGCTTGCCTTCCCTCGGGGTCGGGCATGCACTGCAGTTGGGCCACTCCCTCAGCCTTCTCTGGCGCCTTCCCATTTTCTCCTGATGGAATTCTAGCAACGTGTCTCCTACTTCTCCCGCGTTGGCAGGGAGGTTCTTTACCACTAGCGCCACGTGGGAAGCCTGTCCCCGCCCCCACCCCCTACACGATGGACGGGCAGCTCTCTCTGGACTCAACAGCTCTGGCTGTGCTATCGACCTGGTTATGGAAGAAAGGCACCTTGAGTTCCCCTGATCACTGGCTGACAAATGGAGAGGGCACATGTAATTTGTATCGGCTATAGTGGAGCTGTGGCTATACCCATAATGCTGTGCACAGTGACCATCACCTGGATGGGCCAAAGAACTCAACATGTCCAAAACAGAATATCCACCCCTTCCTCGCTGCTATTCTATCTGGGTACCCTCTTCAGCTGGCAGTGATATAAAGCTATACCCCTAAACCTGTCCCCTTAGAAACCCAGGTTTAAGACCTGTGGTACTGTTAGAACTATCTTCGGGAGAATTATGAGTTAGACGTTTGTTAGGATTGCTTCTCACAATTCTTTTGCGGCAAAACACATTCTGAGTTCCAAATACAACAGGCTCCAAATAAACGGTGGAATATGATCCACTCATAAGTTGGGTAATAGCTGTGCTAATGAGGTGGGATACATCCTCATTTCGAAAATTATCATTATCATTAATCAGAGTTATTCACTCATATAGCTTGATATATTTGCAGCTCAGCTGGATTTCTTTTAGGTCTTTTGTGGGTTTAGTAGTAAGTTCCTGATGACATTTGTTTCTATGAATAATGTTGCTTTGTGCTCTTAAAGGGCTTCCCAACTAGACATTGGTAGAAATCTTAAATATCATCAAATAAAATTTGGAGGCAACTTTACACCTGAATCTAATGCAATGATCCTCAAAGTGTGGTCTCAGGGCCTGTAGCATCAGCATCATCTGGGAATTATTAGAAATGCAAATTATCAGCCTGACTCCATACCTCCTAAATCAGAATCTCTTGGGGTAGAGCCTAGAATTCTGTTTCTAGGTGATTCTGATCCAGGCTCAAGTTCAGAAACTGCTGCTTCCTCTATCTACTGTCTTCAGGCTGGGATTATATTATGGAGAAGGCAATGGCGACCCACTCCAGTACTCTTGCCTGGAGAATCCCATGGACAGAGGAGCCTGGTAGGCTGCAGTCCATGGGGTTGCTAGGAGTTGGACACGACTGAGCGACTTCATTTTCACTTTTCACTTTCATGCATTGGAGAAGGAAATGGCAACCCACTCCAGTATTCTTGCCTGGAGGATCCCAGGGATGGGGGAGCCTGGTGGGCTGCTGTCTACAGGGTCGCACAGAGTTGGACACGACTGAAGCAATTATTTTAGATCGGATAAAAAGTTCATTTGTGTTTGTCTGTAACATATTATGGAAAAACCCAAATGAACTTTTTAGCCAACCCAATATCAATCATGGGTCAGTTAAACTGTTTTAAATGTCCTATATGTAATAATCCCTGTGGAGAGTATAAAAGTGACTCCAAGAATGAGTTTCATTAAAAGTTTTCAATCAAGTTGGGGAAACTCACACACATGACGTTAACAGAAAACTAATAGGATAATAAAAAATGAAATGTGTGCAAATCAAACGAGTGAGTGAAAGTTGCTCAGTCATGTCTGACTCTTTGCGACCCCATGGACTACACAGTTGATGGAATTCTCCAGGCCAAAATACTGGAGTGGGCAGCCATTCCCTTCTCCAGGAGATCTTCCCAACCCAGGGATTGAACCCAGGTCTCCTTCATCATAGCAGGATTCTTTATCAGCTGAGCCACGAAGGAAGCCCAATCAAATGATACCAAGGAGAGGAGAACCAGAAATTAACACAACATTGTACATCAACTCTATATCAATAAAACAAAGCAAAAAACAGACTTGTGGTTACCAAGGGGGAGGATGGGAAGGGGAGGAATGGATTGGGAATTTGAGATTATGAGAGGAGAACTACAATATTATATAGGCAATGGATAAGCAATAAGGTCCTGGGAACGTCCCTGTGGCTAAGACTCTTCACTCCTAATGCAGAGCCCTGGGTCCAAGCCTCGGTCAGGGAACTAGAGTGCCCCTGCTGCAGCTGAGAGTTCACATACTGCAAGGAAGACTAAAGATCCTGAATGCCTCAACTAAGACCCAGCCACATAAATAAATATTTGAAAAAGTATTAAAAAGGAAAGAAATTCCTGCTCTATTATAGCATAGGAAACTATATTCAACGCCCTGTGATAAATAATAATTGAAAATAATATGAAAAGGTATATGCACTTGTATCTGAATCACTTTGCTATATGGCAGAAATTAACAGTATTGTAAATCAACTATGCTTCAGTAAAATAAATTTTAAAAAGAGAGGGGGACCATATTTATTGGGCTTTATCTATTTGGATATGATTCAATATTTGCCTATGAATTTATTTGATTTATTGATGGAAAGGTAGGAGATTCTTCTAGTAAAAAGAGAAAAGTAGCAACAACCTTTTTCCCTGGACCCCAAGAATTGGGTTAGAGGCAAATTTAACTGTGTCTTTAAATATACTTTGCTTTCATCATCAAAGATAATGACGGCTCCACAGTCTATCTCAATAAACCATGCCAGCATCTTACCACTGTGAAAGCTGAAAGTTTTTTCATGCCCAGCTAAAATCTTTCCATATCAATCAGAAAATAAAAAGGTTCTTCACAGCTAATTCATAATTGACACTGCAAGACAGTGGGATGGAAGAGCATTTTGTAAAGTCCGAAATGTTATACAAAAACGTATATATCTATTATTATTGTAATTATTTTTATTGTTTGATGTAAAGAGTTGCCCTGCTTCTGCATGAGAGTCTGAATGATTTTGTTGATTCTCAAATGACAATATGAGAAGGGAAGGTTCGCATTCAGCTTAAAATTTTAAAAAATCTATTTTCCTATTCCTTCTGTAGATGTGTCTGAAAACGTACAACAGACAAATCAAAAGCCCCAGGCTTTCTTTTGCTCTTCAGATGATATTTTTCTAAGTCGCTGAAATGACATAAAATCAAATCCCTTTGAAAGGTGGATAGCCTCACATATAATTCTATTAGACCTGATTCTAAAACTGAAAAAGGAATAATTTGCTCATTTTTGATGATCATTAATTCTCTTAAGTTACAAAAGTACCATTTAGTAAATTACCTTTTCTGGGGCACCAAATGACATCATAAAGAGTTGAAATGTTAAATCACCCTCAACAGTGGTCAGTTTACCCCCAATCAGTGATATTATCCATCCAAATAACTTTTTTTTTTTTCAGTGCTGGAGTCTGATATACATAAAGCAACTTATAGACACTGTTAAGGTCATCCTGAACACCGTAGTCAGGGTGGAGGAAGGGGGAGCCCTGAGGAAAGATTTTAGAATTTCCCTAGTAACTATGTAAAGGAATGCTACAGTTTCCAAATTTTTGAATCATAAAATTGTTCAATAACTGCAAAGTCATATTATCCAAATGCTGCTATTTCTCTTTTGTTGGCCAGGCTTCGCAATGCTAAGAAAGACATCTAGTCTCATAGCTCCTTGATTCTGATTTATGCTTTCAGGCTGAGTGGGAGCATATGGTTTTAGATTTTAGAGTTTGGTCTAGGGGAGAATCTGCTGATTTTTTTTTTTTTGACAACTGTGAACTTGGTAGGAAGTCAATAGCCTTGTTCACGAAGAGTCTGCAGGGGGTAGGTATGTATACTAGAACAGGAAAGGTTGAGATTTCGCTGCTACATTGAGATTGGGCTCCCTGTGCTCAGGGTGACAATATCAGGAAGATAAATTCCCTCCTTCACCTTCAATGGACACTTTTACCTCTTCCTGCAACCTTCACTCTGATGTCAATTTAGCACTCTTACCCAAAAGTCATAAATTAAGTCCTGGTCATGAGCTACCTTATCATTTTCCAACAAACCAATGACTAACAGCTCCCCTAAGAGTAATAATTCATCAATAAAAACACACGTACAGGACTTCTCTAGTGGTCCAGTGGTTGAGAATCTGCCTGCCAATGCCAGGGACATGGGTTTGATCCTTGGTCCAGGAAGATCCTACATTCTGAGGGGCAAGTAAGCCCAGGCACCACTGAGCCTGTGCTCCAAAGTCCTTGAGCTGCAACCGCTGAGCCTTCGGGCCACAGCTACTGAAGCCTGGGTGTATGGAACCTGTGCTCTGCACCAAGAGACTGCGCTGAAAAGCCCACGCACCACAGCTAGAGGCAGCCCCCGCTCGCCACAGCCAGAGAAAGCCCACATGCAGCACAGAAGACCCAGCACGCCAAAAATAAATGATAATTTAAAATAAACACATATCGGATATAATGGACCTGTAATTAGGCCCATACGTAGAGGAACAAGGCAGAATTTCACACTGTCAGGCGGAAGCTAGCCAGGGTGGGTCCAGCTCCCATCCTTCACGTACATGTCTCCAGTTTTCAGCCTGTACATACCTATCTGACAAATTTCAAGGAAAAGCTCTAATCCTCATTGGCAAGAAATGCTGAAGACTCCCATTAAGGAGTCAAAATTGAAGATGACAACTTTAAGCATGGAAGGGAAGGGACATTTTTTTCCAGCGTGGACTAAAACAGAATTTACTCATTGAAAAGGTGGGGATCAGAAGGCTGGGCCACAGCGAGGAGCTGCCTGTGGAGGAAGCCAAGCGTCTGCATGACCTCTGGAGGGCTTGGAAGAAGTATCCGATTATGTCTCCTCTTCCCCTATCATCTCCCACCTCCCTCCCCTGCCTTCCTCAGTCTGAAAAGTGAAAGACTCTTTGCGAACCCAAGGACTGTAGCCCGCCGAGCTCCTTTGTCTATGGGATTCTGCAGGCAGGGATACTGGAGTGGGTTGCCCTGCCTTTCTCCAGGGGATCTTCCTGACCCAGGGATCGAACCTGTGTCTCCTGCCTTGCAGGCAGATTCTTTAACATCTGAGCTACCAGGGGAGCCCCCTCCTCATTCTAAGTTGTTGAAAAAGAGATTTCTTGTGAAGGTATATTTTCTCTGTTACTTCAAGCATGGCAGCCTCTTTGGGCAGAACAATGAGTCTGTCCTACAGCAATCAGTGGTTCTGAGAACCCTTCAAAGCCTGTGTGTGATGATAGAAAGAGAAGCCAGAGCCGGGCAGAGAGAGCGGTAGTGAACATCCCTCTCTGAAGGTTTCTCCTGAAACCTTCATTATGTGGATCCATGGAGCCTATGGATTGAGAAGGGGGAGAAGAAAGAGTTTTTTCTAATTTTACATTAAATTTTTGTTTTTCATCCATATTTGATTAGGAGAAAGAAAAAAAAAAAGATCTGAGGGGAAAAAAAGAAAAGAAAGTATACCCAGGAAGGCAGTGAAATATTCACTTAAAAGTCCCAAGTTGAATAATGTGCAAAACATTTTTCAAACATCGTAAAAAAAAAATAATAACAACCTTAAAACCAAAACTAAATCTTTGGTGTTGCTGGCACCATTGTTTAATTAGTCACATGAAGAAATTTACCTGAATGGGAATGTCACACATTCCTTCTTTAACACGATAACATTCCCCAATATATTTTTAGTTTTTGTCTTCAAGAAGTCAATATCACAAACTATAAATACACAGTGTAAGCTTCTGCCAAAAGAACAAGGTCAGCTTTCCTTTGGGTCTCTTTTAAACCTTGAGATCGTTAACTCTAAATCCCCTCACTTACCTGAAGAACTTACCTCTTCTCTATTTTGGGGGTGGGATGGTGGGGAACAGAGGAATTTCAGTTCCAAATGAAACTCTTTGGCTTTCCTCAGGCCTAAAAATATTCCTTATAAGAGGGATCATTTTGGAATTGAAATTCCATTGAGGAGCTGGGGGCTGTGCTCAAGAAATAGGAAGAGATATCAGAGCAATGAAGAAGATTCCTTTTATCCCATTAGCCAAAGAGAATGCCAAACTTTGAAATACTTAGGAGCAGCTAGTTGTCTGGCTGAGGGCACAACTAGTTACAATACCTCCCTCTAAAATGTGCCTTCTGTATTTCAATCTATAAAGTTAATGCCTGATTTTTTTTTTAAAAAAGGAGGCAGATTCTAACACATGCCTATTAAGTTCCCCATAAAAAAATAAGAAACACCTAACTCTGCCTTGAGCAAAAACAACCAGCCAGATGTAACAAGAAGTCTCTGCTAGGAAATGGGATATTGTGTCAAATCAAACACTCAGTTTAATAGACTATCACCAAAAATACTAGGTATCTATTAGCAATTTGCAAGAAATGGAACACAATAGAATACTATTAATGCTAAAACAACATATTTTAATCTTTCTCTGATGATTCAAGGTGTTTCAAAATATTTCATTGCCTCTAGGTCACCATTCTGAATCTCAATTTTCACTGCGCCCAGTGAAGCATGGTTGTATCAATTAAACAGAGGTTTCCATTTGACAGGATGTTCTACCAACTAGCTTTAAGAACACAGGCATATTTTGACAATATTGTGGGTTTGGTTCCAGACGACTGTGACAAAGTGAATGTTGCAATAAAGTGAGTCCCACAAAATTTTTGGCTCCCTAGTGCATATAAAAGTTATGTTCACACTACACTGATCTGTTAAGCGTATATTGCGTGCTTAGTCGCTCAGTTGTGTCCGACTCTTGCTACCCCATAGATTGTAGCCTGCCAGGCTCCTCTATCCATGGGATTCTCCAGGCAAGAATACTGGAGTAGGTTGCCATTGCCTTATCCAAGTGTATGTAATAACAGTATGTAAAACAATGCACATACCTTAGCTTTAAAATACATTATTGCTAAAAAAAAAAAAAAAACCACCATAATCTGACAAGTTGCCACAAACCTTCAATCTGTAAAAAATTGCAGAATAAAGAACATGCAAAAACTAGGTCTGCCTGCATATTGCTTCTCCTGGGTGGGTACTAACATGAATTCTAATCAGTTTGATTTTCTGCATTACATGGTGGTTCATTGGTTCAATGCCTCAAAGGGTATTGGCTTCAAGTGGTTTGAATGATAAAGTTTTGGGGAAAGAAGATTCAGACACTACACACTAGGAGGAATGGAGAGAGAAGGAAAAGTTCCTTGTGTTCATTCTTCCACCACTGTTCTTGCAGCCCTTTTATCAGAAAGGTTTCCAGTTGCCAACATCTCATGCTTCCAGAGCCCCATGATCCCCTAAGGAGGAGTGTGCCACTGGCAGAAATGACTTCTACGAAGTTTACTATCTGGCTACGAAATTCAAATGCAGTTTAAAGCCATCCTGAGTGGCTGGAGAGTTTTGGAGCCTGTAGCCAGAATCCTGACAGCTTCATGTGTATGCCGATAACCACAGCCTTGGAATAAAGGTGTGTTGATGCTAATCCTTTTTTCAGTTTGGGTCACATGAGGTGACAGCTCCTGGTGCTAATTGAAAAGGAAAACGATAATTCAATGCTATAATAGTTTGTACCGACTTCAGGCTTTTTCATCCAGGAAACATTTTTTTACAGAGGAAAATAATCTAAGGCAACTTCCCCTGGGGCTTGGGGTCAATCTCTATTTCTGAGAAGGCCAGACAATACCTGTGTGATGAAGCACTTTCTGCAGATGGATCAGAAGTACCCAAGGAGGAAAAATGTAATATTCAATCTTAGGAAGATGGCAGAACTGCCCTGAAATAACACAGGCTGGAGATTGAAGAATATTCTTATAATCCCAGCTTGGTTCTCCATGTTGAACAAATAACCTAGCTGGAACCTTATCTGTCTCCCTTGTAAAATGCAGGTAATAATTTATTGTGAACATTTGCTTTCTTCTGGGAAGAACTCAGAGTATTTTAATGCTCAGTAAATATTGACAGAAGATGAACACGGTCTCACAACACTGATGAGAAGTACAATGTCAAACAGAACCTAGTGGGCCATGATGGACTGGGTGACTTGGATGACTGATAGGTAGAAGGCCATAATTGTGACGTGCATCTGTCTTAGTCTGCTTGGGCTGCTATAACAAAAACACCATGACTGCAGACTGGATGGCTTAAAAACTAAGCACTTCTCTCCTATAGTCTGGATGCTAGGAGTCTGAGACCAGAGTGTCCATAGGGCTTGGTTCACAGTGGGGGTCTTCCTCCTGGTTTGCAGATGGCTGTCTTCTGACTGTGTCTCACCAGGCTGAGCAAGATCCTCTCTCTCTTGTCTCTTCTTAAAAGGACACTAATCTCATTCATGAGGGCTCCACCCTCATGACCTAATCACCTCCCAAAGGTCTCACCCCCAAGTACCATCACACTGGTGCTTACTGCTTAAATATATGAATTTTGGAGGGAGAAACATTCAGTCCATGGCAGTATTAAACTGGATTTGGGGCTTTCCTGTATTAGAAAGATGTGTTGGCTGAATCTTTGGTATGCCAACCAAGCACAGTACATTCACACACAGGGGTGATATGGTGGCTCTCTTCTTGTTTTTTTTTTAATAGTTATTTATCGTGGCTGCATCAGCTCTTAGTAGCAGCACACAGGATCTTTCATTGCAAGGTACAGACTCTTGTGGCGCACTGGCTCAGTAGTTGGGGTGCATGGGCTTAGCTGCTCCATAGCATGTAGAATCTTAGTTCCCCGACCAGGGATCAAGCCCGTATCCCATACGTGGCAAAGCAGATTCTTAACTCCCGGACCACTAGGGAAGTCCCCTTATTCTTTGTTTTCTAACATATCTGAAAGGCAGAGCAGTGAAATGACACTTCAAAGTGGCAGACAGGGCAGTTCTGAATCAGAGGGTCTTCGCCAGTTTTGCCAGGATGTTCTGTGTTCCATGTGTTTGCTCCAGAGAGCCTCAGGCTGGGCTGCAAAATATCTCGGCAGATGGCTGGTTTCTCACTTCCATCATCCTGGCCCCACTGTTTGTTCTGTGTTCCCCCTTAAAAATGTGGTTCCTTCTAGAAGCAGATGCATTGGTACACATGGTCCTTCTGAGGATAAATCCCTGAGAATTCAGCTGCAAAGTCCAGGAGAAGCATCATCTCCGGGAAGAAGCCAAGCACAGATTTCAGGGCAACATTTCCCTCATGCTTGAACAAGTTTTCCTTTCTTGTTGAATCTGTTCAATTCCCTCTACACACCCTCCTCTCTAGACAGATGTATGAAGAGGCAGACGCATGCTTCTTTTGGTCTAAACATTTCTTTGATGAAGGAGAGCTTTCAGCCAGGCTCAATTACTGACTCCTAAATAATCACTCACATTTCATCTGTCTACTTCATCCAAGCCCACTGAACACTCCATAAACATTCCTGAAGTCCTATATTCCTCTGACAGAAAACCAAAGCAGAAACTATATAGTGGACCCCCTCCAATTGTATCCTCTGTACTCTTAGGTTCCTCATCTGCAGATGTGACCAACCACGAATAGAAAATACTATGGAAAAAAATTTCCAGAACGTTCCACAAAGCAAAACTTGAATTTGTCATAAGCCAGCAACTATTCACACAGCATTTGCATTGCATTAGGTATTTTAAGGACTTCCCAGGTGGCTCAGAAAATAAAGAACCTGCCTGCAATTCAGGAGACCCTAGTTCTATCCCTGAGTTGGGAAGATCCCCTGGAGAAGGAAATGGCAATCCACTTCAGTATTCTTCCCTGAAGAATCCCACGGACAGAGGAACCTGGCAGGCCACAGTCCATAGGGTCTTAAAGAGTAACTAACACTTTTACTCTTTTCAGGTATTACAAGCAACCTAGAAATGATTTGAACTATACAGGAGGGCTGTATACATTATATGCGAATATTTTTTCTATAAGGGATTTGAGCATCTGTGGATTTCGGTACCCGCAGAGGAGGGGCAGTCCTTGAACCAATCCCCTTGAGAATACTGAGGGAGGGCTCTGATAAAATGACCTTCTTCCGAACAATGTGAGGTGATTCTACTGGTGTTTTTTTTTTTTTTTTTTTTTAAGATTCTTTTGGAGGTGGACCACTTAAAAAAATCTTTATTGAATTTGTTGCACTGTTGCTTGTTTTATGTTTTGTGTTTTTGGCCATGAGACATGTGGGGTCTTAGTTTCCCGACCAGGAATTGAACCTGAATTGCCTGCATTGGTCCATGGGGTCGCAGAGAGTTGGACATGACTGAGTGACTGAACTGAACTGAACCGAACGCCTGCACTGGAAGGCAAAGTGTTAACCACCAGCTTAAGAGGGAAGTCCTGTGATTCTAGTATTTAGCCTCATATAATATCACCAGCATGCTAAGAAGAACATGATCCCAAAGAGGAAAATGAGGAAGGCTAAAGGAAACATAGTTTGTTTGTGGGTAAAGAATTTATTTTTGTCTGTTTTGACCTCCAAACCAGTTTCTATCCACAACTACCAACCCTTTGCTGAATCACAGGGGCTATTCTACAATCTAGTAAGCCTGAGCTGTTGCTGAAAGCATGACCTGGTTAATTCCCGCGGGAGTCTTCCGGCCTTAACTCACATCACCCCCATAAGTGAATCAATCCGTTCTTTTACATTCAAACAGAAGGCATTCTGGGATAATCTTTAGCGAGTGAGTGACTGAGGGCATCCCTGAGGATTGTTATTGTTGTTGTTCAGTCACTAAATCAGTCTTTGCCACCCCATGAACGGCCGCACGCCAGGCTCCTCTCTTCTTCATTATCTGCCGCAGTTTGCTCAAATTCATGTCCATTGAGTCGGTGAAGCCTTCTAACAATCTCATCCTCTGCTGCCCCCTTCTCCTTTGGCCTTCTTTCCCAGCATCAGGGTCTTTTCCAGTGAGTCAGTTCTTTGCATCAGGTAGCCAAAGTACTGGAGCTTCAGCTTCAGTATTAGTCCTTGCAATGAATATTCACGGTTGATTTCCTTTAGGATTGCCTAGTTTGATCTCCTTGCAGTCCAAGGGACTCTCAAGAGTCTTATCCAGATTTAGATTAGAAACCACAATTAGAAAGCATCAATTCTTCTGTGCTCAGCTTTCTTTATGGTCCAACTCGCATATCTGTATATGACTACTGGAAATACCATACAGACCTTTGCTGGCAAAGTGATGCTTCTGCTTTTAAATAAACTGTCTAGGTTTCTCATAGGTTTCCTTCCAAGGAGCGATGCTAATTCTATCTTGGCACTAATGTACTATTAGTACTAGTGTTCTTCTTTCTATGAATTAACCAGGATCTTCTATCCTGCTAAGTCGCTTCAGTCGTGTCCGACTCTGTGCAACCCCATAGACGGCAGCCCACCAGGCTCCCCCGTCCCTGGGATTCTCCAGGCAAGAACAATGGAGTGGGTTGCCATTTCCTTCTCCAATGCATGAAAGTGAAAAGTGAAAGTGAAGTCACTCAGTCGTGTCCGACTCTTAGTGACCCCATGGACTGCGGCCCACCAGGCTCCTCCGTCCATGGGATTTTCCAGGCAAAAGTGCTGGAGTGGGGTGCCATCGCCTTCTCCTGGCACTAATGTACCATTACTACCAGTATTCGTCTTTCAATACATTAACCAGAACCTTCTATCATAGCTAAACACATGAACCAGTTTGAATGAATTGGTGGAAAAATTGGTTAAATGACACAGAGACCAAAAACTGTCATATGAGAAGAAGTCAAAACTCCAGAGTGCTGAAGCAAGGGGAGGATGTGGGTGAGAAGGTGGTTGCTTTTAAATGTTTGGAGAGTTGCCCTGTGGGAGATTTTACCCTTGATCCTGAGAGCTCAGCTATCAGAGCTGGGGCCAGTTGTCAAGTTATAAGGAGGTAGTTTACCTCATTATTAGAGAATCTGAGATATAAGTGGCACTGAGTATGTGAGGGCCACTCTGGTGGGCCCTTTCACAAATGGTGTTCACTGAACCTTCTGCCTCACAGTCCTGACCAGTAGATATTATTTAACATTGTGGTACAGAAGTTTAACAATCAAGGTTCAGAGAGGTTAAGACATTTGCAGAGGCAGAAATAGGATTTGATCCAAGTATGGGCTCCTCCCAAAGTTGTACGCAGTTGATGGATGCCACGGGGTGAGGGGTGGGAACTGCTAAAAAGGGCAAGAAATATGCAAATAAAAAGAGTGCCCAAAGCATCTTCTTCTGGTAACAGGAAACCATTTTCTCTAAAAAGAATTTTAAACCCTAAAACTTTGATGATGGGCTTCTCTTGAAGAAATAGAGTGGAGAGACCATAAGTTTTCATTCTTCTTTCTTTCACTTTTTATTAAGGGCAGTATTGTGGCAGCAATAAAGTAAAATAACTCAGTATCGATGTTCAGTAAGCTCCCCATCAAACACAGAGATAAAAAAAAGAAGAAGGATGTTGCTATAAAAATATCTGTAAACTGATGCATTCATGAAAGACAGCCTTAAAAATGAGAGCAAATGGATTCTCAGTTGCCCTTTCTTCCCATCTCTTTCTAACAAGTACAATCTTTTCTAACTTAGGTCTGGGCAATTTCAAGTAATGACTTGATGTGATGGGCAAAAAAGGAAGATGGACACAGAAGGAAGCAGGGAGTTCTGTTGAGCATTTATTTAAACTATTGGGATCCTTCACTTCTCTGAGTTTCAGTTTCCTGATGAGTAACAGAAGGAAGCTCCATATTCCCTTTCACCTGAGCCCATGTATCCACCATCCTGACCCGAGAACAATATCCTGGTGTCTAACCTTATGATGGCTAATCACTCCATACGGGCACTGTATGTGGCTGAGAATGTGGCCCGATGGATCAGAGTCCAGGAGCCAGACTATCCGGCCCTAAACCTCAGCTTGCACCCCATCTTTAGCCCTGTGGCAGGGGCAGATTATTTCACTTCTCGCTTGAAGCCCGAGTGTGCATGTCTGTGAACTGGGCACACTGACGGCACCTCCTTCACGTGGTTGTCTGACAATAAAACAAGTGAACGTGGGTGGGTGCTACTGGTCTTGCTTATTACTGAGTGGCAGTGCTTCTGAAGCTCCACGTTTATCAGGCTCCTCCAAGGAGCTCTGAAAAGCCCTCGTGTACAGGTTCTATTCCAGTGGGTTGGATCGATAGATTTAGGATGGAGCCTAAATTTAGGATCCTAGATTTAGGATGTGTGTGTTACTTGCTTAGTTGTGTCCGACTCTTTTGACCTCATGGACTGTAGCCCACCAGGCTCCTCTGTCCATGGGATTCTCCAGGCAAGAGTACTGGAGTGGGGTGCCATTCCCTTCTCTAGGGCATCTTCCCAACCCAGGATGAACCCGGGTCTCCTACTTTACAGGTAGATTCTTTACCAATTGAGCTCCTAGGGAAGCCCTAGGATGGGGCCTAGGAAGCTGTAAATTCCGTGGGCCACCCTCATGCTCAGCTAGAATTTCATCAGCTCACGTGAAATGAGAAAGGCGAGGCATGCTTTCTCAGCCCGGCTGAGCAAGAAGCACACAAGCTTTCGGTCCAGACAGACTTGGGCCTGGCTTTGCAACTTCTCGAGCTTCCCTTGTGGCTCAGCTGGTAAAGAATCTGCCCGCAATGCGGGAGACCTGGGTTCAGTCCCTGAGTTGGGAAGACACCCTTGGAGAAAGGAACAGCTACCCACTCCAGTATTCTGGCCTAGAGAATTCCATGGACTGTATAGTCTGGGGGGGTCACACGACTGAGTGACTTTCACTTCACTTGCAACTTCTTAGTCATGTGGCCTTGAGTGAGTTCCTTGCCATCTCTGAGTCTCAGTTATCTCATCCACAAAACAGACACATCACCATCTTTCTGAAAATATTGTTCTCAGGTTTAAGGAGAGATCTGTGGAAGCTCTAGGAAGCAATCAGTAAATGCTGCTTTAAAAAATGCAGAGTTATCTTTACAGAGATTGCTCAAACCAGAAGGAAAGATAATAGAAAGGGGAGAAGTGCTGAATATCTGAAGCCTTTGGAAGAGCAGTTAATCGTCTAAGAACCAGAGATGATGATTTATCTTTTTAAAACAATGAATGAATCTGCCTACTTTTTCCCTTTTGAACAAAACATATTTATGTTTGTGCTACATACTGCTGCCTTAAAAAAAAAAAAAAACCCTCATAATATAACTTGGGGATTTTCCTAAATTAGTGCATAAAGAACATCCGTATTTTTATTCCACAGAAACATAAGTGTTCCGCTGGATTGTTGTTTCGTAATTTAACTTGTTTCCCAGTGAGGGGCATTTAGGTGGTTTTCTTGCATTTTCTTTTACAAACAATGCAGGAATGGGTAACTTTGAAATAAATCTCTGCACATAAATGTATCTGTAGGATAAATTCCTAGCGGTGGAATTGCTGGATTGGAAGGCTTGTACATTTGTCCTTTTGTTTGAAGTTGCCAAGCTGTCCTCCACAGAATCTGTACCAATTTCTACTCCAATCAGCAACGGGAAAGAACCTACTCCTCATGCTCCCATCGACAAAACCTCTCGTGCAACTTTCTGATCATCAAAAACTGCTGTCTCGTTGTAGTTTAATTGGCATTTACCTTTTGAGTGGAGCTGGGCCTATTTCCATATGTTTTAGGAAAATGTGAATACTCTATTCTGGGAAATGATTATTCATACCCTTGCCTATTTCTCCATTGGTTTGCTGGACTTTGTCATTTTGATTTATAGCAGCTCTTTACATATTTGAGATAGCAGGCCTCAGTCTGTGATACGAAATGCAATTTTTTTTTTCCCTAGCTTGTCATTTATTTTTTGACTTGGTTTATTGCTGTTTTGGTCTGTTTTTGTCAGTTTGCCATGCAGATTTTTTTGGAGTTGAATTTATCTAATATTTCTTTGCTAGCTTTTGGATTTTGTATCATGGTTTTTAAACAGGCTTCCTTGCTATGATGTTATCAAAGAATTCTCCAATGATTTCTTCTGATATATTTATTGTTTCACATTTTACATTTAAATCTTGGATCCCTTTGAAATACATCCTGGTGTAAGGTATGGATCTAACTCTTTTTTCATTGGTTGAACTTTATTTCTTACATTGAGAGAAGAACAATTTATAAGGCATGATATGCAGGGCACGAAAAATAAATAGACTTGAAGACTTCAATCAAAGAGAAAATGAACAATTATTCTTGTTCGATAACTTCAGCAGCTTGACTTTCTCCCAGTTTTTCTGGTGTGAAAGCATATTCAATATTCTTCTCCCTCTTTTCAACAGTTGTCACTCACTTACTAAAAATATTAATCTTCACAGTGAATTGTATTAAAAATTACAGATGGTAACAGTGAGTGAAAATCTCTGATGATGACTCGAGCGATGGGGCCTAAATGTCCCCCCTTTCAGAGGATTCTTCTTTTGTGGGCATCGAATCTCCTTTATCGCCAATGCTTTAAATGCCTCCATGCAATAACAGTATAATCATAAAAGCTAATTAGTAAAGATTTTGTGTCTTGTTAATGATGTACAATTGATTATGGCTGGAGGACAGAATGAGCCTAACCAGTCATCCGTGATGAGCACTGCATTTGTCTTCCCACAATATGGAGGTGATGGCATTTTTATTACTGTTTTTCTATTATGTAGGCAATCTGAACCCACTCACCCATCTGTTTTTCTCCAGCATCATCTTTTACGACCACTGAACCTGAGCCCCTTAAAAATGTAGGCATCACTCTGGATGCCTGATTACAGGAAGAATGAGCAAACTTAATTACACGTGGACCAAATGGGGGCCCAGCGTTAGAGAGCATTCCTTCTCCACACTATCTTGGCTTAATTTCCTAAACTACAGTTTTCTCCCATAAAGCCATGGGCCATAATTACATGATACAAATGTCTGATTAAAACTAACTTTAAAGTAGCCACTTAAATAACTGCAATCTTTTTTCTGGACCTTCCCATACTCATTAATTATTTATAAAGAGAGGTAGCTGGATAGAAATAAGTGTTTGAATATTTACGTAGAAAAAGGAACAGGATGTAGAGGCTCTGGGGCTCCCCTGTCAAGGCCTCTTCCCAGGGCTTCATGTTCTGCCACTTTCTCCCCTAAGTCTAACTCCTATTTTTTTTCTTCCCTCAGTGTCTTTCTTCCTTATTAATACCTGCCTTTTCCATGAAGCCATGTGCAATGGTTGCTCTTTTTTTTGAGTTGGCAGGTTTACAGAGTAAAGTGAGCACAGTGAAAGTCGCTCAGTCGTGTCTGACTCTTTGCAACTCCATGGACTATACAGTCCATGGAATTCTCCAGGCCAGAATACTGGAGCGGGTAGCCACTCCCTTCTCCAAAGGATCTTCCCAACCCAGGGATCAAACTGGGGGCTCCTGCATTGCAGGCCGATTCTTTGCTGAGTTATCAGGGAAGCCCCCAATACAGAAGCAAAACTTACACCCCCAAATGTCTCTTAAGCATGTGAAAACAATACAGGCTCAAAAGACTCAGGAAGAACCTGTGACCATCCCACCACCCCCTAAAATAATGTAGGGGACCTCCCTGGTGGTACAGTGGGTAAGCATCTGCTTGCTAATGCAGGGGACAAGGGTTCGATCACTGGTCTGGGAGGATCCCAAATGCTGAGGAGCAACTAAGCCCGTGCATCACAATCACTGAGGCTGTGCTCCAGAGCCTGGGAGCTGCAACTCCTGAGTTCGTGTGTTGCAACTACAGCAGAGCCTGGGTATCTGCAGAGCCTGTGCTCTGCAAAAAAAGAAGCTACAGCAACGAGAAGCCCATGGACTGCAAGCAGAAAAAGTCCTCACAGCAATGAAGACCCCATGCAGCCAAAATTAAATCAATGAATAAGATTTAAAAAATAAAATAATGTAGATGGGGGCCTTGGTCCAAGAAGGGAGTGACCAACATAAATTACTAGAGTATGAACTCGGTGTGTATACAGGGAGCAATTCTGCTTGTTAGAATTCCTTTCAATGTCCCATTGTCTCCACGTGGCCCAGCAAACATTTGTTTATCTAACAACTGCTTTTCTAATGCCATATGAATAACCTTCCTCCCCTTTGAAGTCCCAAGCCCAGCCCCCAACATCCTCTTTTGTTTTCAGCTGAAGATGGTGTTGAAGGTGAGGGTGTCAGCCATTTTGGTGAGTGACTCAGTTTCCCTGGGTCTCTCCCATATACACGTTATTAAACTTCTGTTTGACTTTCTGTGTTAACTTGTCTTATCAGTTTAATTTCAGACCAGCTAGAAGAACCAAGAAGGGTGGAGGAAATCTCCCTTCCAAACAGTGGGCATGGTCCAACAGCCAAGTTTTCAAAAGGATGGGGGTTTGGCTCTTTTCCGAGCTGGTCCGGAGTACCCAGCTGTGATAAGAAAAGTACATAATAGCTGCAGAACTTCAGCGGGTGAGGATTAAGAGTTTGTTATGACATGACTCTTCCCTTAGAATGTACAACCAAGACAGTAATTCTGGCAGAGCAATTCCCCGTTGCTATTTCCTGACATTGGAAAATGTCCAAAGACACTCTCCTTGGCTGCGTAGAGCAGCCCTGGGGCGCCCACTCCTGAGGCTGAGGGCAGTCATGCTCCCCTCTCTGGCTTGGGGCCACCGGCTCTGTTTGCCATCCTCTCGCCCTCCTGTCCTTGGACAGTGGGGCTGAAGGGGCCCTGTGGCTGGTGGGATGGCCCCAGAAGTCCCAAGTGCAGAAGACCGAGGGGGAGTCTGTCGCTGAAAGAAGCCCTGGGCACTGGGGACTGGCCCCAGACACCTGTGTGCGCAGAATGCCCTTCCCTCCGGGGCTCTTCTCTTGGCTAAGCCACGGCTGTAGCTGTACATCTGGGCTGCTGCGTCAAAGGGGCAAGGTACAGGGTTTGAGGGCCATGTGACAGAGTGGGAGATGACCTCTTCATCTCTACCCCACCTTTGGTGACTAGTGAGTGAGGGAAAGTTGCTCAGCCGTGTCTGACTCTTTGCGACCCCATGGACTATAGCCCACCAGGCTCCTCTGTCCATGGGATTCTCCAGGCAAGAACACTAGAGTGGGCCACCATTCCCTTCTCCAGGAGATCTTCCCAACCCTGGATTGAATCAGGGTCTCTTGCGTTGCAGGCAGATTCTTTACTGTCTGAGCCACCAGGGAAGCCCCCTTAGGTGACTATGATGTGATTTAAATGGAAAAGCAAGAGCTGTCTTCTTTCCTCTTTGTTCAAGGGATAAAATGAAAGGACTGGCGTTAAGCAGGGAATATTAGCTGAACTGAAACACTGAACAGTCTGCCAATGACGGACTCCTCCTTGGACTTCTGCACTTTGGGCTTCTGGAATTGTCCCACCAGCCATAGGGTGCCTTCAGCCCCACTGTCCCAGGAAGGGAGGGAGAGTGGGCGGCCAGGGCTTGGGGGTAGGGGGATGCAGTCTTTATCCTTCAAAGTTAGTGTCCTTGGAAGAATGAATCACATGGAGCTGTGCTCACCCGCCCAATCACTCTTCTCTTTAAGTGGTATCTGTTCATTGAACAGAAACTTAGTAACGTCAGGGTTTGAATATTTGGAACTACAGGAAAGAAGAATAGTACTAAAGATGAGTTCCCATTCGGCTCATTCTGGTGGCTTTGGTAACTGGCTTTCATAGACTCTAAGAGTCTCACTAAATAGTAGATCAGGAAACACAGGCTCGCCAATCAGACACAGTGATGTTCTCAAGTTACCACGATACCATCACAAAAGCAACCGCTGCAACAAACACATCCCACCAAGCTACAACACACCTGTTCTCAAATGTGATCTTCAAAGTACTTCTCATGGAAATTCCGCTTTAGTGTAGGCCAGGCCTGATGTGTGACCTACCTTCCTAAGAAGCATTGAACAGTAGAGATTTTAATACGTGCTGATAGCTGCTGCCGTTCTGCCTTGTAGACTTTAACGGAATTTTATGTTCTGTACTCGTGCCCTGAGGCAACATAATTGCGAGAATTACAATTTTACATGCAAAGACGATAAATAAGTAAATGGTCTCCAATTTCCAAAAGAGGGTGGCAGCAGTGGAAAATCATATGTAGAAGTGGTCATTCTTCACATCTCTTTTCTGAGACCCCTGCAATCCTTCCACTCTTCCCCAAGCAGGAAGCCCCTGGTAGCATCCTATTATTAAAGGAATCATACATCTACCCCTCCCCTGCAAAAAAAGGAAGAGAATATTAAGGACCATCCCCATCTCCACTTTCGGCGGCTTCTGTTTAAGGGAACACTGCCTGGTTCCTTTGATCCTTTGGCCAGGCTGCCATCTGAAATCCTGCTGAGTTTTAAGATACTCCATTGGCTCTGATCCAGTGTTTGCGGAGATTCCAGTCAGAGCAGCTGATCCTACAGGGCTAAGGTCACCATTCTCCCCGTGATCTCTTTCCACTGCATGCCCTAGTTATGTTCAGATCATGGCCCTTGCCCGCTCCAGCTTCCCACCCTGCTTGAGAACACACAAGGCAGGCAGAGGCACACAGTCTGCGCCAGTGAAGGGGCACAAGTGTGCCAGAGACCTGCCCTGGGCCCTCCCCCAACCCCTCCTGTAGCCATGGGAGGGAGGCAGGGAGGCAACCAGAGAAGACCCTCAAACAAGCCAGGCTCAGAGAGGGGACGGACGCTCTTTGGGCACCAAAAAATGTCAAAGATGGGTCAGTCTGAAGAAGGGGACTCTCTTCCTTAGGCTAAGCAAGGGTTTTCAGCCAGAAATGGATCATTGAAGCATGAACTGAGTCCAGATTTCTAGACGGGACTTTAAAAAAACATAATAAACAGTCTGCAACTCTGAGAGAAGATCCCCCTGCCATCCCCTCACCCACATCATACCGTCCTCCACTTTGCCCCCCAGCGCCCCCACCACCACCATCCACACAGTGAAATGAGGCTGGGGAGAGACCCCGGGAGTCACAGCCCCCTGGGGACACAGGCAGGGTTGGGAGACTGATAGGCTTTTCCAGAAGATGCAGGGGCTTTGGGAGGTGGGCAGAGCTTGAAGGAGAGAGAGAGAATATGGGAGGAGCTGAAGTTGGAGCAGGCTGGATGGGGCAGGCTACGGGGCGGGCTTCTAGATGGAGGGAGCAGCTTGGGCACCCTCAAATGCTGGAGCAGGGTTGTCTCATGCTTAATCTTAGTCTTCTTGGGCTGCTGTAACAGAAATCCACAGTCAGGATGGTTTTCAAGCAACAGAAACTTATATCTCACTGTTCTGGAGCCGGAAGTCCAAGGTAAAGGTGCCAGCAGTCTTATTCTCATGAAGGACCTCCTGCTGGCTCAGAGCCAGCACCTTGTCCCTCTGTTTTCAGAAGGGGGAAAGGGCACAGCTTGGGAGAGGAGAAGAAAATCAGGCTGAAAAGTATTTGGCCTCCGCTCAATGGTCAGAGCATATGGTTATATGCTATATGGTCAGAGTCTGTGTGCCTCAGATCGGCACCTTCACAACCAAGCAGCTCCCAAGCACTGTCCCCTCCCCTCCAACACCATCTCCTCTGGGAGTCGGGATTTCAGCATGGCAAATTCAGGGGACACAGGCATGCTGCCCAGATAGCACAGGCCAAATACTTTAGCCCAGATTTCCTTCTCCTCCTCCAAGCTGTCCCCTTTCCCCCTCTTGCTCTCTCGATAGACACCAGTTCCACTTCCTGTGTGTCTGTATGAGTGTTCATTCTGGGGCATGCAGATCAAGACAGTATCTGGGGTACACAAAGGACTTGCTCCCCCTTCGCTCTGTCCAGAAGCAGGCCCTGTGTCTTCAAGGCGAGTTCAGAGGTGACTAAGGATATCCACTGGCTTCTGGTTAATTTCCAATGTGTATCCCCGGGTCTTTACCTACAGCCCAGTATAGGCTGTCAGCAAAGAGAACTGGCACCTTCACTGGGCACTTAGCTGTGCAGAGTCAGGGGTCTTCTGTGACGTCTGAAGGGGTGGGGAGGGTGGAGAAGAATAAGGAAAAGAGAAGCTTTTTCTTCATGTGAACTGTCTTCAGTTTGAGAGGAGGCCACTATGGATTCCATGTCCCATCATTTGTCCAAATCTAATGAAGAAGGTAGCTGGGAAAATGAACTATTAGGAGGTACAATGTCTCTTCTACATTGTGTGCAGAAGGACTTTCAAGGAGTGTGAATAATGGTTCCGTAATCAGCACTGAACTATCCTGTGGGGGGTGTGCTTGATGCTGCCTTATGATGTGTGTAGGACACAGCCTATACTCACAGAGGGATCATGGGTCGGAAACCTACTTCTGCCCTGAACACAGCCTGCCCCACCAACCATGGGGAACTAATCTAAGTCTGAGGGCTCAATGAGTCTTGTCCAAGATGATTGCTAACTCGTTCAGCGACCTGACCTAGGGCCCGAGGCAGTCCCACAGATGGACACACGAATGGACAGCTTCATTTCTTCCCTGAATCACTGGGGGAGACTGGGAACAGAGACATGGGAAGTTCGTGGACCAAATACTCCAAGGCCAGAATTTAAAGCAAAGGGCCCTTTGTATCACACACAGAATCCTGTTCTGAGAAGTGGGAGAGGGCCCAGAGACTAGAAGACCCCCAAGAAGGAGTTGCATCAAGGCAGAGCTTCCTGGCAGAGGGCTTGAGATGCTTAGAATGTCTGTGGCTATTAGCATGGAGAGTCTGAGGGGAGGAAGGGCAGGGTCTGAATTTCATATTAGAAAAATCATTCTCACTGATGTATTGGAAGGAGGCTAAAAAGTTCTAGGCTGGAAGAAGGGAAAATAGTTAGAGGACTGCTGACTTCCAAACAACTGAGTCTACTATCACCAGGCAGTGGCGATGGGCTGGTACCACTGTCCCAGTAGAGGTCATCCTGAGTCTGCCTGGACGTGCGCTCCAGGCAGCAGGAACTGGAGAGGGTGGGGGTGGACTCTTGTCAGCTCAGTTCGGCTCAGCGCATGCTCAGTCGTGTCTGACTCTGCTACTCCATGGACTGTAGCTCGCCAGACTCCTCTGTCCATGGGATTTCCCAGGCAAACTGGAATGTGTTGCCAGTTCTTTCTCCAGGAGATCTTCCCTATCCAGGGATCAAACAAGCATCTTCTGCATTTGCGAGGGGGTTCTTTACCACTGAGCCACCTGGGAATCCCGATCCTGGTCACCTATGGGGAAATACAAGTTTCCACCCTTGGCCACTTTGTGCTCATGAAACACGGATGACGGATCTTCTTGTTGACCTGACTGTATCTGAGCCATCCTGGGGAACCTCCTGTTACTCATTTTTCCTCAGGGTTCTGGTTCATCATCACCTCTGCCACCATCACTTCCATGGAGATGCTCCTGGGCTCGGCCACTCCCACCTACACATCTCCAACTGCCAAGCATATGGTTTACGATCCCCCATGTCCCACCACAGGAAACCCAACTGGGCATCTTCTCTCCTACACTCGCTCTTCCTCCTGACCCCCAGATCTCCCGGTTCAGATTTTTTAGTTGGAACTTAAACTTCCCTTGGTTTCAGTTCCCCTCCAAACAACTCTGATTCCTCTAAGTTACACCTGAGAGACAGCTCTTCTCTCCAGTCCCACTGCCGCCATCTCCGTTCCGGCTTCCCTTCCTCTAGATAACTCTCATATCCTCCCAGCAGCTCTCTCTGCTCCCGGTTCATCCCTCACGACAGACCCTTGGAGCTCAACCCGTCCAAAGGCGAGCTGTGAGCTTTGCTTCAAAATCTTCCACTGTCCTTCACTGCCTGGTCTACCATACACAAATGGCCCAGCGTGGCAGTCACACTCCTCACCGAATGTCAAAACCTATCTCAGCTTTATTATTTCTTTTATAAACTGTACATGCGTAACACTATTGTGAACTTTCTACCAGATCCTCCTCATCCCTTAAGAGTTCACCTAGCTTCTGCCAGCTTTTTTTCAATAGCCTCTTTACAAAGATTTTCCTATTTCCCCAAGCATTTTCTCTCTCCTCTAAATGCTACTTTTCTTGTAATGCATCTGTGCGATAGATGTGTATATCTGTCCCATTATATTACTTACGGAGCTTCCCAGGTGGTGTAGTGGTAAAGAATCCACCTGCCAAGCAGGAGATGCAAGAGATGAGGGTTCAACCCCTTGCCTGGAGAATCCCATGGACAGAGGTGCCTGGCAGGCTATAGTCCACGGGGTTGCAAAGAATCAGACATGACCGAGCAAGCATAAACTATGTATTATTTATGGCCCTGAAAGCGGAAAGCCAAAGGCCCTCTTGAATGACTCCAGGTATCTGGCAGGGAGTCTTCTGAATGCTAGGCGCTCCACTAACATTGAAAGCCAGCCACTGTTTTAGGCAGCGAGGACACAAAAGTAGCAGGATACCATTCCCCTCTTCAATATGCTGCTTAGGTACACCATGCTGCATGAAATAAGTTACAAATTACGCGTGTGGTAATCTGACCATCCTCACTTAACAATTACGTGTGCTGCTTCCTTCTACTCCTGCCCTCATAAATCACGGTAATTGCTTGGCAATCTGGCTAAGCCTTGTAAGGTGAAAGAGTTGTTCATGTCTTGTGTCTAATGGTGAACGGGGAGGGGGAGGAACAGGGTAAATTACTCTGCCTCCCACTTGTACTCCATCAGTTCTAAATCTTCAGGAAAAATTATGCTCAGTGTGCCCAAAGAAAGACCCTTCCAACCGAGCATCCCAAAGTGGGGTTTTAAACCATACATAAGATTGTACGCATATCTGAAACTTTGTGCTGATCTTCTGTGCTTGAGAGAGTGAGTGTGCACTTCTAGTAGATTTCAACGGATACCTTACCTCCCCCAACTGTGCACAGAGCAAGCAGGGTAGGGTTCTGACAGAGACCCATACTGCACATTTTAAAGATGCCTTGGGAAATGGAAAACACCACTGTCTGCTCAAGTTCAAGTGCCATTCTGATATTCACCCTCCGTCAATGCAGTGATGTCTAACATGCTGAGATTTCAAAATGTATTCTCCCCCAGAAAGAGGGGACAAGTAACTTAAAGGCCTCTTGAAACTGAAAATGAGCAAAATGTGAGCAGGGCAGCCAGTGGATAGCAGTGGTCAGGAGCCTGCTGGTGCAGGAACCCCAACTTCACCACTTCCTGATTGTGCGACCTTGGATGAGTCCCTCACCTCCTTCATGCTTCACCTCCAAAGATACTGATGCTCCTTAAAAGCGTTACTGTGAATATGGAAAGACTGAATATTTATAAGATGCTTCAAAACAGTGCCCGGCAATAATAAGCACCAAATAAGTTTAAATGGTGCCATCATATTAAATTGAAAAAATTTAGACTTCATCTTAAAAAAAAAAAACAAAAAAACAGAGCATATAGGCATGTCAGTTACCTCGCACAGCACCCCAGATGGCCTCATCATTATTTGGACCCCACTCTGGATTTCCCATCATCTACTGGGCAGCCACCAGGATTGGCAGGAAAAGAAAGGGGGTACATTTTGTCACATACAGTACATTTTTATGGGCTTCCCAAGAAGCTCAGCTGGTAAAGAATCTACCCACAATGCGGGAGACTCTGGTTTGATTCTGGGGTTGGGAAGATCCCCTGGAGAAGCGATAGGCTACTCACTCCAGTATTCTTGGTCTTCTCTGGTGGCTCAGACAGTAAAGAATCTGCCTGCAATGTGGGAGACCTGGGTTCGTTCCCTGGGTTGGGAAGAGCCCCTGGAAAAGAGCGTGGCAACCCACTCTAGTATTCTTGCCCAGAGAGTCCCCATGGACAGAGAAGCCTGGCGGGCTACAGTCCATGGGGTCGCAAAGAGTCGGACATGGGCTGAGCAACTAAGCACCGCACAGCACAGGTGGCGCAGTGGTAAAGGATCCACCTGCAAGGCAGGAGACTCAGAAGACATGGGTTTGATCCCAGGGTCTGGAAGATGCAGGCAATTCACTCCAGTATTCTTGCCTGAAAGATCCCACAGACAGAGGAGCCTGGTGGGCTACAATCCATGGGGTTGCAAAGAGTTGGACACGACTGAGCACACACACAGTACATTTTTATACTCACTATGCTCTTAAATGGAAGAAAAACATACAGAGAGGGAAAAAAATCTTTTCCAAATGAAATTTGAATAAGCCCCCAAAATGAAAGCGATGTAGGTAACACGACCCTCTGGATGGAGTGATGGAAATGCTGCACCGTTAATGAGACTCACGTGCTGTCCTGTGGGGCGAGAAAGTCCCCCAGTCGGCCCTCTTTATGCCTTGTTTCCTCCTTCATGTGCAATTTCATCTTTCTGGGGCCGATATAAACCTCTCTCCCCCCGTATTATCTTCCCATTAGGAGCGCACGGCCATAATGACAGCCACCTGTTTTAGTGACAGAGCCAGGATGCCATCATTTTCTGCGGAATGTCGTTAATCTGAGTAACCTTCCCCTCCAGGAGCGCGGTCCACGCCCTCACGCAGTTACAAGCCATTTCCAGAGCACCTGTTCCCCCTCTGGCTTCAAAAGGTAAATTCCTCCCAAGGGTCCCCCCCCCGCCCCTCCCCCGCCT
>SJYA01001902.1:23173-65550 GCA_006410615.1 Neotragus moschatus | reverse complement strand
AGCAAAGAAGGAGTTCTAATTGCAAAATTACATCTTTCCTGGAATCCATTTTCTACCCCTTTGCTCTAGAAGCGCTGAAGATGTGAACGCTTCCACAAACAGAATGAATAAAGCCCCAATTCTCTACGGTGACAAATTCAGGAAATGGTAGGTTTTATCTTCAAGGAGTTCAACGGCTCCACAAAAGCTCTCATGCGCAAATAATGGAATTCTCAAATTGGGATAAATGTGCTTTTAAGAATTTTTATTTTGATCGTTTATTTCAGGTAACACTTGTGGATAATATAACACAGCTTTGGATGCCTGAACAGATAAAGAAAATCTAAAAGGGAAAAAAAAAAAATTAGGGCAGGCCTTTATTAAATTTTAAAGTATGCCTTTGCTACACTTTTATAAAGAGCCAAATAGGGTATCGAAGTCTCTGGAGATCGCCAGTATAATTTCTTTATCATGTTCCATTTAAAATTTAATTATGCAGTCTACAAGAAGAATCTGAGCAGTTTAAATAGGTCATGCAGTGAGCAACTTAACAATATTCTAAAGTTTTCCTTGTAAAGATGGTTCCTTTGATAGTCGGTTACACATCAGAACACTATATTATAAAACAAGTGTAATTTAATTCAGTCACTATGGGCTCTTATACACATCCATAAAGAAATGTTTTGATTTAGGTTATCTGGAGAATCAATGAAAACCATGTTCCTGGAAGAGCTGCCCAAGATAGATAGGCGATATGTGCATATATACTTTCTTTGGGTAACTGTTATTTTCATGTGTCATAGCAAGGTCAAGGGAATTTTATATTTAATAATTGGGGCATTTTGTCTTAGATCAATAATCATCCATAGCAAGGCAAAAGATCTAGCCACAGAATAATTAATATCTGAACGGGAGGTTTCTATGGCCTGTGGCTTAACATTCCTTCATTCCCCATCACAAAATTTCAACTAGCGTGCAATTCTAACTCCCTCACACTAAAGTAAAGTAGGCATTATTTTGAGTACTTTACATCTATTACTTTATTTCATTCTCTGAACAGCTGTTCCTATAATAAGCTCCAATTCACAGATAAAGAAAACGAGGCACAGAGAGGTGAAGAAACTTCCCCGAGGTCACGGAGCAAGTAAGGAGCCGAACAGGGATTTGAACATATGTTGAAGTTTGTCTCCAGAGTCTATGTGCTGAACCACTTCACCAGAGTGCTTCTTGTAAGGCAACAAGGCATCTTGTCTCAATAGAAGCACAACCCAAATAATGAACATTAAGCTACCTCTGAATCCACCACTTTAAAAGCTACCATCTCCTGATTACTCCCTGGGTGCCAGGCTAAATACTCTATATAGATTATCTGCTCTTGGTGACACTATGAGATGGGTAGCATAATTTTTCCAAATTTTCAAATAAAAACTGGGACAGAGATATTAACTCACTTATCCAAGGTCACGTGATTAAGAAAGTACAAGCACAAGATTAAAGCATGTCTGAGTCCAAAGCCCAGTCTCTTAACCTCTGTGCTAACAGACTCAACAGCAACAGCTCTGAGCAGCCTGGTAACAGTCAAATTTAAGTATATAAGTTTCCAGCCAACAAGATGAATTTTTCTGGCTGGCAAGAGCAGAGTGAGAAGGGTGACGGAACACAGNGCTTCCCTGGTGGTGCAGAGGTTAAAGTGTCTGCCTGCAGTGTGGGAGACCTGGGTTCGATCCCTGGGTCGGGAAGATCCTCTGGAGAAGGAAATGGCAACCCACTCCAGTATTCTTGCCTGGAGAATCCCATGGACAGAGGAGCTTGGTGGGCTATAGTCCACGGGTCACAAAGAGTCGGACAAGACTGAACGACTTCACTTTTGCTTTCATGAGTGTGGGGGTGGGGTGGGATGCACTGTAAAAGACAAGGAGGTGGGGGTTGGGGCAAGGAAAAAGAATACTTCTTACCAAGTGCAACTGTGGCCACAGAGTCAGTGTGCAGGATAGCGGTGGGTGCTATAAGCAGGAAATCAGGTAGTGTAAGGTTTGGAAAACAATCTCTTAAACCAGAGGGCTTGTTTTCTATTGCTAGCCAAACAGTGACTCTGACAGAGGGAAGCTCTAGGGATTGTAAGGTCTGGGAGTCCCGTGGGGTCCCCCGTGGAGNTACTTCTTACCAAGTGCAACTGTGGCCACAGAGTCAGTGTGCAGGATAGCGGTGGGTGCTATAAGCAGGAAATCAGGTAGTGTAAGGTTTGGAAAACAATCTCTTAAACCAGAGGGCTTGTTTTCTATTGCTAGCCAAACAGTGACTCTGACAGAGGGAAGCTCTAGGGATTGTAAGGTCTGGGAGTCCCGTGGGGTCCCCCGTGGAGAATACCCAACTTTTTTTTTTTCTTCCCCCAAATCCATTCTGTCAATTTGTCCAGATGACTCTTCTTAGACAACAGTTTAGAACTCTTCTTGGATGAAGAATAATCAAAGAGAAGAAAAGCGCCTCAGACTGGTGTCCGAACCCTTCACATCAAGCGATCGCCAAGTGCCTCTTCCTGTCTCTACACTCTCTCCAACAAGATGGACCACTTCCTGTTCCCTGCACAGCCCCTGCACACCTCCTCTGGGTGACGATGTTCCCTCTGTGTGGGGCAGACAGCCCCCTGCACCACCGCAGGGTCAGACCTGAGCCATCTGTCCAAGCCCTGCTCAGAAAATTGACTCACAAGGCTGTCCTTGCTTCCTCCAGTTAGAGGTGGCCCATCTCACTTCTGAAATTCCCTGGCACCTTTTGCTTGCTTACATGTCTTTCTACCTTTCTTATGGCATTAAACACTTCCCACCCAGCACCGTGATTATCTCTACTTGCAATCCTAGACTATATTAATTAGGAGAAGAGACAGTGATCAGTTCGTTTTCCACCACAGAGCCTATAACCATTCTTTGCATATAAGTAGTGTTCAATGCACCTTTGTTGAATTAATTAATAAATGGTGGCTGTCGTAAATATCAAACTGCAACAGACCTGGGTCTCAGGAAGCTGGGAAAACTGTTCTTTCTTAGGGATAATAAGGAAAATAAGAAATATCCATCAGCTCTAGATTAATTAGTATGAGATAGGTCTGGAACTAGCAGCATTTTTCCCCATATTTCCTTAACCCTGTCCCCACCAGGTCCTGGCAACCAGTTTTCTACTTTCTATGTGTTTGACTTTTTAATTTTTTTAATGTGACTTTTTAAAAGATTCCACATACGAGTGATATCATGCAGTATTTGTCTTTGTCTGTCTGGCTTATTTCACTTAGCATAATGCCCTCAAAGTCTACCCATGCTGTCACAAATGGCAGAATTCCTACTTTCTCGTGGTCAAATCATATTCCAGAGAATGTGCATCCTATGACTTCTTTATCCGTTCATCTGCTGATAGGCACTTGGGTTGCTTCCATGTCTTGGCTGTTGCGAACACTGCTGCAATGAACATGGGAGTGCAGATATCTTTTTGAAATTCTGTTTTCCTTTCCTTTGGATACTCAGAAGCAGTAATGCTGGATTATGTGGCAGTTCTATTTTTAATGTTTTGAGGATTCTCCATACTATTTTCCATTGTAGCTGCACCAATTTACATTCCCATCAACAGCGCATGAAGATTTCCTTCCTTCACATCCTCACCAATGCTTGTTATCTTGTCTTTTGAAGAAAGGCATTCTAACCAGTGTGAGGTGAAGGCTCCTTGTGGTTTGGATTTGCATTTCCCGGATGATTTGTGATGTTGACCATCTTTTCATGGACCTGTTGGCCATCTGTATGTCTTCTTGGGGAAAATGTCTATTCAGGTCCTCTGCCCATTTTTAAAATCAGACTGTTGAATTCTTTTGCTATTGAGTTGTGTGAGTTCTTTACATGTTTTGGATATTAAACCTTAGAAGACATAATTTGCAATTGTCTTCTCTCATTCTACAGTTTGTCTTTGCATTTTGTTGCTGGTGTCCTTTGCTTTGCAGAAGCTCCTCTAAGATGTAGACCCGCTTTTGTCTGCTTTTGCTTTTGTTGCCTTTGCTTCTCGTGTCACCAACATTCTTATCTTCTAATTGCCAAAGGTCTTTCAGACGACAGCAACTTAATTGAAGACTATGAGAAGTATGAGATTTCCTTACCTACCAAAGCCCCCACAGGGGAATGAACATCTAACTGAAAATCCATGGTACATACATGGTGAGCTGAGCCGCCAGATATTTCTTTAATTCTCTTTGTCTCCACCTTTTCCCTGCACTGCTACCTGATCAGTGACACTCCTGACTGAGAAATCTGGTCAATCAGCGTTCAGCCTTGCCCTTCCACTATATGAAATATGCTGAGTTCAAATTTCAGATAACAAAGACCTATAACTGAAGATCAAAATTTCATAAGTGAAACTGCCATGCCATGACATTTTTCTCTGATAGTCACACCAACCAAGTTCTATCTTCTTGGTAGAGAAGCTCAAATGATACTCTGATGGTATATACTGATGTTCTTAGCCTGGGGTGTTAAAAGGCTTAAAAAAAAATTGCTCCCACCGAATGCTTATGTTTCCAAACCTCCTCTGAGAAAGCATTGTAAANCCATGACATTTTTCTCTGATAGTCACACCAACCAAGTTCTAACTTCTTGGTAGAGAAGCTCAAATGATACTCTGATGGTATATACTGATGTTCTTAGCCTGGGGTGTTAAAAGGCTTAAAAAAAAATTGCTCCCACCGAATGCTTATGTTTCCAAACCTCCTCTGAGAAAGCATTGTAAAAGATTAAGTTACAGGATTAAAGTAGAAGAAAAGGGACTTCCCTGGTGATCCAACGGCTAAGACTCTGTGTTCCCAGTGCAGGGGGCCTAGGATTGATCCCTGGCCAGGGAACAGAGCTCATATGCTAGAGATCCCGGACGCTGCAGTGAAGATCAAAGATCCCATGCGCCTCAACTAAGACCTGCTGCAGCCAAATAAATAGATAAACATTAAATAAATAAGAAAAATAGAAGAAAAAGACTGTGCATCTTTTATAACTTTAATCTTTGGCCTCTGCCTCCATTGGTTTCTGCTAAAATCCATTAAAAAATAATATCTTATTTATGTATTTAATTATTGTAAGCTTCATTTACCAATCCTTCATGTTTTTCAAAGAGCATCCTAACTTCTGGGTGTTGAGCTTTAAAAACTGCTCATGAATCTCTACTGGCGTCTTTAAGATGTTCCTATTAGGGTCTATTAAATAGCTTTATTTTCTATTCTGTTTACTTTATGTTGAGAAACAGTAGATTATGTTTAAGGAATTAAAAAGCTCTCTCTTTTCCAAAAACAGCCACGAATATTGCAATATCAGAGTAAAACCTCTGTTAATAAACACTTTGTTGACACCTTCACTCTGCTATCCATAGTAAAGTTATCCCTCTGCATANAAGAGTCAGACACGACTGAGTGACTGAACTGAACTGAACTGAACCTAAACACCCTGCAACATTAAAAAAGATCTTGAAAGACATGCTTGTAATGGAGAAAAACAATAGTTCCAATTGCTAAGTTGATATGTGCTACAGCAAAATAAAAGCATGAAGTCTTATGTAAGATTAGAAAATGATCCTTTTTACAGCTCAGGAAATGGACTCATACATTCTTTTTCCAGAACACTTCAAGACTAAGAGGACAGCATGAGTAGAACACGTAGCCAGTTCAAATATTTGTTTTAATCCTGACAAGAACATTGTTTTAACATTTATAATATGATCACAATGCTTATGCATGTTGCTCATATAGTCCAATGTTTTCTGGTGACCTATTATAACCAGGCTTTAATTTCAGCAATGGTAAGAATTCCAAAACCACACTTAGGTGATCATTAGTGAGGAAAGACAAAACCAGGTGTCTGTTCAAGTACCCTGTGCATATACCTCATCCCAACCTCAGCCCATTTTTAACAGCCAAGAGAGGAGCCCCTGCTATATGATCTGTACATTACACAGAACAGTAGCACTCAGTGGCCAGCTGGGTAAAGCCATTAAAGCTGAAATATCTCATCTTTGTGCACTATTTGTAAATGGACTTTCTGAAAATTTCAAGATAATCAAAGCCAAGGAAAACCCAAACATAAACCTGCTCTAAAACGCCACTGTCTTCCTTTCCAGCTACATGTCACAAGGTAGCAGTTGCCTGAATTACAATTTTCCATGTTTGCTAGATGTCACCACATAAGCGCACTTTTATGACTAAAAGGATAAAACCTCCAAAGTGTCATGTTCCACTGATCATTAGTCGACAAACAGAGTAACCACAGGTGTCTTGTTCTCAATGCAGTAAGGTTTGCCAGGGCTCATTTGCACTACCCCAATGACAAGCTGAAAAAATTTGAAACAAAAGGCTAAAAAAGGCTGAGAGTTGAACACCTGATTCAATTCTATAAGACGGTACAAATAAACAAATGCTAGCAGCTGGAACACTGGATGCCAAGAGACGTTTTCATCATCAGATAGTCACATTATTTCGTGTTAATGTGAAGGGAAATAATCGTCAGTGGATAATGTCCTAAACTGCCCCCAGAGAGAGTCAAAAGAATGCCCAGGGCTACATTAGAAGAATAATTGAGGAATAACTGACATCTTATTTCTCATGCCCTTGCTGCCATACATTACAATGACTGCACACTGCAGTTAGAATGGGATTGGTGTTGTGTTTACTCTCAACACGACGCAGTACTGAAGTAACAAAGATTCATGGAAAGAAACAGTAAGTAGGCTCATTACTAAAATACCTCCCACAAAACTCAAGAAGTGAGCAGACTCCCTCCATAAACCAGCGACAACCAAAGACTGTTCTCGGCGAATGTGGGAAAAGCCACTTGATATTCACAACAGGATGCTAGTTAATAGAATTCAGGGTGTGCAGCAGATTTTGCAGACATCTGAGTAATTTTTATCTTCATGATTACAGTTCTGCATGGGTCTTATCTGACAATACAGGGGTGGCCCAACCCCTTAGCTGTTCTAGAAGAGTTTAAAAGTCACCCTTCATTCCATTATTTGAGGATTAACTTCAGCACCACAAACATGAGTAGATACACAACTCTCTGTCTCCCAGAAAATGACGAGATGCCGGGTCTTCTCACGGGACTCTTTCCAGAATGAAAGCAGAAGACAAACACACCCGGCAGAGACACCTGCACCAGAACGCACAAATGCTTTTAACCCTGCAAGCTAGCCTTGAGATGGCATCCAAAAAATTAAGACATTCCGTAATTTAAATATTTGGGTCACAGAAAACAGTTTTCTGGCCATATTAATTATGATCCTATAAGTAAAGATTTTCTTTATGTTAAAAAAAAAAACAAAAGCAACCACATGAGTTTATGTCCTGGAACCGAGGGCGACAGTTCAGACCTCCCCCGGCTCCCTAGTGTTGTTCATCATCACATTCCGTAAGCTCTTCTATTGCTTCTTCTTGAGAGTCTCTACAATTCCCTTTCCAACACTTCCCAGGCAAAACCCCATGGTCTATTCATTCATTCACCGAAGGACACCAAGCAGCTTCAAGGACGCAGGCACGGTGCTAGGTGCACTGTGTGATGCCCAGAAAATCTCTCTTAGAACACCCCTGGCTCCTTTCTTTCCTCCTTTTTCCTAATAGATCGTGGTAATCATTTCTGACGGCTAGCTGTCTATAATTGGCACTCTGTTAATCGTGTCTTCTGTCAAATAGTGACATAGCCAAAATACATTAAAGACATCGGTCAATTTATATACTGACTTCTTTCCCAGGTGAGACAGTAACTAGTTATTCAAATGATGGTGTGAATGACAAATGCATTTATGCTATCACCAAAACCATGACGCAAGTTCTTCAGGGGAAGCTCAAAATTTCCACCAATCTACAAATCCTTGAAGACCATACCACTAATGGATATCATGGGGAAAAAAAAATCAGTATGTCTTTAGATTGTCAATGAATATAACACAGGAAGTGGCATCTTTATGATGGCTATGGAGAAAATAGCTCCAATGGACCCCTGTGTGTACGTGATATAACTTCCATGGAACGAGAATGACTTCTCTGAGTCATGTACGAACACCATCGTCACTACCTCTTGGTTACATCACTTATACCCAGCTTGTGGCATTTACGTGGTGAAGCAGAGGTCTTACAATCTAACATGAGGAAGAGAAAGTGAAGAATACCTCCGCTTCATTCTGCTACAGCTCTTCTGTCAGGGGGGTGTATCGGAACTCACGTACAGAAATAAGCAAAGCTCACTGCTCACCTTGGTAGACTTCCAGCTAATTCTGTGGTTGTCTCTCTGGAAGAAAAAGAAGATAAGCATGATTAGCCTATTTTGACAAATTATAAATATGTGTTTAATAAAGCCATGACCTAATGTGCCAAGGCATTCCAGTATCATATGGGTGCAGAGGATACTGTATTTGCAGTTGTTTAGAAACTTAAAATCAACGCATCACATTTCTGATTAATTCCCCTAAGCGTTTCAATGGTTACTTTCCAAGGAAATTCTACACGCATGCAAAATGTCTGCCTCTGCTTTCTGGTGGTTGTGCTTAACTGATTTTAAAACATTCAACTTTAAAATGTACAACATATGGAAGGAAAATAAGGGGGAAAAAAAAAAATCCCAAACCGAGTTTTGGATGTTTTCCATTTGAACAAAGCACCTGTTTCTCTTTCCGAGAATCATTTAGGAACAAATTTCTTTGAGGGTGTGTCTTTGTACTGATCTCTATTACCTTAGTTTATGAAGTAACATGTCCAGCACAGAATCCAGTTCTTTTAGCAGCAAATTACTGGGTAGCTCAGTGGTAAAGAATCTGCCTACAATGCAAGAGACCCAGCTTCAGTCCCTGGGTTGGGAAGAGCCCTTGGAGAAGGAAACAGCAACCCACTCCAGTATTCTTCCCTGGAGAATCCCATGGACAGAGGAGCCCAACAGGCTACGGTCCATGGGATCACAAGAGTCAGATACGGCTTAGCCACTAAACCACCACCACCACTGTTTTTCATTTCTCTGTTATAATGTCCTACCAGGTCAAAGGATTAATCACAGATGCTATGAGAATTAAAATGGCACAAATGAGGAATCACTGATGGAAGTTCTGTATCAGATGAGTAAGAACGACCAGAGACACAGTTCAGAGACAACCTGTTCCAATTACACATCTCATCTTTTGATTACAGATGTGTTCTTGGAAGAAATGGGTGCAATGAGAAGGGGGAGATGGAGGCTTACTGCTGGGCTATTCTAAAAGCAGAAATGGGCTTAACTTGAGACAGAGGGATGCAAAATATAATTCTTATAACAGTGGTGCATCATCTTCACATCATATAATCCCTTTAAGACTCTCATAAGAAGAGATAGTATATACAAATGCAATGGAATACTACTCAGCCATAAAAAGAATGAAAGTATGTCATTTGCAGCAACGTGGATGCAACCAGAGATTATCATACTAAGTGGGTACACTGGACAGAGAAAGACAAATCCTATATGATGGCACTTATAAATGGAGTCTAAAATACGACACAAGGGAACTTATTTGCAAAACAGAAACAAACTCAAAGACATAGAAAAAAGCTTAGGATTACCAAAGGGGAAAGGCTGAGGGGTGATACATTAGGAGTTTGGGGTTAGCAGGCACATACTACTCTGTATAAAATAGATGAACAACAAGGTCCTTCTGTATAGCACAGGGAACTATACTCAGTATCTTGTAATACACTATAATAGAAAAGAAAANTAGAAAAAAGCTTAGTATTACCAAAGGGGAAAGGCTGAGGGGTGATACATTAGGAGTTTGGGGTTAGCAGGCACATACTACTCTGTATAAAATAGATGAACAACAAGGTCCTTCTGTATAGCACAGGGAACTATACTCAGTATCTTGTAATACACTATAATAGAAAAGAAAAGAAAATCTCATTAAAGATATAGACACCTGGGGTGGGAGGTGGGAGGGAGGCTCAAGATGGGGGGACAAGTGTATCCCTATGGGTGGTTCATGTTGATGTATGGCAGACACCAACACACCATTGTAAAGGACTTATTCTCCAACTAAATATAAATTTAGAACAGAGACAAACACCTTATGCAGGAAAAAATAATGATGTACACATGACATGCCCATATACACAAAATGTGGTGTAAAATTATAATGCTTCATGGACCTCAGAAAGCCAATATGTCAATCCTGGGTTAAGAATCGCACCTTGAAACTTGCATTTTCTTTATATACTCATTTTAATCCAAGTAGAGGGCTTCCTCCTAGTTTCTAGAATTCCTTCCCACCTATTGTCTGTGACAGCACCCAGGCACTTTAGGGACAAGCTGGTTCCCATAGTGCTTTAAAAATATAAGTGATTATAATTTCAGCTCCTATAGAAATGCTCTTTCCCAAATAACCACATACTATTAAAGCTTTGGCCTTCATTGCTATAGAAATTAGCTTTTGAGAGAATGCTCCACTCCTTTAACAAAACCACAGTTGAAAGCCGTGTCTACTGCATTGTTGAAGGCTTCAGTTCAGTTCAGTTCAGTTGCTCAGTCGTGTCCGACTCTTTGCNGCTAAGAAGCACCCCTTTCTCAGTCTTCCTTTATAACATGGTATCACAATAGAAGTATCTTTTGAATTCTATTTTTTAATTTATCACTTCATTACTTGAGACCAAAATATATGAACACCCAATCAATGCTTATTGAATTTGTAAGGAAGGAATTAATGAACTTTTCTGACCTACTTGTTGACCGTAAGGGTTAATTTTATATTCAGAACTTGCTCAGAGTAACAGCAGCACCCCAGGGTAATGGTACAATTCCCTTTCCTTTTTTTTGGCTCCAAGACTATACATGTTTTAATATAATAAGTCCCCCTGTGTGTGCTCAGTCACTCAGTTGTGTCCAACTCTTTGCGACCCCAAGGACTGTCATGTGGCCTGCCAGGCTCCTCTGCCCATGGGATTTCTCAGTAGAAATACTGGAGCAGGTTGTCATTTCCTTCTCCAGGAAGTCACCGTGGTATCTAACATAACTACATTGGATCTATATTACCATAAATGCATTTAATCCACAGTAGTGGTACTTCTCAATCTGGGCACTATCAGGACATTTCGGGCCAAATGATCCTTCCTTGTGAGGGACTGTCCTGTGCTCGCAGACGTTCAGCAACATCCCTGGCCCCTAGCCACTGGATGTCCACGGTATTCCCCCTCCCAGACTGTGACCATCAAAACGTCTCCAAATGTCCCCTGGGGGCACAACTGCCCTCAGTGGGAACCGCTGCGACAGAGCAGCAGAATCCAAATGTCTGCAGCTGACCTCTGTTTCAAAACCTTCCTGGATTAACCAACAATCTCCATTCTCTTGGAAGAACATGGTGCCTGAGCCCTCTCAGGAGGGCCTGTTTCACTTCGCACCATCACGTAAGTCTGTACGCTTACCAAGAGTACGCTGTGTTTGTTCCCCACCTGTTTATGTTAGTGGGACTCATTTTAATCTCTAACTAAACATGATGTAAGGGCTTCCTAGGTGGCGCAGTGGTAAAGAATCTGTCTGCCAAGTGGGAGGCGCAAGAGACCTGGGTTCTATCCCTCGGTCAGGAAGATCCCCTGGAGTGGGAAATGGCACTCCCACTGTAGTATTCTTGCCCAGAAAATTCCATGGACAGTGGAGCCCGGCGGGATACAGTCCATGTGGTCACAAAGAGTTGGACAGGGCAGAGTAACTGGGCACACACAAACATGATGTCCAAGTACTGAAAAGTTCCTGTTTCTAGGAAAACTGAGTTGGGTTCTTCGGAAAGATTAAAAATGACAAGCAGCTTATCAATGAAAAAATGTTGCCTTCCCTATCACTTGACAAAGGATGCCGCAGCCATCAAGCCACCACATTACAGCTGCTCTGACCGAACTTAGGAAGCAAACAGGATGCCTACCATCCAGCAGTCAGCTGCTGTGGTCACCTCCATCAGTGTGCCCAGGGGAGCCTCACGATGAGGACGGACGGACACAGGCCACAGATAGCTGAGGTGCACGTCAAAGGAATGATTTCAGTGAGCCCAGACTCGTGCATCTTTCCAAACATAGAGAAGAACTGAATTCCTTAACTTGAGATATCTGGTTTTCTTTAATAGGAAGCTTTCAGTGTTTTGACTACCTAGTCTTTGTTGCAGAAACTCTGATTTATCCTGGCTTCTCTTTGGAGCAGTTCCTCAGAGCTATCTGAGAGGCTGCATCCTGGGCTTAAGTCTTCAGTTTCATCTGCCAAATGAAACATAATTCTCAACTTTTAGGTCGTACACTTTTTTTTTTTTTTTTTTTTCAGTCAACAAGCTTAAGAAAAATTGATGGTAAGTTAGGTCTAGGGGCAAGACAACTATAAATACTGTTGAGAAAAAAAGACACGGTTGTCACAAGTTTCTCCAAGTTCTTATTCCTCTTAAGTAAACTAGAAATTCGTAGATGGTGAATTACAGGTGTGATTTACGCACAAAAGACAATGCAGAATTCCATTCAGTACATCCACAGACTCAAAGTGTTTGCCTTGCCTTTACAGCAAAAGACAAATGCTAGAAAAAAGTTAGGCTTTCCACACACTTAGTACTAGCAGGGGAAAATTTATCTTTTATGTAGCCATGTACTCACATTAGAATTACAGATGTTACTTCACAAGAAATGTAATTTTGGGTGAACACAAACGAATGGGTGAACACAGTTTAATTTATAAGATGTTACTGACAAAACCTGATGATTCCTCTGGAGCAGGTAGCTCCATGATTTTTTTTTTTAAAAATAGAAAGAACTACTGTATCTGATGGCAGAATGTGGCATGGACTCACCAATCAATGGCCATTTTTTGAGATCATCAGAACACCAAAGCTTTTAAAATAATAACTTGTTCACTTTTATTCTTTCTTTATTGCTAACAAATCATCTGAATTATTCACATTTCATGAATTTATATCTTTTGTAAAGAAACCCTTGAGGAAAATAAACGTANGACAACTATAAATACTGTTGAGAAAAAAAGACACGGTTGTCACAAGTTTCTCCAAGTTCTTATTCCTCTTAAGTAAACTAGAAATTCGTAGATGGTGAATTACAGGTGTGATTTACGCACAAAAGACAATGCAGAATTCCATTCAGTACATCCACAGACTCAAAGTGTTTGCCTTGCCTTTACAGCAAAAGACAAATGCTAGAAAAAAGTTAGGCTTTCCACACACTTAGTACTAGCAGGGGAAAATTTATCTTTTATGTAGCCATGTACTCACATTAGAATTACAGATGTTACTTCACAAGAAATGTAATTTTGGGTGAACACAAACGAATGGGTGAACACAGTTTAATTTATAAGATGTTACTGACAAAACCTGATGATTCCTCTGGAGCAGGTAGCTCCATGATTTTTTTTTTTAAAAATAGAAAGAACTACTGTATCTGATGGCAGAATGTGGCATGGACTCACCAATCAATGGCCATTTTTTGAGATCATCAGAACACCAAAGCTTTTAAAATAATAACTTGTTCACTTTTATTCTTTCTTTATTGCTAACAAATCATCTGAATTATTCACATTTCATGAATTTATATCTTTTGTAAAGAAACCCTTGAGGAAAATAAACGTAGCATAATATGCTAAGCATCTTTTATGTAATTTTCCTTCATAACCCAATTGAGAGAACCTAAAGAAGATGCCTTGATTCATGGACCTGACATTCCAAGGTCCTATGCAATATTGCTTTTTATAGCATTGGACCTTGCTTCTATCACCAGTCACATCCACAACTGGGTATTGCTTTTGCTTTGTCTCCATCCCTTCATTCTTTCTGGACTTATTTCTCCACTGATCACCTGACCTGCCTCTTGAGAAATCTGTATGCAGGTCAGGAAGCAACAGTTAGAACTGGACATGAAACAACAGACTGGTTCCAAATAGGAAAATGAGTACGTCAAGGCTGTATATTGTCACCCTGTTTATTTAACTTCTATGCAGAGTACATCATGAGAAATGCTGGACTGGAAGAAACACAAGCTGGAATCAAGATTGCTGGGAGAAATATCAATAACCTCAGATATGCAGATGACATTACCCTTATGGCAGAAAGTGAAGAGGAAATAAAAAGCTTCTTGATGAAAGTGAAAGAGGAGAGTAAAAAAGTTGGCTTAAAGCTCAACTTTCAGAAAACGAAGATCATGGCATCTAGTCCCATCACTTCATGGGAAATAGATGGGGAAGCAGTGGAAATAGTGTCAGACTTTATTTTGGGGGGCTCCAAAATCACTGCAGATGGTGATTGCAGCCATGAAATGAAAAGACATTTACTCCTTGGAAGAAAAGTTGTGACCAACCTAGACAGCATATTCAAAAGCAGAGACATTACTTTGCCAACTAAGGTCCATCTAGTCAAGGCTATGGTTTTTCCTGTGGTCATGTATGGATGTGAGAGTTGGACTGTGAAGAAAGCTGAGTGCTGAAGAATTGATGCTTTTGAACTGTGGTGTTGGAGAAGACCCTTGAGAGTCCCTTGGACTGCAAGGAGATCCAACCAGTCCATAGTGAAGGAGATGGACCCTGGGATTTCTTTGGAAAGAATGATGCTGAAGCTGAAGCTCTGGTACTTTGGCCACCTCATGAGAAGAGTTGACTCATTGGAAAAGACTCTGATGCTGGGAGGGATTGGGGTCAGGAGGAGAAGGGGACGACAGAGGATGAGATGGCTGGATGGCATCACTGACTCAATGGGTGTGAGTCTGAGTGAACTCCACGGGTTGGTGATGGACAGGGAGTGTGCTGCGATTCACGGGGTTGCAAAAAGTTGGACATGACTGAGCAACTGAACTGAACTGAAAGAAGATGCCATATGGAAAACTTTTAGGGCAGTAAAGTTCCTCTTATGCCACCATAATGGTAGACACATGTTAACACACATTTGTCCAAGTCCATAGAATGTACAAGACTGAACCCTAATGCACACTATGGACTCTGGTTTTGACGCAGGTCCACTAGTTGTAACAGATGCACCCCTGTGGGGGGGGTGGGATGTTGACAGTGGAGGGGGCTACGCATGGGTAGGGGTGGGGGCATAAGGAAAATCTCTGTATCTTTCCTTCAATTTTGCTATAAACTTAAAACTGCTCTAAAAAATTAAGCCTTTTGAAAATAAGATGCCATAAGGAGGATGCTTTTTCAATAAACTTTTATAGATCNTGACAGTGGAGGGGGCTACGCATGGGTAGGGGTGGGGGCATAAGGAAAATCTCTGTATCTTTCCTTCAATTTTGCTATAAACTTAAAACTGCTCTAAAAAATTAAGCCTTTTGAAAATAAGATGCCATAAGGAGGATGCTTTTTCAATAAACTTTTATAGATCACAATGTCCATTAATAACACTCCTCTCTAAGCATAAATCATCTTCATCACTAATGTTTATTCAACCAGCATATTCACTGAGCACTGAGGCTATGTTCAGCACAAACTGTGCTGGGTGCTTTCAGTGGCACCAAGAGGAAATAAATCCTGATCTTTCTTTCCAAGTGTTTACACTCCAGTAAAGGACATTATGTAAAGTATTAAGTGGTGAATAGTTTTGAGTNTAATGTTTATTCAACCAGCATATTCACTGAGCACTGAGGCTATGTTCAGCACAAACTGTGCTGGGTGCTTTCAGTGGCACCAAGAGGAAATAAATCCTGATCTTTCTTTCCAAGTGTTTACACTCCAGTAAAGGACATTATGTAAAGTATTAAGTGGTGAATAGTTTTGAGTTTTCCACTAGTGAAAGCTCCTTTAAGTCAAAGATCGCTTCTTGTTCAAAGTTTTGGAGACTCAGTGCCTGGCACCTACCAGACCCTCAATAAATACGCATGCAAGAGAACCATCAAACATTGTCTGCTGGCAGGGAATTCCAGTCTCTTAATTTTCTAAAATGTTCATTTTAGTTATAGCAATATTTGGAGTTTAATTGCCCTAATTTTCTTTCCTTAGTTGTCACGTTCAAGGTAATCTGATTTCAAGAAGAGAGTGGAATGCTAAAAACTGAACGAAAACAATGATGAAAAGATGACAATGTGAAGTCATAGATTCTGAGAAACAGAGTTGTCCTAGGGGCTAAGAAATAGACCAAAATGATGGAGGGCGTTTACTTCTGATAGGGTGATATCCTTAGGCGATTCTTTCTGCCTCATTGGGTTGCTAAGTCCCAGAATGGAATAATAATGCTGCCCTTTGATCTAGAGTTGCTGGATCAATCATCAATGTGAACGAAGAGGAAAGCTTTCTGCAAATTTGAAGTTGGGCTATAAATTCCATTTTACCAAAGAGGGGAAAAAATAAACTAGAAGAGACAAGTATTTCCAAAAGCAGACAAGTGTCTGATGTGTATTATACAGTTTTTGTAGATTACTTAGCAATTCTTAAAAACGATTTTAATTTTAAACATGTAGAACATTTGCCAGGGTGCACAGAGTGATGCCAGCTCTTCTGAGCTGTTTGAAATAGCGGTCTTCCTCATCCTCTCCTATCCCATTCCATTCTTGAACTATGCAAACAGTTCTTTTTTTAGGACGTGTTGAAGCAAGAGCTATCTATTTCTGCGCGGCTTGCCAGTTTCCAAAATTAGTTGACAACTATAAAACAGAGGACATGAGAACCCCCCTGTTAATTGTGTGTCAGCATGATAAATATTTTTAAGACTTGGACTGTTTCTCTCCATTGGTACCTCTGATTCTTCCAAAAGTACAAAGACTAAAAAAAAAAAAAAATGTTAAAATACCTTTTATTTTTATTGCCTCGCCCTGTAAATGATTTAATGTTCTGGTCAGAAGAGGTAAGGGTGAAAGTATTACATAAACTAGATTTTATTCTTTTCCTTGTCTGCTTTTTTTTGGGAGGGGGCACCCAGTGCTTGGGGCAAACTGTGGGCCTTTAAAGCTGGATCTATTTCCAAATAATACATAGATAAAAAAGATTAGCTTCAAGGCATCATTACAAATTCATATATCAATTTAGAACAGTTCAGTTTTTTTTCCTACATGGTGAACCTCAAGCCTGGGAAATCTAAAACACCTTAGAGATTAAAATGTCTTCTCTGATAAAGTCAAAGACACTTCTCCTTCCACGCACCCCAACTTCTTCCTTTCTGATAATTTCTCTGAATTTATAATCTCTTTATTCTGGCCCTTCATTTCTTCTCTATCACTTTATCCTTCCTCAATTTCACTCCCATAATTAAACTGTGTGTGTGCTTATGCGTGCGTATGTGTATAAATGCAAGCAATTACTCTTATATGGTGAAACCTACACACATACACACACCACACACTCACACAGCATAACTCACACTAACTGGGCTCTTATTTAATACCAGGCACTATTCTAGGCCATTCTAGGAAAGTGAGACAGAAAAATGTTAAAAAGCTTCCTAAGGCCAAACAGCTAGTGGTGGACAGAGGCATTCTGGCCCCAAAGCCCATGCCTGTGGCCACTATGCTACCTTGCTTGCTCTCAGCATCTACCAGATCTGATGTATACATATTTCACATCCACTCATTTATCCTGTGCTAGAACAGAGAACAACCACAAAACATGGCCCTGTTGTTGGAAATTGTACAATCTAGAAGCGGGAGACAGACAAAAAACAAGCAAACGGATATTTATGACCGCCTTACGTAGGCTTCACCGATGGCTCAGTGGATAAAGAATCTGCCTGCAATGCAGGAAACACAGGAGTANGCTAGAACAGAGAACAACCACAAAACATGGCCCTGTTGTTGGAAATTGTACAATCTAGAAGCGGGAGACAGACAAAAAACAAGCAAACGGATATTTATGACCGCCTTACGTAGGCTTCACCGATGGCTCAGTGGATAAAGAATCTGCCTGCAATGCAGGAAACACAGGAGTAGTGGGTTCAATTCCTGAGCCGGGAAGATCCCCTAGAGTAGGAAATGGCAACCCACTCCAGTACTCTTGCCCGAAAAATCCCATGGACAGAGGAAGCTTGCAGGCTACAGTCCATGAGGTCACAAAGACTCGGATATGACAGCACATGAAACTACGTAGCACATGTCATGAAGAATGAGGCAAGGTAGGAGACAGTATCGATACATAATAGTAGGAGTCACAGGGGGGTTATTATTTCCATAGGAGGGCTATTTCCATAGAAAGGGGACTGAACATACGAAGGCATGAAACACGACGTCCACGCCCGCCTTCATTTCTTATGTCTATTTCTCTCCTTTGCACTATTGCATTTCATCTCTCTCTCTCTTTTTTTTCCCCAGCAATTATTCACTGGTACCCAGTGAATGGAGCGGGCAATATGAGGTAACTTAAAGAAATGATAGTCTGGACCTGTGCTTTCTAAATACTGATAAACTAAAAGGGGAGACAAGATCCTCAGAGAAACTCACCCAGTCACTTAGAAAACTGCAGGTTTCGACAAGAGACACTTCATATCGCTAAGAGGCCGACCAGCCTCTCGAGTCCACTCTGGCAGGGAAGTGAATGAGATATCAGCCGGCAGCATCCACAGAAGTGGTCCCGCCTGCAGACCTGCTTCACAAGAGGTATCACTTCACGCTCCTTCTGCCTTGTCCGTGCTCGCAGGGCTTAAACCCACCATGCCTGAGTTTATAGTCCACCAGGTGGAGTCTCTCTTTACATCACTTAGGCATTTAACTCAGGCTGAGGGCAGCCACCAAGGCGAGATGGGACTTCTGCCCAGCAAATCCTCAGGAAACANCAAGAGGTATCACTTCACGCTCCTTCTGCCTTGTCCGTGCTCGCAGGGCTTAAACCCACCATGCCTGAGTTTATAGTCCACCAGGTGGAGTCTCTCTTTACATCACTTAGGCATTTAACTCAGGCTGAGGGCAGCCACCAAGGCGAGATGGGACTTCTGCCCAGCAAATCCTCAGGAAACAGAGTCACACAGGGGGTTACTGGGAACTAGCATGTGGGAGCAGGCAGACATGCAATGTGGGTTGCCAGAAGACTGGCTACATGAAGATTAACTTAAGCTAATCACTGACGTATCCAGTCTCCTTCTGAACTGGCACTGTTGTTTAGCTCATCAGTCGTGTCCGACTCTTTGCGACTNAGAGTCACACAGGGGGTTACTGGGAACTAGCATGTGGGAGCAGGCAGACATGCAATGTGGGTTGCCAGAAGACTGGCTACATGAAGATTAACTTAAGCTAATCACTGACGTATCCAGTCTCCTTCTGAACTGGCACTGTTGTTTAGCTCATCAGTCGTGTCCGACTCTTTGCGACTCCATGGACTGTAGCCCGCCAGGCTCCTCTGTCCATGGGATTTCCCAGGCAAGAATACTGGAGCAGGTTGCCATTTCCTTCTCCAGGGGATCTTCCAGACCCAGGGATCAAACCCAAGTCTCCTGCATTAGCAGGCAGGTTCTCTACTGTTGAGCCACCATGGGAGCTCTTTCCTTCTGAATAGGCCAGTCTGACTCAGAGTCCTTGGTTAGATTTCCTTGGGCTCCAGATTTCTTCAGATTATTTTAGTACTCTTCCTATAAAACAGCCACAAATGTGTGCCTCTGGTTCTGCTCTTGTGCTCACAGGCCTTAAGAACAAAGTCACCCCAGGTTTCTCTTAATCAAATCTGCCTCAGGTACTGTGGCACCCGGACTGTTATCTGTGAGTTGGGACACCTTTCAAACAACACTGCTGCTGTCCCTTCAGTCAGTGGGAGATGGTGTTAAGGGCTTTTGCTTTCTTTCAAAAATGTCATCTTGACACTTAGCTCAGGAATGCACTTGAGAGAGAGATGGCTGTCCTGGACTTTGCTGGTGGAATCAGAAGAAGGAGAACGACACCTCCGCACTCATGGGTTTACCTCTTAATCATTTATGCTCTTTCTGCTCTGTAAATCCAGCACGGTTACGTGATATGATCCAGTAAGTACCTGAACCAACCATCCTTCAAGCACTCGGCTCCTGCCGTGGGGAAGGGTGCTAGCGTGCTACACCTTCTAGGTAGTTACTAGGTTACTATAAGACCTCTGCACTTACTTTTTTTAAATCATTGAGCTGGAAGCTGTACTGCAGTTCATAAGTGAGCTTCATAAGGGAAAATATGCCCCCCCATGTTATTAATTGGAAATAATTTTTTCTTTGATAAGTCAGTTTAAAATGAGGCCCATTGTGCAAAAATAAAAGCCTAATTTTTCTCTCCTAGCTCCCAGAGACATAATATCACCAATAAGTCCTCTTAATGAGAGAAAATCATCCCCACTCCTGATAATTTCTGGATCAAAGAGGGATTTGCAAACACCAGCCTGCATTGTAATGTTTGACTAATGGCCTAATCCATCAACTGACGTGTATGGGTATTGAGTTCATTAGCATTTACTTATTAATTTGCTCAACAAATATTTCTACAGCTCCTACTGTGTGCTGGTTTCTATGTGCTGAGAATGGAGCAGAAATGAATACACGTGAACCCCTCCCTCACAAGGCTGACCACCCAGTAGGGGAGCCATCCGCCGAGACCCAGGCCCACACACAGGGGTACCCACGTGTCAGGAGCAGGGGGAGATTTTACCCATGCCAGCACATGATGAGCCCCTCCTGTGGAGGTTTTTGGAAAACAAATCCAGAGCGACTTCATCAGTGTAACTGCGCCAAAGTCCTGCCTGATGAAAAGACTTTAGCAAGAGGAAGGATGTTTTGTCTTATAGATGCCGCCCTTCCCAAGAATATAAAATACAAAAGCCAGGGACTTCTCTGCCAGTCCAGTGGTTAAGACTCCCCACTTCCCATGCAGGGGTGCGGGTTCAATCCCTGGTCGGGGAACTAAGACCCCACATGGTGTGGCCAAAAATAATACAATGAAACACAAAAGCCACTAGCCAGTCTGAGGTGGACGTGAGAGCTTGCAGGACATTGTGGGCATTCCTGGAATGGGCTCTGGCCTGGGGGGCGGGCAGCAGGGGACCAAAGACACAGGGAGGATGGTGGGGGGAGACAAAGAAGGAGGAGGAGGCTTCTGACAGCCACAGTCAAACGAGAAAGATGGAGAGATGGTTACACCAGCTCTTGAGCCCCTGGCTGGAGACTGGCTAGGAGTCCAGCTTCTTCCTCCCTCTTTACAGACTGGCCCTACAGGCCCTGCCAGGCACCGGGGGCTGTCAGGCTTCAAGGAGCACAAGCCGGAGCTCAGGCCTCTTGTCCTTGTTTGTTTCCACCCAACATCCCGAGTGAGGGACAGATACGCTTCTGTTCCGGGTGCAGAGTGGCCAAAAGGACAGGACCTCAGGTGGCTTCTCTCCGTGCAGACCTGGTGACAACTGGTGGTCAGGAACGGGGCTCAGACCAAGGCATTAAATTTTTTTTTAATTAATAAAATTTAAAATTTCAATTAGAATAAGTAATTTTTTAATGAAAAAAAGACTCCATAAATTCTGTCAAAGCTTATCCAGCTATGGCGAAAGCTTATAGTAGCCATCCATGGGCACTGAAAAGTATAAAGGTTGTTCCGATGTGTTTCAGGGGAATCTTGTTTCTTTGTTGGTTTTCTATTTTTTTGCTTTTCAGAACAGTGAGCATAATAAATGCGTAATAAAACACCCCTTTCTCTGGAAACTAAAGAACCTACTTCTTTTCTCCCCTAGTGTCCAAGGGTGGGCTCATTTCGATTTTTAGGAATCTGGGATAGTCCTGGATGAGGAAGTGGATTCCCCGTCATTATGCCTCATTTTGCAGACCGGTGAAGTGAGGCTCTAAGAAGTTCAGGGCTTCCCAGGTGGCTCAGCAGTAAAGAATCCACCTGCCAATGCGAAAGACGCAGGTTCAGTCCCTGGGTCTGGAAGGTCCCCTGGAGGAGGAAATGGCAACCCACTCCAGTGTTCTTGCCTGGGAAATGCCATGGACAGAAGAGCTTGGGCTACAGTCCATGGAGTTGCAAAGCGTCAGACACAACTAAGTACGTGTGCATTGCACTGCTAAGAGGTTCAAGAGTCTGTGACCAAACAGTCAACTCAGGGGCTCCTGCCCAGCCCTTCTGACTATAAAGGCAGGCAGGGAGGTCTGGTCAGACACAGAATTCCACCTGAGTTCTGAACACAAGGGAGGGGTGAGAGGAAAGCTCTCCCGTTCATGGATGCGTTCCCGCTTCTTTAATTTACCCGTCTGAAACGACTCTGAGAGCAGAGGGGTAGTTAGGGTGTTCTAGGTGTGCCAGACGTGTTCCTGCACATCTTCCAGGCCACTTCTTGGATCCTGCTGGGTAAATTACATTTGGTATTCATCACTACCTCTGGAAATTCAAATCTGTGTATTCAATCAGTGGGTCACGTCCAGTTCTCTCCTTCAACAATTGCCATAATGTCTTTTCTGTGGCGATGGAGGTTTTGAACCAACCCCAGATGAAATCTCCAACCTTCAACACATTCACAGATGACAATCATATCTCTACAATTGCTAAAAAATAAAATAAAATAAAACCAACAGAAACGAAATCAGCAGTAAAAGAGCTAAATTACAGATAACAGAATATTCAGAATCTGTACCTCGTCTCTTGAATGTGGGTGCACTGTCTGTATGCCAGAATTTCTTTAAGCCACTGGTGATATTCAGTGTATTGCAATCGAGTGCAATTACAGTTAGCTATAATTAAGAACAATTACAGCTTTTATTTCTCCACTTGTTCTTTAAAAGCACATTTGTAATAAAACTTTTTTTTAAAGGTGAAGAATATAATTATATATCCTTATAACGTCTCAAATAATTAGTCAGACTAAAGTTTCCTCTGGAACAATTTTCATTTTAACTGTCAGATCTGCCATTTATAGTCAATGAAACATACTTAAAAAAAAATTCCATCATTAACCTTTTTCACCCCATCTAGCTGTATATGAATTTTTGGTACAAATAGAAGGTTTCAGTATTGAAAGCTCCAGGGCCTGCTGCAACCTAGAAAACAATTTTCCCTTTTAGTTGTGTATGTATGTGTGTCATTTAATTGAAAAAAAGAGAAAATGTTAGATTTGTAAAGTATGTTTTCCTGCTTAAGATTTTTGCGAAAAAAATTGCTTGTGTTCGAAAGACTCATTCACTTGTTCTATATGACAGACCGCTGTCTTTTTGTTAGTTTATGGCATACTTATGCAGTGCCTAAACTATATAGGGCTTAAACTATGCAATGCCAAAACTAAGACATTCCTGAATTGTGCCAAATCTGTCTCTTGGCTTAGTATGTCATGGAGCACAGGTCAGTATCAGCCTAATAGAAACAGTGCCTAATTACTATCAGCAAAGTGTTACCCTCTCGTAAATCTAGACCCCAACTCATACGCACTTTAGCGCTGGCTCTCCTGCTAGCCTGTAAAGTCGCACAGGGTACTGTTCATCTCTATCATCAGCACCCAGAACGGACAGTGGTCCTTGGAAAGTGCTCAATGAATTGAATACGTTGAATCAATGAAGATCCGGTTCCTTCCCGTTTATGTAGGGAATGATTGAAAATTAATCACCTGAATGACTTTGATGATAGAAGACAATTAGGCAATACCACTTTGGGAATTAGGGAATATTTTCACCACTTATCTGGTTGAATTAGCTGTCCTGGGAAATAAATTGTTAGACCAGGTCTGTACACCTGGGAATGACGTGAAGGGAGTTAGAACAGATTATCTTTTAAGGTCCTCCACAACCTTGAGATTATCTAATAGCTCACCAAACTTAGACCAAACATACGGGCAATTAACATGAGCCTAAAATGGGCATGTGCAGTTGTGTGAGAGTAAATAGATAGCAATCACATCCACAGGACAGACTATGAGTATCAAAGATGCTAATACATTGAGCCATGGCTCTTGTTAAAAATTCGCTCAAGGGACTTCCCTGGTGGTCCAGTGGTTAAAAACCTACTTTGCAATTTAGGGAACGTGGGTTTGATCTCTGGTTGGGGAAGGAAGATCCCACATGCTGGGGAGCAACTCAGTCCACGTGCTGCGAGTACTGAGCCCGTGCACCACAACCAGGGAGATGCAGCGAAAGATCCCACGTGACACAACTGAGACCCGACACAGTCAAACAAACACATATTTAAAAAAAACCCTCAATATTAAAAACACTGAGATAGATTTACACTGCAGAGTTTATCATTTACTCTATAGCAGCCAGCAACCACACACTTACTATGGTTTGATCACTTAGCACTTTATAGAAATTCCATCTTCTATTTTCCACAAGTGTGAGATACTTATATGATGCCCATTTTTCAGATAAGAAAACTGAAGTCAATTTGAACCCAGGCCTGTCCGACTCTACAATAAATGATTTAAAGAGGAAAACCACACAACACAGGGGTAATCATGGGTCAAAAGACACCAAAAATAAGATGATAATCTGGGTGGATCTCTACAGAAATCTAATGGCCAGAGTGAGAGAAATGGAGCTAAGAAAAAAGTTTTTCACTTTCCAGTTTTACTAATAGTGATCTATAAGCTTTTATCCTATTGTTCCGAGACAGAGATACTTTCTGTTGGAAAGCTCTGAATGTACTAGAAGTTTTGAGAGCAGATAAGACGTCCAACAGTACTTCTCAGGGTCAGGTTTAGGGTTGAAGGTTAAACTACCTGTAGGTATCACAGGCGGAGAAGGCAATGGCGACCCACTCCAGTACTCTTGCCTGGAAACTCCCATGGACAGAGAGGCCTGGTGGGCTGCAGTCCATGGGGTCGCTAAGAGTCGGACACGACTGAGCAACTTCACTTTCACTCTTCACTTTCATGCATTGGAGAAGGACATGGCACTCACTCCAGTGTTCTTGCCTGGAGAATCCTAGGGATGGGGGAGCCTGGTGGGCTGCCGTCTATGGGGTCGCACAGAGTCGGACACAACTGAAGCGACTTAGCAGCAGCAGCAGCGGGCATCACAGCAGGCTTTCCTGGTGACTTAGTGGTAAAGAATCCCTCTGTGAGGCCGAAGACGCAGGAGATGCAGGTTTGATCCCTGGTTGGGGAAGATCCCCTGGAGGAGGGCGTGGCAAGCCACTCCAGTATTCTTGCCGGGAGAATCCCATGGACAGAGAAGCCTGGCAGGCTACAGTCCACAGGGTCACACAGAGTCGGACACGACTGAAGCGACTGACTGTGTGTGCACACAGGCGTCACAGTGCTGTGTGTAACTGCAACCATCTACATGCCCACAAATAAGGCCACGGAACAAGCTTCCATGTCCACATTGTGGAGTGAATACGGAGCCTTTAGAAAAAAATGGACAGAACTCCAAGGCATACTGAAGGATAAAAAGAATAAGCTGCAGAATACACTGAGTTTTAATGTGGCTGATGTTGGAGGTGACGGAATTCCAGTTGACCTATTTCAAATCCTAAACAATAATGCTGTGAAAGTGCTGCACTCAATATGCCAGCAAATATGGAAAACTCAGCGGTAGTCACAGGATTGGAGAAGGTCATTTTCATTCCAATCCCAAAGAAAGGCAATACCAAAGAATGCTCAAACTACCAGACAATTGCACTCATCTCACACACTAGCAAATTAATGGTTAAAATTCTCCAAGCCAGGCATCAACTGTATGTGAACTGTGAGCTTCCAGATGCTCAAGCTAGATTTAGAAAAGGCAAAGGAACCAGAGATCAAATTGCTAACACCTGTTGGATCGTCAAAAAAGCAAGAAAACTTCAAAAAAACATCTACTTCTGCTTTATTGAGTACACCAAAGACTTAGACTATGTGGATCATAAGAAACTGTGGAAAATTCTGAAAGAGATGGGAAGAGCAGACTACCTTACCTGTCTCCTAAGAAATCTGTATGTAGGACAAGAAGCAATAATTAGAACTGGACATGGAACAGCAGACTGGTTCCAAATTGGGAAAGGAGTACATCAAGGCTGTATATTGTCACCCTGCTTATTTAACTTATATGCAGAGTACATCATGCAAAATGTCTGGTTGGATAAAGCACAAGCTGGAATTAAGACTGCAGGGAGAAATATCAATAACCTCAGATATGCAGATGACATCACCCTTATGGCAGAAAGCGAAGAAGAACTAAAAAGCCTCTTGATGAAAGTGAAAGGAGAGTGAAACAGCTGGCTTAAAACTCAATATTCAAAAAACTAAGACCACGGCATTCAGTCCCATCACTTCATGGCAAATGGGAAAACAATGGAAACAGTGACAGACTTTATTTTCTTGGGCTCCGAAATCACTGCAGATGGTGACCTGCAGTCATGAAATTAAAAGACACTTGCTCCTTGGAAGAAAAGCTATGACCAACCTAGACTGAGATCTGGACTATAAAGAAAGCTGAGACCCGAAGAATTGATGCTTTTAAACTGTGGTGTTGAAGAAGACTCTTGAGAGTCCCTTGGACTGCAAAGAGATCCAACCAGTCCATTCTGAAGGGAATCAGTCCTGAATATTCATTGGAAGGACTGATGCTTNAGACTTAGACTATGTGGATCATAAGAAACTGTGGAAAATTCTGAAAGAGATGGGAAGAGCAGACTACCTTACCTGTCTCCTAAGAAATCTGTATGTAGGACAAGAAGCAATAATTAGAACTGGACATGGAACAGCAGACTGGTTCCAAATTGGGAAAGGAGTACATCAAGGCTGTATATTGTCACCCTGCTTATTTAACTTATATGCAGAGTACATCATGCAAAATGTCTGGTTGGATAAAGCACAAGCTGGAATTAAGACTGCAGGGAGAAATATCAATAACCTCAGATATGCAGATGACATCACCCTTATGGCAGAAAGCGAAGAAGAACTAAAAAGCCTCTTGATGAAAGTGAAAGGAGAGTGAAACAGCTGGCTTAAAACTCAATATTCAAAAAACTAAGACCACGGCATTCAGTCCCATCACTTCATGGCAAATGGGAAAACAATGGAAACAGTGACAGACTTTATTTTCTTGGGCTCCGAAATCACTGCAGATGGTGACCTGCAGTCATGAAATTAAAAGACACTTGCTCCTTGGAAGAAAAGCTATGACCAACCTAGACTGAGATCTGGACTATAAAGAAAGCTGAGACCCGAAGAATTGATGCTTTTAAACTGTGGTGTTGAAGAAGACTCTTGAGAGTCCCTTGGACTGCAAAGAGATCCAACCAGTCCATTCTGAAGGGAATCAGTCCTGAATATTCATTGGAAGGACTGATGCTTAAGCTGAAACTCCAACACTTTGGCTAGCTGATGAGAAGAACTGACTCATTGGAAAAGACCCTGATGCTGGGAAAGATTGAAAGTAGGAGAAGGGGATGACAGAGGATGAGACTGTTGGATAGCATCACCAACTTGATGGAAATGAGTTTGAGCAAGCTCCGGGAGTTGGTGATGGACTGGGAAGCCTGGCGTGCTGCAGTCCATGGGTTGCAAACATGATTGAGTGACTGAACTGAACTGAACTGATGTTACAAGCAAACAGAGTGAGACATTCCATGGGTCTGCTGGAGGATGGAAAAGCAGAGATACAGGCTTGGGAGGAGCCACGGGAGGCAGATAAGTGTAGGCCTCTGCAGAGAGGGGAGAGTTGGGCATAGAAAAGTTCACTTCTACACAAAAAACATTTTGTTTAAAAGTGTCGTGCAGCCAACCTGAGGCCCTAATGGTGGGGGGTTCCATTTCTGGGCAGTAGTTCTCTAGGGAGCCAGGGTGCAGGGTCCTCCCAGGTGCACAAGCTAATCCATGCATCTCCAGAAAGCTAGCAGGAGGTGGGCACCACCTGTGCCCCAGGTCCTGGGGAGGGTTGCAGGCCGGTCTGGGAGGGGACATTTGGGTGCGGACTGGTCCAGGGTGTGGACCAGGCTTGCACACACGACCTGCTCCTACTTGCAACACCTGCCTGTCTGAGAGGGGACACTTACCACTCCCGTCACCACCAGGCCAGGTCCAGCCACACCACCACGGAGTCACGCATGGCAGAGGGCGAGCACAGGCCTGGGGCTCTGCCTTGGAGAAGGGCGTCAAAGAACCCAGGTCACCCCTCGACAGCTGAGCAGAGGGCCTCCTGCTAGGGGCACCAGGAAGGTCCCCGAGGTCCCTGCGAAGCACACAGAGGTAGCTGGGGGAGTCCTGTGGATGCTTCAGTGCCAGCTTCCAGGGGGCCTTGGGATGATGAGGGGGGACACCTAGGACCAGAGGGGCCCATTCACAGAAAGGGTTGCTTTTACAAAACCTCCTTTCACTCAGTCAGGCTGGCTTAAAGCATGTAGACAGATTCCTTAAGTGCATGCAAAGCCACTTCTATACATATATATTACATTAATTTTATATGTCCTCAGAAAGCTTTCTTATTTAAAAGAGCCCTTCGGGGACTTTGGGTAAAGAATATGATCCATCTCTTGCTTGTTTTACAACTTGTATCTTCCTCAATCGAGCGTGCTTATTGGAATATTTTGTAATGGACAGAATGCTCTGTGGTAAGGGTTACGTAGAGAGTGAGGCGGTTTTTCTACTAATAGAAAAACAAGTCCTGGATGATAACTGTGGCCTGGGTTCTATGTGGAGCCCTTCACTTTTTCAGCTAACATCCTGGGAAACGAAAGTTTTTAGTTTTTTCTGTGACGGTGGACTGCTGCAACCTTGATATTCCACAGATATCACAGAGAATTTGCTAAAAGTTAATTGTGACTAGAACTATGCAAACAAACATCCCAGTGGGACATGCCTGGTAGCTCATATACCGAGTTAAGACCAATCAAATTAGGAGACACTGGGGCGCTTGAAAGAAATTCTTCCCTTTCACTTACCTAGCCTCCCAGATAGCTTCCTGCTGCTGCTGCTGCTAAGTCGCTTCAGTCGTGTCCGACTCTGTGCGACCGCATAGACGGCAGCCCACCAGGCTTCCCCACCCCTGGGATTCTCCAGGCAAGAACACTGGAGTGGGTTGCTATTTCCTTCTCCAATGCATGAAAGTAAAAAGTGAAAGTGAAGTCGCTCAGTTGCGTCCGACTCTTAGCAACCCCATGGACTGCAGCCCACCAGGCTCCTCCGTGCATGGATTTTCCAGGCAAGAGTACTGGAGTGGGGTGCCATCGCCTTCTCTGAGATAGCTTCCTAGCGAGCTGAAATTCCCTTTTCTCCCTTCCTCTCTTCCTTCTTTCCTTTCTTCTCTTCCCCTCCTTATTCTTTAGGAAGAGTCCATCTCTGCTTTACTAAGGTATGATTACGTATAATAAATGGAGTATACTTAAAGTGTAGGGTTTGATTAATATTTGGCATATGTATACACCCATGAAACTATTGCCACAATCAAGATAATGAACATACCATCTACCCCAAGAGTTTCCTTCTGCCTCCTTGTAATCCCTTCCTCCCATCTCTCCCTCCATCCACAAGTAACTGCTGATTTGCCCTGTCACTCTGTATCAGTTTGCATTTCCTAGAATTTTCTATAAATAGAATCATACAGTATTACTTTTTTAGTCTGGCTTCTTTTACTCAGCGTAATCACTTTGAGATTCAGACATGTTGTAGCCTGTATCAATAGTTCCTTCTTTCTTATTCCTGAGCACATTCTGAGAATGTGCCATGGTTTGTTTACCCATTCTTTTCTTGATGGACACGTGGGTCATTTCCATCTTTATTACAGATAAAGCTGCTGTAAACATTCATGTAAATGTCTTTGTACGGACATTGTACAATTTTCTTTCTTTGGGGTACATATCCAGGAATGGAATGACTATATCATATGGCAGGTGTATATTTAATCTTTTCAGGAAACTGCTAAATGCTTTTCTAGGGTGACTGTATCATTTTACATACCTATCAGGAGTGCAGGAGAGTATACAAAAGTTTCATGATTTGGAATGATCCGTCTTCAGTTTTAGCCTAGAAATTCAAACAGGTATAGAGTGGTAGCTCATTGTAGATTTAATTTGGTTTCCCTAGAAACTAACAATGTTGATCATCTTTTCATGTACTTATTTGACATCTTTATACCTTCTTTGGAGAAATGCGTGTTCAAATATTTTGTCCAATTTTTTTTAAAAATTTACTTGTTTTTGTGTTTCATTTTCAGTATTTTTTTAATCAGAGCCACAATTTACAAATTCTTCCTCCTGGTCTGTGAGTTTTCTTTCTCTTCATGATTTCTCTCAAAAACAAGGATATTTTAAAATAAACTCCAACCACTAACTTTTGAATCATTTCTTTTAGAATTGTATTTAGGAACTCTTTGCCTATCCAAAGTCACAAAGATTTTTCTCTAATGTTTTCTTCTAGAAGATTTATAGTTTTAAATTTTGTATTTAGACCTATGGTAATTTTGAGTTATTTTTGTATGATGTAAGAATCAAAGTTTATTTATTAATTTTTTTTGCATGTGGCTATCTAGTTGGTCTACCACAATGTGGTTGCAAAACCTATCACTTTCTTACTAAACTGTCTTTGCCTCTTTGCTGAAAACCAGTTGTTTGTATAGGTATAGATCTCTTTCTGGGTTCTTTTGTTTTATCTTTTTGTCAATATCACACTGGTTTGATTACTGCAGCTTGATCATAAGTCTTTAAATCATGCAGTGTTAACCTTCCAAGTTTGTTCTTTATTTTCCACAGTTATTTTGATTATTGTAGGCCTTTTACATTTCCACATAAATTTTAGTCAAAAGCCTGTTGGAATTTTTATGGGTATTGCATTAAAACTATAGATCCATTTGGAGAGAATTGACATCCTAACAATATTGAGTCTTCTCACACATAAATTGGTATTACTTCTCTCCATTTAGTTAGGCATTCTATAATTTCTCTCTGCAAGACTAGTGGTTTTCACTGTATGGATTTTCACCTCTTCTGTCAGATTTACTCAAAAGCACTTGATATTTTTGATGGTATCATAAATGGCAGTATATACAAACAACTCATGCAACTCAATCATAAAGAAACAAACAACCCAGTCAAAACGTGAGAAGACCGAAGCTGACATTTCTCCAAAGGAGATATACAGATGGCCAACAGGTACATGGAAAGATGCTCAATGTTGCTAATTATTAGCAAAATGCAGATCAAAACAACAGTGAGGTGCCACCTCGCACTCGTCAGAACGGCAATCATTAAAACGTCTACAAGTAACAAATGCTGAAGAGGGCATGGAGAAATGCGAACCCTACTGTGCTATGGGTAGGAACATAAGTTGATGCAGCCACGATGGAAAACTGTATGGACATTCCTTACAAAACTAAAAATAAAGTTGCTATGTGATCCAGGAATCCCACTCCTGGGCATCTATCTGGAAAAGAGAAAAGCTCTAATTTGAAAAGATACATGCACCCAATGGTCACAGCAACACTATTCTCAGTAGCCAAGACATTCATGACTGGATAAAGAAGGCATAGTATATACACAATGGACATTATTCAGCCATAAAGAGGAATGAAATAGTGCCATTGCAGCAACATGGATAGACCTAGCAAACGTCATACTAAGTGAAGTCCAGCAGAGGAAGACGATTATCATATGATATCACTTACACGTGGATCTAAAAAATAATACAAATGACTCACTTATAAAACAGAAAAAAATTTACAGATATAGACAACCAACTGACAGTTACCAAGGGATGGTGGAGGACAGATTAAAAGTATGGGGTTAACAGATAAACACTACTGTATATAAAACAGAGAGGCAACAAAGCTTTACTGTATAACACAGGGAACAATATTCAATATCTTGTCATAACTTATAATGGACGATAATCTGAAAACAAAATATGTAACTGAATCACTTTGCTATACACCTGAAACTAATACAGTTTTGTAAATCAACTATACTTCAATACAAATAAATGCTAATAAGTATAAGTAAATTAGCTTTGCTATTACAGATCTCATATCCTGTCAATTTGCTAAGCTTATTCATTAGTTCTAGCAGCTTTATGTAAATTCCAAAGAATTTTCTACAAAGACAACAATAACCTTTCCTTCTTTCTTTACAATATAGTTGTCTTTTCTGCTGCACTTTTATACCAGTTTTCCTGATGGTATTGGCTAGAACCTCCAGTATAATGTTGAATAAAATAGAAGAGGCAGACATCACTGTCCTGATTCTGCACTTAGATAAAAATCATTCTTTCCCTAGGAAGTATGATAAGAGCAGTTAATTTTTCATATCAGACTGATTGATATCACTGATATGATCAGATTGAAGCCATTTCTGTCTAGTCCTGGTTTGTGGAGACATTTTATGCAAGAATGCATGTTGAATTTGGTCAAATCCCTTTCTGTGACTATTGAATGGTTTTAGTTTGTTAATCTGGAGAATTATACTAATTGATTTTCAAGGGATGCCACAAGTTTGCATTCCTGACATGAAAGCCACATGGTCATCATGAATCTTCCTTTTTATATATTGTTGGATTCATTACATTAACATTTTGTCTGTTGTTCTCAGTCGCTAAGTTGTGTCCAACTCTTTGCGACCTCATGGACTGCAGCGTGCCAGGCTTCCCTGTCCTTTACTCTCTCCCAGGGTTCGCTCAAGCTCCTGTCCATTGAGTAGGTGATGCCACCCAACCATCTCATCCTCTGCCACTCCCTTCTCCTCCTGCATTTATATATCTATGTTCACAGTGGGTACTGATCTGGAGTTTTCCTTCAGTGTCTTTGTCTGATTTTGGTAATAGGTGATGCTAGTCTATAGAATGAGTTGGAAAGTATGCTCTTCTTTTTGATTTTCCTAGGAGAGTTTGGGTAAGAATGTATTATTTCTTCCTTGACTATTTGGTAGAATTTATCAGTAAGCCCCTCTGGATCTGGAGTTTTCTTTGTGAGAAACTTTTTAACTACAAATTTAATTCTTTACTATACATAGGACTATTCAGGTGACATTTGTCCCCTGATGTCCACAAAGCATTGGTTCCAGAGTCCCCCACCCCCAGGTACCAAAATCTGTGGATCCTCAAGTTCCTTATATAAAATGACATGGTAGAGTTGGCCCTCCATATCCCAGGTTCCACAACTCTGGATATGCAGGGCCCACTGTATTTATTTCTCCTTCAGTAAGCTTAATAATTTTGTGTGTTTCAAGGAATATGTCTATTTCACTTAAGTCAGCAGTTGGCCCATAGCCTGCAAACTAAACTTTTTTTTTTCACATTTTTAAAGATTGAAAAAAAAGTGACATCGACCATATGTGGTCCTCCAAGCCTAAAGATTTTACTCACTGGTGCTTTATAGAAAAAGCCTGCTGATACCTAATCTAAGTTTCAATTTGTTGGCATAATGTTGTTCATAATAATTTGCTATTATTCCTTTAAATATTTGCAGAATCTCTAATCATGTCACATCTTTTGTTTTTGATATTAGTAAATTAAGTTTTCTTTTTTTCCTAATCCATCTGTTTAGATGTTTAGCAATTTTATTAATGTTCTGAAAGAACCAGCATTTGGTTTCCTTAATTTTTTGTGTTTTCTGCTTTCTATTCCATTCTCATCTTTATCATTTCTTTTATCTTAAATTCAGTTCAATTCAGTCACTCAGTCATGTTCAACTCTTTCCAGCCCCATGGACTGTAGCACGCCAGGCCTTCCTGTCCATCACCAACTCCCACAGTTTACTCAAACTCATGTTCATTGACTCGGTGATGCCATCCAACCATCTCATCCTTTGTTGTCCCCTTCTTTTCCTGCCTTCAATCTTTCCCAGAATTAGGGTCTTTTCAAATGAGTCAGTTCTTAAATATTTTGTTCTAAACTAGCTCTTTTTGTAGCTTCTTAATGTAGAAATTGAAGTCACCAATTTGAGACTTCCCTTTAAGCCTCTTATCCTTATCCATCAGAGGACAGAGAGAATGAAAACCATAATCACAGAAAACTAACCAAACAGATCACAAGGATCACAGCCTTATCTAACTCAGTGAAACTATGAGCCATCCCATGTAGGGCCATCCAAGACGGATGGGTCATGGTGGAGAATTCTGACAAAACGTGGTCCGCTGGAGAAGGGAATGGCAAACCACTCCTGTATTCTTGCCTTGAGAACACCATGAACAGGACAAAAAGGCAAAAAGATATGACAATAAAAGATGAACTTCCCAGGTCAGTAGGTGCCCAACATGCTACTGGAGAACAGTGGAGAAATAACTCCAGAAAGAGTGAAGAGACTGAGCCAAAGCAAAACAATGCCCAGTTGTGGATAGAACTGGTGATGGAAGTGAAGTCCAATGCTGTAAAGAGCAATACTGCAATAGGAACCTGGAATGTTAGGTCCGTGAGTCAAAGTAAATTGAAAGTAGTCAAACAGGAGATGGCAGGAGTCAACATTGACATTTTATGAATCAGTGAACTAAAATGGACCATAATGGGCAAATTTAATTCAGATGACCATTATATTTATTACTGTAGGCAAGAATCCCTTAGAAGAAATGGAGGAACACTTATGGTCAATAAAAGAGTCCGAAATGCAGTACTTGGATATAGTCTCAAAAACGACAGAATGATCTCTCTTCATTTCCAAGGCAAACTGCTCAATATCACAGTAATCAAAGTCTATACCCCAATCACTAACGCTAAAGAAAGTGAGGTTGAATGGCTCTATGAAGACCTATAAGAACTTCTAGAACTAACACAAAAAGAGATGTCCTTTTCATCATAGGGGACTGGAATGCAAAAGTAGGAAGTCAAGAAACACCCGTAGGCAAGTTTGGCCTTGGAATACAAAACAAAGCAGGGCAAAGGCTAATGGAGTTTTGCCAAGAGAATGGATTGGTCATAGCAAACATCCTCTTCCAAAAACACAAGAGACGACTCTACATATGGATATCACTAGATGGTGAATACCGAAATCAGATTGATTATATTTTTTGCAGCCAAAGATGGAGACGCTCTATACAGTCAGCAAAACCAAGACAGGTGGCTGTGGCTCAGACCATGAACTCCTTACTGCAAAATTCAGACTTAAATTGAAGAAAGTAGGGAAAACCACTAGACCATTCAGGTATGACCTAAATTAAATCCCTTACGCTTATACAGTGGAAGTGGCAAATAGATAAAAGGGAATGGATCTGATAAAGAGAGTGCCTGAAGAACTATGGATGGAGGTTTGTGACATTTTACAGAAGGCAGTGGTCAAAATCATATCCAAGAAAAAGAAATGCAAAGAGGCAAAATGATTGTCTGAGGAGGCCTCACAAATAGCTGAGAAAAAAAGAGAAGCAAAAGGCAAAGGAGAAAAAGAAAGATATAAGCATCTGAATTCAGAGTTCCAAAGAATAGCAAGGAGAGATAAGAAAGCCTTCTTCAGTGATCAATGCAAAGAAATAGAGGGAAACAATAGAATGGGAAAGACTAGAGATCTCTTCAAGAAAATTAGAGATACCAAGGGAACATTTCATGCAAAGATGGGCTCGATAAAGGACAGAAACAATATGGACCTAACAGAAGCAGAAGATAAGATGAGGTGGCAAGAATACACAGAAGAGCTATACAAAAAGATCTTAATGACCCAAATAACCACAATGGTGTGATCATTCACCTAGAGCCAGACATCCTGGAATGGGAGGTCAAGAGGGCTTCGGAATCATCACTACAAACAAAGTTAGTGGAGGTAGTAGAATTCCAGTTGAGCTATTTCAAATTCTAAAAGATGATGCTGTGGAAGTTCTACACTCAGCATGCCAGCAAATTTGGAAAACTCAGCAGTGGTCAGAGGACTGGAAAAGATTACTTTTCATTCCAATCCCAAAGAAGGGCAATACCAAAGAATGTTCAAACTACCACACAATTGCACTCATCTCACACGCTAGAAAAATAATGCTCAAACTTCTCCAAGCCAAGCTTCAATAGTACATGAACCATGAACTTCCAGATGTTCAAGATGGATTTAGAAAAGGTAGAGAACCAGAGATGGAATTGCCAACATCCACTGGATCATCAAAAAAGCAAGATAATTCCAGAAAAACATCTACTTCTGGTTTATTGACTATGAAAAAGCCCTTGACTGTGTGAATCACAACAAACTGTGGAAAATTCTGAAAGAGATAGGAATAGCAGACCACCTGAACTGCCTCTTGAGAAATTTGTATGCAGGTAAAGAAGCAACAGTTAGAACTGGACACGGAACAACAGACTGGTCCCAAATTGGGAAAGGAGTACATCAAGGGTGTATATTGTCATCCTGCTTATTTAACTTCTATGCAGAGTACATCATGCAAAATGCCAGGCTAGAGAAAGTACAAGCTGGAATCAGGATTGCTGGGAGAAATTTCAATAACCTCAGATATGCAGATGACATCACCCTTATGGCAGAAAATGAAGAGGAACTAAAGAGCCTCTTGATGAAAGTGAAAGAGGTGAGTGAAAAACCTGGCTTAAAACTCAACATTCAAAAAACTAAGATCATGGCACCTGGCCCCATCACTTCATGGCAAATAGATGGGGAAACAATGGAAACAGTGAGAGATTTTATATTTTGGGCTGCAAAATCACTGCAGATGGAGACTGCAGCCATGAAATTAAAAGACACTTGCTCCTTGGAAGGAAAGTTATGACCAACCTAGACAGCATATTGAAAAGCAGAGACATTACTCTGCCAACAAAGGTCCATCTAGTCAAAGATATGGTTTTTCCAGTAGTCATGTATGGATTGAGAGTTGGACTATAAAGAAAGCTGAGCACCAAAGAAGTAATGCTTTTGAACTGTGGTGTTGGAGAAGGCTCTTGAGAGTCCCTTGGACTGCAAGGAGATCATCCCAAAGGAAACCAGTCCATCCTAAAGGAAATCAGTCCTGAATATTCATTGGAAGGACTGATGCTGAAGCTGAAGCTCCAATACTCTGGCAACCTGATGTGAAGAACTGACTCACTGGAATAGACCCTGATGCTGGTAAAGACTGAAGGTAGGAGGAGAAGCAAATGACAGAGGATATCATTGGATGCTATCGCCTACTTGGTAGACATGAGTTTGCGCAAACTCTGGGAGCTGGCGATGAACAAGGAAGGTTGGCTTGCTGTAGTCCATGCTGCTGTTGCTGCTGCTAAGTTGCTTCAGTCGTGTCCAACTCTGTGCAACCCCAGAGACAGCAGCCCACCAGGCTCCCTCATCCCTGGGATTCTCTAGGCAAGAACACTGGAGTGGGTTGCCATTTCCTTCTCCAATGCATGAAAGTGAAAAGTGAAAGTGAAGTTGATCAGTCATGTCTGACAGTGACCCCATGGACTGCAGCCTACCAGGCTCCTCTGTCCATGGGATTTTCCAGGCAAGAGCACTGGAGTGGGGTGCCATTGCCTTTTCTGCTGTAGTCCATGGGGCACCACAAATTTCAGACATGACTGAGTGACTGAACTGAACTGACTTTGTTTCTAATATAAGAGTTTAGTGCTGAAAAGTCTTCAAAGTACTGCTTTGCTGGCATCCCAGAAATATTGATATGCTGTGTTTCTGATTTTATTGAGTTCAGAACACCTTCTGATTTTCCATTTGATTTACTTGACACATGGATTCTCCAGAAGTATGTTATTTTCATTTCAAATATTTAAACATTTTCTGTTATAGATTTCTAATTCAATCCTACTTAGTCAAAGTGTACTTTGTATCACTTGAATACTTTTAAACTCATTGAGACTTGTTTCCTGGCCCAGAGGGTGGTCTATTTTATAAATGTTCCATGGGCACTTGAAAAGAATATGAGTGTTGTTGCTGGGTGTAATGTTCTATTAGGTCAAGTAATGTGTTGGTCAAGTAATCCATTAGGTGTAATGTCAATTAGGTCAAGTTGGTTCAAGTGTTCAAATCTTTTATCCTCTTATTGATTTCTTGTTTACTTGTTCTATCATTTCTCAAGAGAGGAGTGTTGAAATGTCTGACTATTGTGACTTTGTCGATTTTTTTCTATGTTTTCACTTCATGTATTTTGAATCTCTGTTATTATACATAAAAGTTTAGGATTTCTATATTCTCTTGATAAATCTATAATTGACCCTTTATGATTATCAGATGACCCTATTTGTCTCTACTAATAGCCTTACTATTAATAAAGTCACTCCAACTTTCTTTTGATTAGTGTTACCGTGGCGTATTAGTTTCTTAGGGGTGCTGTAACAAAATACAGAAAATGGTGGGATTAAAAATCAGCAATTTATTATCTCACAATTCTGGAGGCTGGTCGTCCACAATCAAGATGTCAGCAGGGCAAAGCCATCTCTGAACTCTCTAGCAAAGAACCCTCCTTGCCTCCTTGCTTCTAGTAGTTGCCAGTCATCCCTGGTGGCCTTGGCTGATGGCCACAGGCCTTCAGTCTCCGTCTCCACTGTCACATGTCCATCTTTCCCATTTGTGTCTGTGTCTCCTCTCTTCTTACAAGGACACCAGTCATACTTGATTTAGTGTCCACACTAACCCAGTATGCTCCCACCTTAACTAGTTACACCTGCAAAGACCCTATTTCCAAGGAAGTACCATTCTGAAGTCCTAGGTAGACATACTCTGGAGGGAGGGGGGACACTATTAAACCCATGACAGTTTGCTCTCTGGACCCCCCAGTTCACACCCACTCACATCCATGAGTGCAAAATACAATCATCTCATCTCAACATCCCCCCCCCCATTCCCTTGTCCCTTAAATTATCCAATTATAAAAAGCTGTATATGCAGGGAAAACCGTAATTTGAAAAGATACGTGCACCCCAATGCTCATAGCAGCACTGTTTACAACAGCCAAGACATGGAGAATACCTAAATATCCAACAGTGGATGAATGGATAAAGAAGATGTGCTACAGATATACAAGGGAATTCCACTCAGCCAAGACGAGAATGCGGCAATGCCACCCGCAGCAACACAGATGCACCTGGAGGCTATCATAAGTGAGGCACGTCCAACCAAGAAAGACAAATAGGGTATGGTACCAGTTACAGGCAGACTCTAAAGCATGACAGACGAACCTATCCATGAAACAGAAACAGAATCAGGGACATTGAGAATAGACTGCTGACTGCCACAGGGGGCGGGGAAGGGTGGGAGTCTGGGGTCAGCAGATGCCAACTATTATTATACAGGATGGATGAACAACAAGGTCCTCCTGTATAGCACAGGGAACCATGTCCAATATCCATGATAAACCATACCGGAAAAGAATATGAAAAAGAATGTGTGTGTATGTGTGTAAATATGTATGTATAACTGAATCATTCTGCTGAACAGTAAAAATTAACACAACATTGTTAAGTCAACTATACTTCAAATAATAATAGAAGATTGTGGGTCAAAAGTTTGACCACCTTTCCAATCTTGGTTCTGTCCCCTGTCTGCATGTGACCTTGGCAATTTACCCCACCTTGGCAACTCAGCATCCTCATCTGAAACATGTTGATAACTCTGGACTCTTATATGGATTAAACTTGATATCAGATGTTAATACTCAGCACAGTGCCAGGCATACAGCAACTAGTGTTCACTTCTCAATAAATGTTAGCTATTTAGTTAGTTGTTTCACTTCCATTGCAGCACATTGCCTAGGTGAGCAATGTAAGGGACATTCATTAAAAATAGAGTTTTTGCCTTTCTCAATGGACAAACTTTTCCAGCTTATAACTTGCACGCAGGCAGCATGCTAGGTCGCTTCTGTTGTGTCCAGCTTTTTGCAAACTTATGGACTGTAGCCCACCAGGCTCTTCTGTCCATGGAATTCTCCAGGTAAGGATACTGGAATGGGTTGGCATGCTCTCCTCCAGGGGATCTTCCCAACTCAGTGATGGAACCTACATCTCTCGTCTCCTGCATTGGCAGGTGGATTCTTTATCACCGAGCCACCTAGGAAGTCTGCATACTTGAGAGAGTAGGAAATCATATTAGATTTCCAGTGGACCCATCCTCCAAGTTGATTCACCACAGGGTTGGGAAGGGGACTCGTCTTGGGGCAGCATGCAGATTAACTCTGGGAACTGAACTAGTGGCATTTAAAAACAGTGTACCTCATAGACTGCCTGCTTTTAACATAGATTTTTTTTTTCAGGTGGTGCATTTTATAGGTGAACACAGTAGATTACACTTTCTAGTTAATCATCCCTTTAAGTTCAGACAAGCTTATACACCAACTGCCTATACCAGACATATTGATATGATTGAAAGTTGATGATATAAACTAGCAACTATGAAAAGGAATTTTCACATTATCTTTGAAATAGCCCTATGTATCTATGACTTTGGTAAAGAGGATCCGCTTTAGAACAATACAAGCAAAATCAAGTTACTCTTAGTATCACACTGTGTGGTCAGGTTACTTACAATATCAAAGCTTAGCAATTTTAGATGTTACATTAAAACCATCTTATTGGCGCTATTCCACTGGTCAGAAGATTCATCTAGGAAATCTACTAACACGTTACCAACTCATCTACTCAGACCCCAATTTTATTCTATTTGGCTCTTTATAATCCATTTTAAAGCTCACATTATACTTCTTCTTTCAGCTGCAAGTTTTGGCCTCTGGGCCCAAAGAGGGAACACTTGGGAGATTACCTCCAATTCTTTTTGGCCCCAAATGAAAAATCTATCACATGGACTTTCTCTGCCCTGTGTGAATCATGTTAAAAACGTTTATTGTTCCAATTATCTTGGAGGCTCTGCCCCACATTTGTTACTGTTGCCGGTGAACACAGCCATTCTGGTCCAAGAGCTTTGAATCTAGAAATCATAGAGTGCATCCTGTGTTCACCTTCCCAAGCGAGGTTTGCTCCGGGAACCCTGCATAGAAGCCCTGGGCCACGGGTTTAGGTCCTGCAGCCATTTATGAGTGTAGAGGCCGCTCTCCACTCAAACACAGACACTTGCATTCTGCTCCTGCCTGACTCTGGGGTTTAAGCTGATTGCTCCTCACCTCCAACCCACTCCAGTATTCTTGCCTGGAAAATGCCATGGACAGAGTTGCCTGGCAGGGGCTACACTCCATGCGGTCGCAAAGAGTCAGACACGACTGAGCATGCACTGGCTGGCTGGCTCCCCACCTCGTGGCAGTTGATATGGCAACCACTTGGACTGCAGAGGAACTGCTGGATGCCTCAAACATCAGGAGTTTCCTATCATCTTAGGCCTCCAACAATTAAGATCTTTCTGTAAGTGTCATTGCTTCCAAGTCACTCAGAAACTTGCTTTGTGGCCTTGGGCAAGTACTTTACCCTCTCTTGCGTCTTTGTGTGAATATCGCGCCCCCCCCCCNTCGTGGCAGCTGATATGGCAACCACTTGGACTGCAGAGGAACTGCTGGATGCCTCACACATCAGGAGTTTACTATCATCTTAGGCCTCCAACAATGAAGATCTTTCTGTACGTGTCACTGCTTCCAAGACATTCAGAAACTTGCTGTGTGGCCTTGGGCAAGTACTTTACCTCTCCTGTGTCTTTGTGTGAATATCGCCCCCCCTCCCCCCCCACCCCTGCCCCTTGACCTGTGAAGTGAAAAGAACTGGACTGACCCCTCTCATTGGGATTCGGGCTGGATTCATTTGTCGCTCTATTTGAAGGGCAGTTAATTCTAATCCTCGTTTCAAAGGAAGAGGTTCGATTGTTCTGTTCTTGTGCTCTTCCCAAAGCCCCAGAGAAGCCACTGCTACGAATGAAACAATCAGGAGGAAATAGCCTTAAGGAAAACACAACCATGAAAAANCGGGCTGGATTCATTTGTCGCTCTATTTGAAGGGCAGTTAATTCTAATCCTCGTTTCAAAGGAAGAGGTTCGATTGTTCTGTTCTTGTGCTCTTCCCAAAGCCCCAGAGAAGCCACTGCTACGAATGAAACAATCAGGAGGAAATAGCCTTAAGGAAAACACAACCATGAAAAACGATATCCACATTTCACTTTGGGGCACATTATCGTTTCAAGTATGATTATCTCCATCTGAGCCTAAGGAATGACCAGTCCTAACCCTCCACAAACACATCTTCCTGTGTTTGCTTTCAGTTGTAACAACAAGTCATCCTTCTGTGCTTCGGATCTTCCATATTGCAACACAATGCCATCCTCCCTGATGGCCAGGTAAAACTCAGGAGTCAGACTGGCCATTTTTGGGAGAATTGGAGCAATCTGCAGAGCCCAATGGCGGCTCAAGAGAATGGTTAGTTCAAGTTGACGGTGTGTTGGAGCTAGTGTTCAACAGCAACACTCAGTTAAAATAATACCTCTAACCCAGATCAAAGATAACATTAGTGTTCTAAAAGCCAACAGGGGAGGAATTTTTGGTTTCAGGAGGCAGTTGATACTGAGATAGGACTCAGAAATCCTACCTGAAAATACTTCTTATAAATTTCCTTAAAGTACCATACACACCACCCTTCTTTTAGCTTCTTCACGTTTTAATTTCTTCTTATATCTATCAAGGAATTGGGTGACAAATCTCAGCACTGTATTGTATTATTGGTAATGGCATTTTCCAAAAACTTTAAATGCCATCTGGGAAAAAAAAAAAAAAAAAA